>JAWWEW010000033.1:6110514-6217694 GCA_035583185.1 Anabacerthia variegaticeps | reverse complement strand
TTTTATTTTATTTTATTTTTTATTTTATTTTTTTTAGCAACTACCACGTGGCCTATCATACTGTTTGATTTTTCAGGTGAACAAGAGGGATCAGAAAGACTGTTCTTGGAGCACTAGGAGGCTACCAAATACCTTAGTGTGCCAATAAAGATGCCCCATGCCCATTTTAGCATTTTTAACTTAGAAAGGAAGAACTGATGTTGGGAAATAGTGCAGAAACTGCCCTCTGTAAAGGAAGTGGGTAGGGAACAACAACAATGAAATCAAGATAAACATTTAATACTATCAGAAACAAATATCAGTCAAAATTTTTTTTACTGGTGAAAGTCCATTTTAATCTAGTTATCTTCTTGTGTCTGAATTGACCCTAATTATTTGTCACTTACCCTTAATAAACAATGTCTTTTGTTACAATTTTCTCTATGTTATGTTTTAGATACCATGTCTGCTCCCAGTGGCAATCCTCTCCCATCTGCACCACCTTCCTATGAGGAAACTGTAGGAATCAATATGAACTACCCTCACCCCTATCCTGTGCCTGGCCCTGGGCAGAAGCCAGATGGGAAGGGAATGAACCCTCCTCCATACATGGGGCAGTCTGCACCAACAAATAACCCCGGTAAGCCTCAAAAACTCTTCTGTATCTCCTCTTAAGGAGGTGTCAAGTGGCTGTGTAACAGGTGCTGTCAGAAGATGAAAGATCTGGTTCACAGGTGTTCACCACCTTCCAAAAATACTTTTAAAGGGAATAATGTGAGTCAATTCTCCTGAATCATTCAGTGTGCACTAACATCAATAATATATTTTGGTTTTCTGCAGTTCTTAGTGCAGCCTTAAGCAGTGTATTTCTGCATTGGGAAATGCCATAGTAATTCCTCTTTGTCATGGTGTATTTTGTTGCTCTGAGCCTCTAATATTGCAAAGTTACAGCTGGTTCTAGCTCAGAGGATTACTATTCTTTTTTCTTTATTTCCTCTTTGATTAACCAGCACGTTTCTCTGCTCAGTTACAGTTCAGACAGTGTATGTGCAGCAACCAGTAGTATTTTATGACCGCCCCATTCAGATGTGCTGCCCTTCCTGTAACCAGATGATAGTGACACGTATCTCCTACGAGGCAGGAGCTTTGACTTGGCTGTCCTGTGGTGGCCTCTGCCTGCTGGGGTAGGTCAATGAAAATTTGCCCTTTTTTCACTTCTTGTCTGACCTTTTATAGCTCTAAAGAGTAACAGAGCTCTCAGCTTTGCTTTCTCTTTCTGTCTGTATCCTGAGCCTTTGTGGTTCAAAGAGCCCTGCATTTGCATTTATGTCCTATAGGACCTTAAAGCAGCTCTGGAACAACAGAGTAATGGACTCCAGAGCCATGTGTGTTCTTCCTAAAGCTTCATGGCTTTACTGATGGATTTCACAGGAAATATATTTTACATTCTTGTGTATATAACAAGTGGTAAAAGAGTATTTGTCTCTTTTTCTTTTACTTTGCAGGTGTATAATGGGCTGCTGCTTGTTTCCCTTCTGCATTGATGCCCTAAAGGATGTGGATCACATCTGTCCGAACTGCAATACCCTTCTTGGTTCTTACAAACGTTTGTAGGCAGTGTTCAAACATTGATTCATGAAGTGGGTTAGCACCTCTCTGAAGCTTCAAGGAGACTTCTCGTTTCTGTGCATCTTGTCACTGGAAACCAATAAAAAGTACTGTCTATTGCTAGGTTCTTCGAAATACAAATTTGCCTGGGGGGTCTTTCACTTAGGTCTCTAAAAAGTCTACATAACCTATGTGGGCCACTCAGTCCAGCAGCAGCTGAGAGCAATGGGATGTTTCCCTTTTTGCTTTATGCAAAACAGGTTGGTGATGTTCTGTAGTTAATCCTGTGTCAGTCATGTTGCACCTTGTGCTTGCTACAGTCTCAGCACAGACCCAGAGGAGGGTGCCTATGGAGAGCTATTCAAGCTCATGCTTGGTGTCAGTGCTGTGGCAACAGCCGTGTTTACACACTGGCAGGGAGTTGCCTCAGAGACAGGTGCCCCTCTTTGAGAAAAGAAATTATTTGCTAGCATCTTTTCATGAGCACTAAAATTCACTTTAAAGCTTGGAAGAGAACCAAACCTAAAGGCTTCTTCCTTCTTGGAGGTTGCTTTACCAAACAACTCAGGTTATTGTGCATCAGTGGTGATTCAATCTAATATCTGAGTTTTCTTGCCAGTTTCAAGTCTCTAATCTGCAGTAAAGATGTTTACACAGGAATTTTTAATAGATATTTGTTCAGTGTTTTTTGTTTGGCTGGAGTCTTTTTTTACTGTGGATTTCAAGTCTGTGAAGTGTTTTCTCCGTCCCAGAGAGCCTTGGTTATAGCATTGGAAAACTTCTTGTACACTTATGTAAGTCAGCTGATAGATAGTAAAGAAACCTCAGCCTTACCTTTAGGCTTGAATGCCACCTGAAAAACATAGATAAAAGACCTGGGTTTTTAATTGTTGATCTATTTGTTAATTACTGATGACTTGTTAATCTCTGATGATTATTTAGACTTGTACTCTGATTTTTCTAATTTAAATGAAAGATGATGATCACAAATAATTAGGGAATGAGGCTCTGAAAGTTGAAGGAATTTCCATGTCATAAGCAGCAGACTTGATCAGACATCATCTTGTTGCATTTGAATGATACCTGTCTGGAAAAGGCAGACAGGTGTTTAAACAAGGCTAAGCTTGTAACACTGTATTAACCTCTGTAAAAGTAAAAAGCTAAAATAAATAGAAATAAAAAGTACTGAATTTACTGGTTTTGCTAAATGTGCTTTCTGTAAATATTTTGCTTAAGTTTTTCAAAAGTCTTTCAACACTTCATGTTTGAAATCCAGTAATTTTGTAGATCACATGCAACCTCTGGGCCTCTTGCTAATTAGTTTTTATAAACTAGTGCTGCTGCTTTTGAATCGGTCTGCAAGTGATTTAAGAGCTTCCCTGTACATTTGGAAGAGGTTTCTGGTCTCCCTGTACCATAAGATTTACATCAGTAGCTACAAACTATCAAGAGATTGAAGGCGATAAACAGCTGGTAGTTCTGTAGCTTTCTGCTTTGGTGTTGCAGTACCAGCACGTGCTTTTGTCTGCCGGTGCCCCACCATGGTGCTCTCTCCCCGTGTTCCTGAAGGGCCAGGGTGATGCTGCATTGCTTTTCTGTTCTGGTGACATAAGCAGGACATGAGTGTGTTACTGGAAAGCAGCACAACCCCGCTGGGGGTCACAGAAAACGTGCTGCTTGTCAGTTTATGGTCAGGAAATGACGGTGATTGCAGTGTTTCCACACTGGGTGTTTGCTTGCATGGTGGGGAGGATTTTTAGTTCTTCTAGTACCCCATCAGTCTGGTCTGGATAATCCTCCCATAGATTCATTCGGCGAGTAAATTTTCCAGTTGTTATTCTCTTAGCTTCCCTTTTGTCCCCAGAGTGATGGTTGGAAAGAAAATCTGAGGTGGTGGCACCAGAATACAGAACACTGACCAAAACAAGTGTTTTCTTTGTTTTGATTTATGTGCAAAGTGCATTTCTTCTCTGTAAGTTCCTTGTATGGATTGAGAATAGGACATACAATGTTGGCAGCTCTTCAGTCTAGTTCAGCATTCTGCAGAACTTTCTGCTGCCCCTTCTATACTTAAATTTCCTTAAACACAAAGCCTGTGTTTGTTCTCTTGTGTATGGAATTATCCACAGAATGCACCAGAGCAACTTGCTTTGTTAAACTTATCTTACAAAAACAAATGCAGGATATAACTTGCTTTGTGTGAAAGCACCTTGTGTTTGATTATGTTGAAATTACTGTTTGTTTTTAAAACTGACTCTTTTTGAAATAAAAACCTTGTCTTTCCTATCTAGTGGTTGTAATTGGAAAATGATAACATTTGGAATGTTTCCAAACACATGGATTGCTGAAATGTTATTACAGGAGAAATTATTCACAGTGTCACCTGGGCCAAGTCTCTGATGAATGGCATTCTTTGCCCTGCAGACCAAATGTCACACACAGAGCCACAGCAAAAATGTGTTGTTTTCCTGCAACTCGGGTGCATGGAATAGTGTTCCAGTTAAAACACTTTTGGGTAAAACTTTCACCTGCAATTCAACTAAACAAAGACATATAAATGTGGCTCCACATTCACATACCATAATCAGTGGAGAGAAAACAGGTATCAAATATCACTATATTCAGTTGGAAAGAATCCCTGTTAATCATTTAAGAATACCCGGGGGAGGTTTTCAATGTCTGAAGCACTTTTTTCTTTCTTTTTTTGTTTTGCGTTTTTTTGAGGTGCAGAAAATAGACAAAGGTGAGGTTAATACCTCAAACAATTTTGTTATCATGCACTGATATTTTATTAAGCAACTTTATGGTTATTTTGGTAATAAGCACGTGGTGAACAAATAGTTTTTCTTCTGTGGTAGATACAGAAGTGGCTTGCTGACTGTCATTTCCATTATCTACTTATAATAGACAGAACCTTGTACAATGTTGAAATTCTTATGAGGCTTGAGCCAGAAGCAAATAAAATTTGATTTGTCATCCAAAATAAAAGCTGGTTTAACAAGTAAAAGGCAGTTGATAGCCTTACGAGAGGGAATTGTTAACAAGTTCAGTGTGGTTTCCAAAAGGTGCTATTTATTGCAGTGTTTGTGAAAATACTTCTAGCAGTCTAACCACAAATTCTTTTCTGAAGAAATGAGTTGTGATTTGTCTACTCAAAGCCATTCTTCATAGCTGAGCAGGAAGGGGTGAGTATTGTCCTCCTAGGAGTGAAACTAGGAAGTGACAAAGGTGTGAAGTGCTCAGAGTTCAGGTGAATTGTATTTTAGACAACGAAGGATGACAGTGTATGTTGTGAGATGAATACCCTCGGGTGTGACATGCTGGGTGTGAATTCAGTACAGACATAAGTTTGCCCATGAGCATCGTATTACTTTTTCAAACCAGGACACCAAAGGGTGCATGTGAAACCTACTGATTTTCAAAAGAAGTGCTTCTTATCACTTACAACTGATGGTGCTTAATTTTTGTTTAACGGTCTGAAAATCTAAGGTCTGTTTGAGCAGGTGGCTGTGCGGTCTGGAAGTGCTGAAAGGAGCTGTACCCATGTCGAAAATAAATTACGAATGAGTAGACGTGTTTTTTAAGTCCGTTTGTGGTTAGCTGCTTGATCATTGTAACAAAAAAATCCCCCAAAAAAGCAGCTTCAGCGACCTCCAGAGGGCTGTTCATTAGCGGGGTGTGTGACAGACACTGCTCTGGGACCGAAAGCCGAGGTGCATTTGAATGTGACTGCAGGGGCTTCATAAAAGCATCGGGGGAAAAAGAAAAGGCAAAGCAATTTCCATCTCCTGCTCCCGCAGCCTCTGAAGCGCCTTCTCCTGGCCAGTGGTCTGTCTTGGCAGCTAGTTATACAGAAATAAAAAAGCTCCTAAAAATGCCCCGCAAAATGCCTTTGTTGTTCACCAAGTAGTGCTATTTTTTTTCCACTGTGGGATAACAGACTCATAGAGCCATTAGGGCTGGAGGAGACCCCTGAGATGACCGAGCCCAAGCACTGCCCGAGCGCCGCCAGGTCCCCAAAGAGCCTCCTCACCTGGGCGCTTTTTGGGCGGCGATTGCCGTGCTTATTGCCGTGCCCCACCACCCCTCAGGCAGCTGTGGGGACGGAGGGGGGCTCACCTGAGCCTCGTTGGTCCGGGCTGAGCCCCGCAGCTGCCCCCCATCCCGCTGATGAGGAGCAGGAGGAGCGCCTTTGCCCAGCTCCGGGTCGCTCGGGTGAGGGGTCTGCGGTGCGGACGCCCCGTCCGGCTGTCCTGGGTGAAGGAGGGGAGCCCGGGGTCTCCAGGTGACACCTCCACCTCTGCTTTCTTCTGGGAGGTGCCCCTCGGGGCTCCGGGGGTGGCTCCGGGCTCCTCTGGGGTCGGTGGCCGGGCAGAGGAATCCTTTGGGTGCAGCCGGTGGGAGCCGCCACAGCCCCTCAGGTGAGTCGTGCTTGGAGCCGCCTGAAACGTGTGGGGAAATCTTGCTATAAAAGAAATTAAAAGTCAGAGTGATGCGAAAACTGGGCAATAGTAGTGATTGAAGGAAGGAATTATCAAAATATAGTGATTTTCTGGTAAATTTATCAGGTTTTTATTTTCAGGCCCGGTTATTGACTTACCTGCTTCTATATATATTGGTGATAATAGGCCAAGAGCTGAGAGACTACACCCACAGAGCCCACACAGAGCCCAGACGAGCTGTAATCTTAAATGAAAAGCCAGAGTGAGAATCAGACCGAGTAACTCAGCAAAGTAAAAATGGCGAACTCAGCAAGTCACAAGATTTCCACAAAGAAATCTCTGAAGCAGGTTCAAAATTAGAATATTCTGAAAAATCACTGTGAAGTCAGAAGAAAGCTTTCTCAGTTACTGCTTTGGGTTGATTGTAGGAAATCTGAGTCGCTGTATGAAACCTGTAAGATTTTTTTTTTTTTTAATTCAGTTTCAGACCTGAGCTGACTCTGATTTTGCAATATGGTAGGTCAGGGATTTTGATAGAGGGGCCCAACTTTCATCATGGAATATTTTAGTAACTCTTTAGACTGGAATTGCTCTCTCTCGCCATCTTTAGTCATTGATGTTTGCTAAGCCCAAGTGAGAAGCTGCTTTCCCTTTAATATTTGTAAGCATTCCATGAGCAAAGGTTACCTTTTGGAGAAAGAAAATTCAGGAAAGAGGCTGTAACAGCAAAGCTTAGTGGGGAAGGGTAGGATGGGATTGTTGTCTCTGATTTCTCCTTGTGAAGCTGGTTTGAAATAAACTGGAGAGGCTGGTAGCAGGTTAGGAAGTTTGTCACGAGTTCAGTGCACCATGGAAGACCTATATCTGATGTGTTAGAAACAAACCTGATTGCTACTGGAAGGTTTAGTGGTTTTGGGTATTATTCACACACAATTTCATCCATTTTAGGTGTGGGACTTTGGTTGAAGGGATGAGCTGCCTCCCATGAACTTCCTTTCTCCCAGTGGAAACACCTTCCCTTTAGTTCCAAAGCTTTGACTTTCATCCTATGCACTTTTTGATTGATTAATCACTAGAGGACAATTGCTAGGGTGATTTTTAGAAATAATTTATTTTTAACTTGCTGTGTGGGAGTGTTTTGTGTGTTTGCTCTTAACTTCTTTTCCTTGCGGTTTTGTGGAATTTCTAATACTTCAACTTTTCTCCCTTTTCTTTTGCAAAAGGGCTGAAATGCTGTTGGAGAGGGATCGTTTGTGTGTCTCTCTCTCCCCCTCACTACACATGTGCCCCCTCCCCTCTGCCAGAGCCCCTCCTCTGGCTGGAAGAGGGGAGTTGAAATAGTGAGGTCCTCCTTTGTGAAGGAAATTTTCTTTCACTGCCTTGCTCAGAGGTGCCTTTGAGAGGAGAACTGATGTGTTTTTGTTAACTTCTGGTCAGAGGAGGTGATTTCAATGGCCGTGGGCTTGCACACCATCCTTTTACTCTGGGCTGTTGTGGCAGAAGCTACAGGGAGTAAGTAGAAGAAACTTTTTCCTCTGCTCTCAATGCAGAATACTTGGGCTAAGGGATGATTTCACTAGCAAAACTTCTGAGATGTTGTGAATTATGTTACGACTGTATGTTTGTAGTAATTCTTGTAGCAGCTTTGTTTTGATTTTCAGTGTTGTGTAGCTGTTTCCTTTACTGAGAAATCTGAGTGGTGGGAGAGCTCTCTACCTGGAAAGGAGGCATTTAAACAGTGCGTCTTCCTTCAGCGTTTTCATTATTGTCACCTGAAATTAGTATGTTAGTATCATGTTCTAAAACTGTGCTCTTGGTAGAAAAATTCTAACGGATTTATTTATTTGTTTTGAGGACCAAACTTTGATTTCATTTAATTTATTATTATATTTCATTTAATTATAACAATTATAATTATATTATTTATATTTCATTGACATGTAACAGCAGCAGGTCTGTGCTGAGCTGCACACACATTGTCAGTGCTTTTCTCTTCTCTTACCTGTCATTGCAGGATCCTCAGAGAGTTTAAGTTATGGAGCTTCCTGTTTTGGGGAGTGTGTAGGTGAGTAGGAGAAGCCTACTTTGATGTGATAGGGAAGGTGGCATTTGAAAATTTCCTTCCCTTCTGCAGGGATGTTGTGTTCTGAGAATGATACTTATGTCTGAGTGATCAGCATTCCTGGGGGTAGAGGAGAAGTTCCTCTAAGCTTTACCAGACCCATACCCACCTAAAAATGGCATTCTATGGACTCAGAAATGTCCAAGACATTAGAACTGAGCAAAGGACTAAACCAGGGCAGGACTAAACCCAGCCATGGGCACGAAGAGCACTGTAAATTAATTCATCAGCAGATCTGGTTCATTTGGCCCTTGCAAAGGTGCTGCTTTCCTGCTCTCTGCAAAGTGTCACAAGAGCATCTTGCCATGAATGCATTGCATCCCTTTTCTGTCCTCGGAAATTATCTTCCTGCCTCGAAGGAGATGGAGGTGTTAGGTGCATAGGAGAGAGGGGAAGGCTTTTCACTTCCATGCAGCAGCTGTGGCCAGCATGCAGGGTGCTTTCAGAAACCCAGTTCTTTCACTTGTAAGTCCAAGTGGGAAGGGAATATTCTGAATATCCAGCCCTTTGCTTAGCTGACTTCAGAGGCCAGAAGATTAAAAAGTAGAAAAGAAATAGGTGAAGGGGGAGGCCTAACAGACATAAAAAGCCCCATTTTTTTGTTTCCTAGGTCACAGTGAATGGTACTTCCCCAAAAGAGCCAGGTACAGCTACAGGTATTCAGCAGTCACCAGCACGTTCCTGCAGGGAAGTGTTCACAAAAGCAGTGGCATCTCTCTGGAGAGCACAGTGATCATTGAGGTACTGGGGAATTGCCACATGGTTTTGAAAGTAAGTATTGTCAAAATCACCAGAGTGATTGGGAGGTGCTGACGTGGAACCCTACCTTTCTTTGGGATAATTTCTACATTTCAGATATTTTTCTTGTCATTAAAAGCCAGTTCAGTTCTGGATCTCAGAGTTGCAGTATTGCTTTGATGTGACAACTGCAAATGAGTATCTTCTAGTTTTAAAAAGCAGATTAACCAAATAGTTGCTTCCTAACTGGTGTGAAGATTTCACTGTTTTGTCACATGAAGTGCAGAACTGGAAATGAAACTAGTCCCTTGAAAGGAACTTGGTTTATTTCAAAGCACTTTCACATCTGTAGCAGTGATTTTTAGAACAGCAAACATTTTAAAGGGTACTTGCATGTGCTGGATTGGTGCCATTCCTGTTCCACTGTGAAATTCAGTCTTGTAACACTGCACTGATGGGCAGGAGCTCTGTCTCTCAGGGAGAAGAGGGACAGACCAGTTTCAAAGGTCAGACCTTCTGGGGTGAGCCCTGTGGTGGGCCAGGCTGAGAACTGCAGTGCTTTTTATAGGGGGAGCAGGGAAAGTAAACTTCTCATCTGCCTTGGGTTTCCTTCAGGTTAGCAGAGGGTTCTGCTGGGAGGGCTGATGTGTGCGCTGCATACACATATACATGAGGCCAGCAGAGAAGAGGGTGGTTATCGCTGCCCTAACATTTGGCTAAAAATTAACTGGTCATTGGTGCCATGATTTTTACATGAAAAATAGGAATTTAGGTACTGTCTTCAGATTGAAACACTTTCTCCTGCCTTGGAATAGTAGTGACTGGATTCCCCAGCTTCTAGGTCTTTATCTCGAGATCTAAGATATGCAAAACAATATATAGTTGAATGCTTGTCTTTGTAATAAATAAAAATTTAAAAGATGCTAAGAAAAAACTGACAGTTGCAGCCTATTCTGTACTTCAGATGGGACAGACCTACCATCTGAGAACAGTTCTCACTTACCCGAGTCAGCCAAGTGAGAAGTACTTTAGGAAATTCCAGAATGAACTGAAGTATCATTTTGTCCTCTGAATTCTGTACAAGTAAGCTACGAAATGGCTACAGAATACTGAGAACTTGATCAGTATAGAAAGGACTTATGTTTATCCAGGATCCTGCCTTACTCCAGAGTAGCTGATTACTTCTGGCTTGACAAAGAAAGGGATATAATAGTTCTGTATAAAATGGGTTTAATAGTTAATGACACTCCTTTGTGGAAGAAATTTCTGGAAACTGCCTCAAATATGCAACCTGAAGATGTGGCTGTTGCAGTTGTGCTCCAACACTGTGCATTTGTCCATAGTCTGTGATGTTCTGTGTGGATATCCTGATGTGATAAAGTTCACAACTTCCTTTTGACAATGAAATATATTACCTGTAATCTTTGCTCCTAGGTGCAAGATGTACAGATTAAGAAAACTTTTGCATCCAGAGAGGAGTCTCTGAAGGAAACGGACAGTCTAAGGTAGAAAACCAAATCTGATCTAGTTTTGGGGTTGGTTTTTTTTGAAGCTATATGGCTTAGCAGCAACTTGACTGGACATTGTTCACTCTGTTCCATACTGTGTTTAAGTTCAGGGTTTTGTTTGAATTTTTTTTTGAATTTTTTTTTCTTTAAAAAGCAAGGATCAAGATATGCACACCATCAGCAAAATGGTCCAAACAGGTTTCTTTTTAAACCAAATTTTCATCCCTTTTTATGTAAAAACGATTGGAGAGTAGACAATTAAAATTATTCCAGGCACGAATTACCAGGCCTCTGGCTGGCTAGCAGATGTGTGGATCACAGCTCTCTGGGTTGTAGTTGTTACTTGCACAGACTCTTGAGTTTGAAGTACATTTCAGAAGTTCTTGTTTTGGAAGATTCTCACAATGCAAAGCATTGTTTGGGTTTTGGTTTTTTTCTTCCAGGATATTTAAACTGTATTTATTTATCTATTGTAATTTTCTTCTTGTTTGTGGTTTCAGCAGCTCATTCATAACATATGTCAGTGTGTTTCTCATTGACTTGCCAAGGTATAGTCTCCAGTGTAGATGTCTATACAAAAAGGTCTCTTCAATCTGTGGAGGTCTGGCATTTTCCCAGAGAGCTGACGCTTCTTGTGTCCTCAAAAGAAAAGCAGTTCTGTTGTCTGATTAAACTCAGCCTTGTAATCTTCCTCTTTGTCCTGCCACTTGGATTCTCAGCCTTTAAACAACACTGAAAACTGAGGCAATTGACTCAATTCAAAGGGTCAAAAAGAGCAAGCTTGGAGTAAATGCATTGCTTTTTATATTCATCAGGAAGAACTTTGTGTTCCCCTATATGGGCAGTGGTATCGGAGCTCAAATGAGTGTGCAGGCACATGCTCTGTGAAGTTCTTTGCAGGATTTTCATAGCTGTAAGAGCAGTTGTGTCTTGTTCTTTGCAGAGAAGCCAAAAAATAGAGGTAGCAAAGAAAGCATTCAGTGAAGTTTGGCTATTGAAAATAATTATTCAGATGAGTAAACCTTATTAGCATTTGCCTCAGCCTATTGTGACCATACAGTAGACTGGCTTGTCCTCTGAACATGCATGTAATTTCCACAGATAGCAGCAAAAGGAGCCACAGTTGCCTAGGAGTTCAGAAACCCTTATCCCATGTGCCCAGTCTCTTCCTCTGGAAAGACTCTATCCAGATGCTGGGCCAATTCATGAAGAATAGAGGCTTGCTGTGGAGATACAGAATGAGAGAGATCCATTGCAGAGGAACAGCTCTGTGGAGAAAACCTCAGTCTAATGTCATAAACTGACTTGCACTGTTTGAAACAAGAACTGATAAACTATTTTATTGCAGGGAAGTACTAGAGCAGCATCCTCTTCATTTTTCTCTCCACGATGGGAAAGTTCTGAAGCTCTGTCCTGCGAGGAGTGAACAGCCCTGGGCCCTGAACGTGAAGCGAGGCATCCTCAGTGTCCTGCAGACAGCACGAGCACCCACTGCTGGTGCTGTCCTGGAGGAGGTGAGATGGGTGCTGCAGTCGTGCTCTGAGGTGACTGCTGGAGCTTTTACAGGCCGTCTGCTCCCTTTGTGAATAGATAAAGGTTTTTTCCCCTTGGTTCAGCAGACAGGGGCAGCCATCTAGTTGCTCTTTGCTGTGAATGTTATAAAATTATAGATAATTTGCATTCCTGTCGAGGGTTGGAATCCACTACTTGGTTACAACGCAAGTTGTAACACCAGGGCTTTACCTGTTCTCTGGGGGAAATACAGTGTTCATTAGCCATGATTATTCATAATTTCTTTTTTTCATTAATTTCAGAGGCTTTAAGATCTGGCTTCTCAGAATTCTTTGCAATTATTTTAATGCTTAAGCTCAAGTTCTGCTGTGTTAGACTGTAGCAATAGTCCAGCCTACCCTGCTGTCACCTGTGTGTTTGCACCAGTGCAGCTGAGATGCCTCAGGGGCTGTGGCTCTGTTGTGAAGAGCTGTGTCTCTGCTGCCCTTCAGCACAATGTTCACTGCCTCATTCTCCTGCTATTGCTGCGTATCAGTGCTTAAAGACATGTTCTGTTGTAAGGCTTGGGACGCCCCTATGTAATGAAACTTCTTCTGACTAGTAATGCACTTCTGAGTTAATGCTTCCCTGCACACCCACAAAATGTGAAGTGGAAAAGCATACATCTGTAAATGATATGATTCAGAATAACACAGTGAAGTTAAACAAACCAACAGACCCTGGCTGCTGGAAAGTTTGACCAAGGTCTTTAAAATTATTTGCCTTTTCACGTCTTTTGTGGCAAAGCCAGTGTTCTGCAGGGGAGAATTTAGATCTCTGTTGTTGCTCCAAAAAGGTAATTATTACAATTAATTGTAATAAACCACAATACCTCCTTGTATTGTGTGTGTGCATGTGTGATTCAACAGCGTGTGTTTGTTACTAGGTGGATGTTCTGGGAAGGTGCCCAACCAGGTATCAGCAAAAGGGCCCCATCCTTGTAAAGACAAAGGACTTAAACCTCTGCTCCCATCGACATTCTGGTCTTACCTCTGTGCAGTCTGTTGTTCTTCCTCATGTGCCGGTGAGTTTTGGGGAATCACACTGATGATTCCACATGTTTGAAGAGTGTGTGTGTGTCTGCCCAAACTTGAGTCCTTAGCAAAGAAGTGATGAATTTATTCTCCCTGTAATGCCTATTATTCACAGAATTTGTTTAAATGCATATTTGCATGGTAGTGGATGAATGTTATAGTACAAATGCAAAAGGTTCTTAAGCATCTGGATTGACTCTCATTAAAATATGTTACAGTGTTAAACTGAAAGAAGAGCATGGAAGAGGGGAATAGAGATACGTGAATAAAAAGAAAAGCACATTATGAAAAGAAAGTTATTATTTGCAGAAAACTTTGGAAATACAGAAGCTTTTCTAAAAAACAAACTTAGAGTTTTCGACTGTTGGCAGCAAATACAATGTACTTGTCTTGTGCCATTTTTATTAGGTGACTATTACTTGTTTCTTGTATTCTACTAGCTAGTAATAATTTATCAGCCTTTTGCTTTCTTCAGCTCTGCTGACTAAAATGTTCTGCTTAACACTGAGGCTTTGTGAACTGACATGAACTGAGACCGTTTGATGCTGAAAATTAGTAGCAGTTACTTTTCAGTGATGAAAAATTAGACTGTAAATAAAGCGCACATTAACCTTCCCAGGCTGGGCACTGTGAGAGGTCCTAATAGGGGACTGCACACTATCCCAGAACTGGAATCCTCTGTGAAGCTGGGAGAGAAAGGATTGGGCAGGATGACTTAGGGCATCAAGACTCTTCCTGAAGTATCTGTTGTCAGTCTGAGCAGCAGGTCCTGTCCTCTAGCCTGGAATGTGTTCAGAGCATCAGGGATGGAGTCCTGGCAGAGGCCAAATGTACCGAGTCCGACCGAGTGACGCTGCTCCCCCAGAGGGGCACAGAGACACAGACACACTCTGCACTCAGGCTCCTTCGGGTGGAAACAGAGATTCTGTACGAAAAAGGTAATGATGTTTCTGCTGAAATAAAGTACACTTATTTCCTAGAAAATCTTGGGACTCTTTGTACCCAATATTTCCTTCAAGGTATTAAACGATTTGGGAGTGTTTTTACAGCCTGGGCTGAGCTGTCCCTTCTTTGAGAGCTGGGGCCTCCCATAACAAAGCCGGGTGGGTCTCCAAAAGTGACTTTTCCAACTGGCCAACTCGTTTTTACCTATTTTACATACCAAGTGCCCTTGTACACAGAGTATCACCCTGTGGACAATTCCTAATGTTTATACAAATGGAGCCTAATAAATTCTAAGTCCTAATGGAACCAAGGAGATGCTATGTCTGAGGACTGTTTTAATTGTTGCTCCTTCTTTGCTCTATGTCTCCTTATAAGAATGATTTTACAATGGGTGGCTTGCCTAGGGAAAGATTTTACAGTTGTGCTCTAAATATTGAGAAATATTTTGTATTATTTTTTTGTCTGCTTCTAAATAGTTGGGGCCTTTTTCTTTAAAAGGAACCCTCAGGTTTCCAGGATTCCTTTTGTTTATACTTATACCAACATGACAAGATTCTTTCTCAGGAAGAGGTTAAGGGCCAAGCCATTTATTTTTCTTGGCACCCAGATCTCATGCTGATCTTTTGGGAGGTTGAAGTGTGGAATGTGTGATTAGATGACATTGGAAAAGGGGATGAATGTAGAGTAGGAGGGCCATTCTAAGAGACATATTCATGGAAAGTCAGACTTATTTTATGTGGATCTTTGTCTTCCTTCTCTGACTCTTTCAGGTCAGACTCATCTGTAGATCTTTATACTGTTTAGTCCTTAAATTCATGCTGACTGCAGGCATTCGTATTCATCCCTTGGCTTTACTGAGACTGGAGAGACTCTTAGAGGTAGAAATAAAGGCTCAGAGAGAAACTTTCCCCTTTCTGAGAGGGTTAACTATAGCAAATGGCCAGCAACCACCAGATATCTGATTATTCCTTATGTCTTCCCAGTGGACTCTGAGGATCTGTACGTGACCAGCATTCTCTATGAAATGGAAGAGACTGAGAGGGAGGTCACTGGAAGGGAAGTGACTGAGCTGGTGTGGAAGCTTTGCTTAGCACACAGTGCGAGTTATGAGGTGAGATCTTACACGCAGCCTCTGTTTCCCTCTGAGGCTTTGCTTGTCTCCTTGGCTCACCCAGGTCTTGTGTTTTTTGTTGCTACTGGCAGCAGCTGAATCAGTTTGTAATTGTCACTGTGAAATGAAGATCCCTGTGTCTGCAATTCAGAGGTGATCAAGAACACTTTTTATACAATAGACAGAAGAATCAGCAGGTGTTGGTGCTTAGTCATTGCTCACCTCAATGAACTGAGGGCAATGAACTGAAAGAGAGGGCACTTCATATCCCATTATCCTTCAGATAGAGTGGTTCTTGCTAGTAGTGAAGTTCCTACATAGAACAAAAAAAACCCCATAAATTTGAAAATGGAAGAAAACACTATGTTAATGCTTAATTCTTGGTGGCTGTTAGTGTTACAGCAGGATGTAATGGCGTTTAGGCACAGACTTGAGGGCTACGTACTGCCTGAAAAATGCTGAAAAAAAAATTATTGAGTGGACCTGAGAAACTCTGTCTAAATTCTGCCTTCTACTGAACACCCCTAATTCTGTGTCTTTGAAAGAATGGTAGACGATTTTTCCCAGTAACAGTGGGATGTCACTTCTGCCTCCAAAGAGGCCTACTGGCTTCATGTGTGGGAAATTTGTTTTGTAAATCACCAGGATTAGCACAAGTGGCTGCTGTCTGTGCCACTGCCTGAAAGAGAGGTGAATTATTCATCATATGCCCGTCCCAGCAGTGGGTTCCATTGGTTGTGAACCATTTTCAATGTTTCAGGGTGTTCCTTCTGTGTGACAAGACATTTCAAAGCGAATCTTTATTATCCTTCATTTCAACCAATAAAATGTCCTTTGGGCCAGGAAAGAAGTTATGGGAATGCCCAGAACGTTGCTTGGGAGACAGCTGCCTTGTTATGCCTGTATAGCTTGTTTGTCCCCTTATTGTTTGACTCTGAATGAGGTGAGATTATGCATTTCTTTCAGGACACAAAACCAAGAATAAATGGAAGGGAAAAATCCCCAACTCCGGGGAAAACAGTGAAGGGATGAGAAAATGGAGGTGGAGACTGTGTCATTTCCAAGGAAGCAAAGTTGTTTAATTTTTAATGCTATTATGAAACAAGGTTGGATTTCAATGTGGAGGTAGATTAGCTAATGGACCATTAAGTGAACAAGCTGCACACTGACAGAGAAGGGGAAAAGGGATGGGGAGAAGGAACCTCACTTGAGAGAGGCTGGAGGGAAGCCTGTCACACCACTTCTGCTGGAGGCTGAGTTTCCATTTGGCTGTTAGGGTTCTGATGCTTGGTCTGCAGCTCTGGAGAATGTGGCTATGTGTGCATTAAGCAGTGTGGGCAAGAGTATGTCAGATTTGCTCTGCCCTTCTTCTGTTCTGATTGCTAGCTACTACCTAATTGGATGTAAGCAATACCATGTTTATACTTTGAGGAGTTTTTTCCATTTTTTTTTTTTTAAACAAGTCTGCAGATAGAAGGACAAGCAAGCTTCTATGTAGAATAACAGGCAGGCTTTCTTATGTTTCATTTAGGGGTAGGAATGGGAGTCAAATTTGAATGCAGTTTGTTACTATGGTACTAAAAATAGAAGAATTTGCAATGACAGCTCAGTTTCAGTGCAACCTGCCTTAAAAAGATGAAAACAGGCCACTTGATCAGACAGTTCATTCTAAAGGTGCATTATCAGGAAATAAAAATAGCTGTTTCTCTGTGAAATATTCCACTGCGTTATTAGATGGGAGCTTATCTAGTCAGCAGGTGTGAAGCAGAATGAAGTCAGTCTACAATCTAAAATTATATCACCTGAAAATATATCAGTGTGGAAGTTTTCTCTTGCACTGTGCTGCAGGGTCCAGCTGATGGGCCACCTGAGCTCAGCAGCAGCCACACTGCCCTGAGGGCATCTGCACATGGAAAAATGCACATAAAGCTCATGTTTTAGAAATGCTTTTGAAGAACTCTATGAAACACAATTCCCTGAATATTTTATAGACCATGAAATGGAATCTGTTTCACTTAGCCAGGGAAAGCAACTCTGCTCCTGCTGCGCCTCCAGCTCATCCCAAGCTGCCTGCAGAGGTGAGGGCAGCTGTGCTTTGGGCTCCTCCCCAGCAGGGTGGAGATTTTCACACAACACCAGGTCTCTCAAGCAAAATTTCTAAGCGTTGCCCAAACCTCAGCTAAGTGATCTTTCACACAAACCTAAGACTAATACAAAGTTAGCTTGACTATTTTTTCGTTTAGTGTTAAGGCTGTACCAGCAGTTCTGGTCACAAATCAGGACCTTGCTGTTCAAACTCAGAGAAGGTTATGCCCTTCACTTCTGGGTTATAACCACAGTGCTGCATTTAGGTTTATTATTCATTTGTATGCCAGTGGTGTGCATGGTGGTCACTGAGGGATTGACTGACACCCAAAGTAAAAGCCTTCTTTGTGTATGTTTGCAGTCTGGACAGGGAAAGGGCCATAGTGACACAGGGAAGAATGGAGGGTTTATCTCAGGTTATGTTGTATCTCAATGGCAATGCTGGTGTAACCTGAAGTCCCTCACTGGGCTCTGTTCTCTAAAGCTGGTTTCTGCCCAGCAGAGTTATTACATCTGGTTTTGTGCCCTTACAGACTGCAGGCCTTTTCATGGCTCTCGTGTTTGAGCTTCGACACCTTTCTCTTGAGGCCCTGAGAGCACTATGGCAAAGATCTTCATTTAAGTGCAGAGACAACTGGTAAGGTTCCTTTAGTAGTTGCATTCAACAATACATAGGAAAGAAACTTATTGTGACTATCTAAAATAGCTCAATGTTTTAAATCTATGCCTAAATGCTGGATTTAAATTTGGAGCATTTTAAAGGAAGAATTTGTATTGCATATCTTGTTTATGTAGCAGAGGGATGATATTTTCTCCCTACTGAATGAATGCTGTGTACAAAATAGACTTTCCTGTCCTGTGTCTATTCCCACAGACAGACTTCCTGTTTCAGAAGCAAAGTTAGAAGGAAAGCTGAGTCATGGCTTAGGGGGAAATCAGTGCTGCTGGATCTGAGCACATACTGCTATTTGTTATGGAAAAGCTTGCCTGGAGCTGTGCCTTCAGTGCCCTTAGCGCTCATGGGGGAGAGGAGGCAAACATTAGTCTGGGATGTGGATGTGCTGGATCCCCATCCTTCAGTCCCAGCCTGATCTCAGGGTGGTTTATACCAATCACACAACTACAGCTTTAAGGATCAAGGCCCCTGCTGCTCTGCAGTCAGTTCTGACCCAATGGTTTGAGACTTTCAGAAATGCTAATCCAGTATGATTGAAATAAGTACTAATGTTTTCTCCCTCCAAAACCAGTGGACTTTTATTTACTTTGAAAGAAGCCCAGCCTCAGTGTGCTTGTTTGAGTCTTGAGTGTTTTGCTCATTTGGGATTTGCTGTGCTTTTCCCTTGTGTTGCAGGCAACCATTAATAGATGCTCTCCCGTCCTGTGCTACAGAGATGTGTGTTGTCCTAATGAAAGAACTCGTGGCTTCTGGGGAAGTCGAGGAAGACAAAGTAGAATATTTCTTCTGGTCATTTGCCTTCGTTCCTAAGCCCACCTCGGGCATGATTGAATCTCTTGCTGTGAGTGGGTGTTGCTTTTTCTTTTTTAATTTGTCCTTGATCTAGGTGGCTCTTAGTTTTTGTGGTTTACTGCAACAGTCTTTTTGATAGATATATACAAAACTCTGTCCAGGTAATTTTGGAGGTGAAACTACTGGCTCTTTTGATGTGGTTTCCAAAAAAAGGATGCATCTTGATTGGCATCTGTAGCCTAGATACTTCAAAAATATTTGGGGTTCACTAACAGTGGTGAAATTTTCAACAGTAACAGGTTTCTTCACAGTGGGCACAGAAATTTAGAATTAGCAGGTTTATAGGACAGAAAAATTAATTTTCATCTAAAAATGGGTAAAATACCCAGGACTTACTGAGCTGTCAATGGCTTTATTAAGTACTGGGGTGGAACTTAGAGAAATTGTGTTCTGGTGAGGATTTTACTATTTGGAGGGTCCAGAAAAATAGTTTAGATTTGTTTTCATGCCTCTTGTAAAAAAGAACTGAGGTCTGTACCATGCTGACACGAATTTAGCCCATATGTAGCAGAATTTTCCACTATACCTCTGCAGGGTTGTCCTCTCTTTGTTGTTTGCTTGTGTACTTCCTTTACAGACTGTTTGAAAACATGCATTGTCCAGACTGAGTTTTAGTATGTAAATATTTTGATACATCTATTTTCGGTGGTATGGTACAACAGTCATTCTCATGGCTTTTCTGAAACGCTCTGTTCTTTCTGTGCTTGTTTGCAGCCTTTGCTGAAGTCCCCCAGAGCAAGCCAGAGCTGTTTCTTGGGGGTAACTGCTCTCTTACACCGGTTTTGTTTGGCTCACAGCTCCTGTGAGGGAGTACCTGCTGTGCAGAGTGTGCTGAGCACTCTCGGGGAATTTCTGGGAGGAAACTGCACTGTGCAAGATTCAGAACATCTCAGTGAGGTATTGGTCATACAGAGACATGTGGTACAATGCTTTACTTTTCTGTACCCTTCGTGACCTAGAACTTGTTTGATGAAAATGGCATTCGTTGTATTTCCAGAAAGCCGTGAATACAAGCTTTGTAAATTAATATTCTTTGGAAGGGGAGGCTGATAAAATGTTGTAATCTAACAAGTACAAGCTATCAGCATTGGTGTTCTTGTGTGTAGACATAAGGAAAAGTCTTTGGCCTTACGATGAAGCAAACTTCATGCTGTCGATCAGTGTGAAGAACGCTCATCTTTTGACAAAATGTTTGAATTTGACTATGATGAATCCCTAAAAGGTCAAAATATCTGTGATCAAAAGAGATGAAATATCAAAGTACTCAAAAAAACTTTTACAGTATGTCAAATGTGTGAGTTCTGCTTTTCCATTGGAGGTTTTTAATAATGTTTTTATATTCCACCAGGCCTAAGCCAGATTGTACTTACAAGTGCTGCATGGAATTAGACTAGATCGGTGGTCCTTATTGTGTCTTGTCCTCCCAGTAAAGCCACAGTAATATGGCTGGTTCAATGGGGGCTGCAGTAAACTCCCCAAATGATCAATAATCAATTTATACAAAGTTTTGCACAGGAAATGTTAAAGCAGTAACATTTAATATACAGCTGACAACACATGGGAGACTTTTTATTCTGGCTTGCTCTGTCCTTACAGATGCAGCTGGTGTTAAAAGCCATCGGAAACGCAGGGCTGGCAGCGGCTTCGCTGGCTCCTGCCCTGAGCTCCTGTGCTTCCCTGAGAAGCAATCCCATGGTGATCCGCCTGGCTGCTCTCCAGGCCTTCAGGCGCATTCCCTGCTCCATCAGGGTAGGTGATTTATTGCCAGCAGCAATCTGGGGGCCTCCTGGCACTGCCACAGCTCTTTGGTTGTTTGGAACCAAACCAGCTCCAAACCTGGACCTGAAGGTGCACGCATGAGGTGTTGTTGCAAGGGAGTAAAATGTAATTGTCTTTATTTTTTCATCTTTTTCTCTTAGAATGATATATTAGTTCGGTTGTATCAAACAACCAGTGAAGATGTGGAAATAAGAATTACTGCTTATTATATAGCAATGAAATGTCCACATGAGGAGTTATTTAAACAAGTGCAAAAGACTTTGCTGAAAGAAACATCCAGCCAAGGTTAGCCAAGCAACTACTGAAATCTTACATGTTCCTAAATGACACTTCAATCTAACTTCTGTTTAACAAGTGTAATGGTACCAATCTGTATCAATTTTTATTTAATCTTAATGCTTCATAGATTGTTTTTGAAAGATCGCTTTTAGGATTGTGACTTTTATAATGAAATTGTGATATTAGTTTAGCAATAGTCAGTAAGGACTGATTTCTCATAGTATTAGCTCCCTCTACTGGCAACATTTGATTATCTGAAGGCTCTTGAGAAAGGTGCAACCTTTGTTGTTTGGTGCATTAGAAATACAAAGGAATAACTACAAATTGCATTTTGTTAAGTTGAGAAAGAAGCAAGTGACACAAAAATTATTGCAACATTCTCAAATTACTTCACCGTGTTCAACAAAGAATGCCTGGAGACTAATCCTTTGCATTTAAATCTGTGAAGAAGGAGCCAACATGAAAAGGGTGTGTGTAAGATTGTTTGCAGGCAGATGAAAGCAGGCTCTGTCTGCACTCTGGTGTGTCTGTATCCCGGCCAGCCCCACATCTGAGGCTGTGTATCCACCTTACCAGGATGCTGTGGCTGGGCCAGTATATCCTGCAGCAATTACAGGTTCAGGCTCAGTATTGTGTTCACCTGATGATGTGGCTTGTGGTTTGAAAGGCACTTGTTCCCCTGCAGAGAGTTCAGAGAGAGAGAAATTGGATCCACCTGCAGAACCCCTGTCCAGGTGTACCCCCAGTGGCTCTGCTCCTCCCTGTGGCTCCATGCAGAAAATTTAATCTGTCTGATTTGTGAAGAAGCCCTACAAGTCAAAATGTTATATGTTTTAAACAATTCAGTGCAGTACTCATGAATGTTTGCTAATTTCCTTTCTTTGTGTTTTGCTGATACCATAGTGGAAAGAATAAGACAGCATTTCAATAAGCTGACTGTGGTCAAGATAAGGAAATCAGACTGATTGTAATGGGGCTGAAAATGAATTAATTGTTGTGCTGAGAGGAATGGCTTGACATCAGTGCTGGCATAAATAAATAAAAATGTTTCCTGTACCTGTTTTTTTAAACTGTTTTAATTTTTCTCTAATCTCCTAATGCTTTTCTTTGTTTGATTGAAGTGGGCTCCTTTGTTTGGAGTCATCTCTCTCAGATCCTGGAGACAGATGATCCACTGAAGGAGCACCTTCGAGATTCTATTCCTGATGAAATCCTGAGCAGAGATTTTGACCTGGAGACATGGAAATACTCCTCCTATTCTGATGTCACGTTTCACTCAGGTATGTGGGGTTTTAGAACTTAATGCTTTGTAGCTTATGGATTATTAACACATATGTCTTTTCTGGCCCTTTACATGTTGTCCCAGAGACCTTTAATTTTTATGACTTGACAGCACCCAGATATGACCTTAACTGGAGTATATGGAATGTAATTCCAGCAAGCCAGACACCACGAACCTTTGCCTTTTGTGAGAGAGGAGAGTAAGAACAATGAACTTGTAAGATCATTTTTGTGAACATCGACTTTTGATTCCTTCCTTAGTGAGCTTCCATTGCGGCAACAGGGGATTGGGAATTTCAGTAAATGGAAATTACTTCCAGTAATGTCTTTGCTGTACTAAAAAGTTAAATAGTTTCATCTACTGACAAGATTTTATTCACTGTCTTCTTAATGAGCAGAGTTAGTTTCCCAAAGAATTATGAGTTTTGCAAAGTACATGAGAACAGCTGCCCTCCAACTGACAGACATCTACTATTTTCCATTGCAGCTGGTGCAGGTGCAAATATGGAAGCATCAGTGGTGTTTACTCCTGCATCTTTTCTGCCACGGTCAGTCATGACAAACTGGACTGTTCACCTTATGGGACAGGCTGTGAATTTCCTGGAGGCAAGTTTATGGATTTTCTTAATTTAATTAATTATTAATTTATTTTAATCTTCCTCCTGAAGGGGCATTTGGTGTATTGAGGTAAAAATAAGTTTTCCCATTGCAGTTCCTTTAGCAAGGTGTGATTTTCACTGTTCCAGCACAGCTGCCTCAACCTGGTGACTCCTCTGTGTAATGGACTGAGTCATAGTAAGAGCTCTGTCACTCTGCTGGTATCATGCACTAGCCAATAGACTTATACTCAGCTCTTGTTGATTCAAATGAAAGATTAAAGTCAGTGCTTTCTGAGACATTGGTCTAGCTCCTGTTTAGCACAGAAAGATTCCTTCACTTCACTTACAGAGGAAGAACAACTGGCTTGGATAGCCCTGTTCCTTTAATAC
The DNA here is from genome assembly GCA_035583185.1 of Anabacerthia variegaticeps. Taxonomy (NCBI): domain Eukaryota; kingdom Metazoa; phylum Chordata; class Aves; order Passeriformes; family Furnariidae; genus Anabacerthia; species Anabacerthia variegaticeps. The sequence continues at coordinate 6,194,715 of JAWWEW010000033.1, read as the reverse complement.
AGGAGACAGACTCAGTTACTCTGAGCTGAAGTCACTGCTCTAGTGCCACTGAGAATCCCATGCTCGGGACATTTCAGAGACCTGCCTGCAACCTCATCTTTAGTTGTGCCTCTGCTGTGCCAGGCAATGATGTGCTCGTGGAAGAAAGAATTTAATTTAGCCTTTAGATCTCAAGTTTAAACTTGCAAGAGAACAAAATATTCATTTCAGTGTCACATACCCTGGATTTCTGTGTGTTATTAAGGCTGTTTTAAGCAAACTTCCAAAGAGAATCTTATTTCCTAAGCATGAAAAGGGTGTGTTATTGTTTTCCAACCAAAATACTGTTTATAACATGCTAAAATAGTGACTCAAACTGTCACATCATGGTGTAAATGAACCAGCACCTGAATTAAAAAGGATTTTTATTTAGGACTGAGCTTTGTATAACCAACTAACTAATTTTTGATGGAAGACTTAGTAGTGAAATATCCAGTATTGGATGCTGCATGAGTCGGAATGCTAAAATTTGTAGACTGCTGTGATCTTGTTTGGCAAATCTTTCATTTTTGGTTGCATCTGGTTGTATTTTTTTTACTTTCTGCTTATAGAGTTTATGCACATCATTGTCAGGCTTTTCAAGGCTGTGTGCTCTTCCCTAGGTTGGTGTACGATTGGAGAATGCTGAAACTCTTGTAGAGAAGGTTTTTGGGCAGAAGTCTTCTTCCTTCAGTGATCATTTTTTTGGAAACACTAATGAAAGAAACCACAAGTCAAAAAACCCAGAGGAAACAGCAGGGAAAGTCAAGCAGAGGAAGCTGACTGCGAAGGGGCACAGCCCCACCCATCATCCTGGGACCAAGAGCAGCAAGCCGAAGCTGAGGAAAACAAACCAGAATTGTCTTGGTAGAAAGTACAGTAAGATGAGTGAGTTGGTCAAAAAGGTAACTGACTGTAGATCTTGGAAAAATTAATGACATCCCTCGGGTAAACTTAGGGCCCCATCTCACACTGGACACTGCTCAGTGTTGCTGAGACTCCTTGGCATGAAGCACAAGTAACTTGCTCTGCTCACTTGCAGAGAACTTAACAAGCTACTTAAAATACCAAGCAGCAAAGAGCTAGGTATTCAGGTTTGCAGGTTGTTTTATTCTCAAAACAATGACTCTCAGCCAGAGTATGTTGCCTGTGTTTTGGGTTTCCTCCATTATTTTGAGCTCTGATCCCCTTTATACTGATGTCCTGTTATCTACTGAATGCTTTGGCCGTGTGAACAGCTGCTTCGTGGGAAGTCCCCGAGTCCTGTTGTTTGTGATCTGACTTCCCAGTTTGATGTTGGATGTTGCATTGACCCTTTGTGAATTTACCCATGTTTGAAAAGAGCTATATATGTTCGATGTATACAACAGGAAAGCTCTGAGAATTGACTTCAGTTGTTGATGTGTTAGCTGGAAAACTCGGGGACTGTGATTTATTTAGTCTGTCTTAGATCATCTCTCTTCTTGGGACTTATCTTCTTGAGGTTTCTTCTTACAGTGTAAGCTCATGATCATGTGTACTGCTGTTGTATCAACTCATAAAGAGAGAAAATGTAATATTTTTACTTCTTAGCAGTTTGTTTAGCAATCATGGCATCCCTAATGTGTTGAGATTGTATTTTTCACCTGTTTGTGGGTATGTGTTACAATACTTGTCCTTTGCCAGTCATCCTACGACTGGCCACGTGTTCATAGTGGCAGTCAGCTTGAGTGGTTGGGAGCTGAAGTTCAGCTGGAAAGAACAGGTACTAACCCATGGTCTTAAGTGATCTCAAAGTGTTTGTGACAGGGAGCCTGAGGTCTGTTTACTAATAACAGCCTGCATTGAGGAGTTGAGTACTATGAGTTTGAAAGGAAATTATAACATCACTGTCTTTGGCTTCTTTCTTTATCACATGTCAGGTCACTGAGAGAACGGTGAGACAGGAGGCACTGAAATGTGAGCTAAGCATAAAAATCTTTGGAAATGAACTCAGCTTCTTAGATTGTGAAGATATAAGAAAACAAATGAAACATTATTCCTTAAATCTGGCTGAGCTGGCTGTCAAACTGCTGAAGGTAAAAGGATCCTTTTTTCTATTTGAAAGTCACTGTCTTGAGAAACTACTCTGACAGATATGTAAAGGATACCAAATATTACTTGTTTCTCTGTATTGAACTCTAAAAGGCAGCGGCGTATATTTGGTTTAAATAGTATTCAGTACATGAGGACTTGCTCAGAACAAGGACTTGTTCTGCCATCTAATGGTTCTTATCTCTTGCTTCTCTCATTCGACTCCATCCATGCTTAAAGGAAAAATAATTCTTTTTTTTAGCCGGGGTCAGACCAGTGCCTGACTCAGGCCAGGTGCTGGCTTTGGGCTGCTTTCTTCCTTATGTCCCCAGCCAGCTCAGTTAAAAGCATTTCCACAGTAGACAGATGCAGTTGATAGTTTTATCTGGAAAAATTCTTGACTTTATTGTGCAAAATAAAATTCTGGTTCTTGTTTGTTTGGTTTTTCACCACAGGGTCAGGAGGTCCAGCTCAATAAGAGGATGAGCTTGGCCACTGAAGAATTGCAGTTTCCAGCAATTTCAGGCTTTCCTGTTCAGCTGGCAGTCAATGCCTCAGCAGCAATCAACATCAAAATCAAGGGGAGTGCGGATTTCAAACAACACTCAGATTTCTTTCTGAACGGGTACATCAAGCCAAGGTAGTACCTGCTGCAGTGTGTCACTTCCACACGGTCCTGATGACAAGTAGCAATTCCTGATGTGAAAGTTTTCTGTGAATGTCCCTTACTTAGGAGACACTTTAAATAGATACTTTAATTCATGTTAGAACATGTATGTCTGTACATTCATGTTTTTCAGTTATTTCTGAAATTAAATAGTTCATTATTTTAATCATAGACTATACTGTGGTACAGAATCAAATGCTGTGTACTTATTGAAGAGGTTTAAATTAAGTGCTTTAAAAAGAAAGTGCTTTTCATAGAAGAACATGTATCTGAATCTTTCAACAGTGCATTTGTCCAGCTCTCTGTGCACATGGGAACTGTGGGGACTCTGGGACAAGCTGGCCTAGGCTGGTTAACAGGAATGAGGACATCCACCAGTCTTGATGGGGGAATCCAGGTAAAAAAAGGAAAAGAACTCAAAGTTTTCTTGAACACTCCAGAAGAATCTATGGAGATAATTAATTTCAGGTAAGATTAAGCAAGGGCATCTCCTAAAATAGTAACTGTGCTAACTTTCTTGAATCAGAACTTAACTAAAAGGCTCATTAAATAGAGCAGAAATGCATTTTGTCAGAAAACAAACTGTTTCAGTCTGACTCATAGTCCAAATCTGTCATTCAGAAGAAAAAGAAGGGGAAATTATTTGGTGCATTTTGCATTACTTTACCATAAAAACATACATTCAAAACAAAGCCTTATGATAAAAGATGTAAGTGGATTTTTCACACTTCTCTGTTTCTTCCTTCTGAATGTCAGTGCTGTTTCTGGAATTTTAGTGTCCAGAGAATGTAGTTCAAGGTATTAAAATGGTGGAGGAAAAACTTAGCATTGCTTCTAAAGATAGTATTTAGCAATACTAGGAACAGAATGTCATTTAGCAAAACACGGGAGAAATTTGGAATATAGTAAAAACAAGGTGTGTTCAAACCCTTTTGGTGAGTTTTTAGTTAGGCTCTTTAATGTTAGGCAGAGGCTATATTGTTACATACCACCTCAACAGCTGTCAGATGCTAAGCAGATTAATTGCTTGTGTTAATAAAATCTAGGCTTTTTAGTTCAGTTTGGTTTCTGGATTTCTCTTCTCTTTGGACTTTTAGTTTTGACAGAGGTCTAAGTAGAAGGCACATATTGTAAATTACATGTCAGCATGTCTTAGACACAACAACAGATGAATAAAGCATTTACAGAATGTGGATTGTTGTTCCTTTGTGTTTCTCTTGACTTGGGACATCGTGGTGCTGTAGGCTATGAAGTTCAGAAAAGGCTAGATGTCTCTGGACTTCACATTTAAACCATTCATTGCCTTGGGCCTCTGGGAAATTGGTTCTGTAATTCTGGTTCTGCCATCTAGGCTGGATGACAGAAAAAAGGCAAAATAATTACAAACCTGTATTGTGCATTATTTGAACAAAAGACTGAGTGTAGAGTCTATTAGATATAGCATTAACTCCCTTGCTCCCATCAAGTGCAGAGACCACGTTTCCTGTACAAGCAGTTTAGTGGAGTTTTCCAGTTCTGAAATACATAGCCTAAGGGAAAACCAGGTGTCCAGAAGTCAGGAAGTGAGTGGAGGTCAGTAAGCTGACCATACCACATTGCTCAGAACAGAGAAATCTCATACTGACTGTGGAGAACTGCAGGCGAATTCTCAAGATAGTGACAGATTAACCATGGAAACTGTGGATAAAAATCCATGCTAATTAGTAGAAACTAGATTGACCTTAGCAGAACTTCATCTTTCTTGGCTTTCACACCTGGGAAAGGTGGCATATAACTGAGAATTTTGTTACAGATTATTGGAACTCTAGCATAATTGTGCACAATTCTTGGTTGTAGCTCTAAACTCTACTTCAGAGTGGTGGATGAGACAGAAGACAGAGATGTTTTCCAAGATCACACAGTAACCAGATCTTGCACTAGGGAGGAAGGTGAGCCCAGCTATTATGCTTGTCTTAGAAAGCCTGATCATTCTGAAAGATCCATATCAGATCATTTTATCCATAGACTTCCTCTTTAACATATTACTTCTACAAGCTCTTCAGTGCATTGTTCCCTCGCTTGTTTCTATGTTTGTTATTCTAACTGGACATTCAACTCTTGTGTTCCACAGTGTCTGAGCTTCTTGGCTGGCAGCTGTGTTCTGAAATGTCATATCCTGCCCCAGCTCATGCTTGGGTTTCTCCCCTCCCTGGACCTTTGGGAGTGGCTGTCACATTGACTAAGCAAGACAGAGGCCTGCAGCAGTATGTGGTGGAGGCTGCATATAACTACATTCCTCAGGTACCACTGTGGCATCTTGTACCTTGGCTTTGGGTTTAGTTTATTCCTCAGAGGACAGAGTGGTGTACCTCAGCACTGCATATTCAGCTAATTGGATTTCAAGGTCTACATTATTTTGAATTGGTTCCCATTATAGTGGGAAAATACGTTGAGAACAAATTACTGATGCTGAGAGTAGGAACATACAATTTTCTTATACACTGTTGTCTCAGTGTCATAGGATGTTTTGCAATTGCTGTGCCAATGACTAATGTGGTTATCCTTTCTATCAGGAGAATTCGTGGATCCCAAATGAAGCTGTCTTTCACTTTTTCATTGGGACTCCAAAGTCAAACTTGAAAAGGGATATTGGTCTTGACCTAAATTTTAGTGTCCCACAGAAGAAATTCAGAATCCAGTTTGTACAACCTAAGAAAAAAGTCGAGATTGATGGTAGGTTTTTCAAACTCTGATCCTAATTATTTTAGCTGATATTTCTTATGTTTTTACTCTGTATGTATACTGTTCATAACAATAGCAACTATCATTTTGGTACAGTTTTATGAAGCATTACTGAACAATATGTGCCCAGAAGAAGTAAATAGTTTTATTTTTGTCCAAGGGAGGATTGAATTTTCCAAAAATGCACGAATTGGACACCTGGAGCTGATAGTGGATGACCGGGATGTGTATTACATTAAGGTATGTTTTCAGTTCATGAGCTCTCATAGCAGGATGAACACTTACAAAAAAGCACACGAAAGAAAGGCAATGAAAGCACATATATTGAAAAATAGTTTTATGAGCAGTCCATTGGAGGAATTACCAGTTCTCTTTTTTACGTATTTTTTAGGTAGACTCAGTGCTAAATTGCTGTGTTTTAAAGGCTTTTAAAGCGTGACTTCTACAAGTAATCTGAAGCCATATTTTCACACTCAGATGTACCCAAACCCTTTGGGTTCCTTCTAGAATTAATTCACTAGATAAGATCACATTGGTTCCTCTGGCTTTTGGCTCATTATGTCCATCAGTGACAAGTTTTATGCTTTGAGGAGGGGTGGGAGGTTGGGTGTTGGACATATAGAAAAAGAAAATCTCTTCTTCCTCATTCCATTTCTGAAATGCCTGAGTTTATACTATTGCTTTCTCAAAGCTTAATCAATTTGTGCTGTTGAGTGGCTTGGGGTTTGGTTTTTTATTTGTTTGTTTATTCTAGGGAATGACAGATTTGCAGATGCTGAATGGAGAGCAGAGATACATGACCCAGCTGGAGGTAAAGCTGATAAAACAAAGCAGTCCTGTCATTCTGTCAGGAAACATCACTAAGCAGCTTGGCAAGAAGATTGCCTTTTCAGTATCCCTGAGTAACTTATTGAAGGATGCTGCATTTCTTTCAGGTTAGAGGACAGTAAGTATTTGCCATGCAAATGCAAGTTTTGGAGCCCTTTTATGTTTGGTTGTGTGGTTTTGGACACCTATTCCTAAAATTCCTTTCAAATCAGTAAAGACTGCTTTTTAAAAGTATTGTCTTTCGATAAATTAGTACAAATACGTATTTCAGAATAATAGGAATTTAAAAAAATACTTTGTCTGCTTTGAATTACTGTTGAAGAGGAGTGGAGGAAATAAGGTATATGGAATCACTTAACAAAAGCATGCCAAAACAATAACAGCTGTTAGGACATTTTCTGTTTTCACTTTTGTTTGTACCAAACAGTGCAGAGACATGTATTTGTAGCTAAATGTCTCTTTAAGATCTGTTCTAAAAACGTTGAAGTCTTTTTTTTTTCCTCACAAATACTTTAAAAGGAAAATATAAGAGAAAGTATCAGAAAGGGCTTTACTATTTGGATAACATCAGTTCATTACAAAGTAAATTAATACAGTGGAATATATCACTAATTTAACTCTAAGGCTCTCATTTTTCCCTTGGTATTCCTTACTGTAGTCTCCATGTGGCAAAGATACCAAAATGTCATAGAATTACACAATGCTTTCAAATAAAACCAAGGAATGGAAAATGCCAGCTTGATTTTTGGGGGGATCATCTCTTGGTGAAATCTTTGTCATTTCATGTGCATTGCCAGTGCCTGCACCCAAACCAGAGCTGGTGTCAGCTCAGGCTCTCAGCCCTGAGCACTGGGCTGCACCAGCAATGCTGCTGCAAAGCCACAGCCTTGCTCTGACCTTGTGCACAGGTGAATATCCCCCTGTTCACAGGGCAGGCCTCAGGGAGTGGCAGGATGAGTGTCTGAGCAGTGTGCTGTGCAGGCTCTGGGCAGTGGAGAGGGAGGCTGAACATCCAGCTCTGTCTCTGTTCTCACCTCTCCCTGCACAAGGAGATCCTTGTGGTGGGGCAGAATGAATGAGTGCACTGGTGTTTTCCCCACTGGAGTATTCCTTTCATGAGCTCAGCTAACACCAAGCTCTACCACTGCATAATCCCTTGTACTCTTTTTGTAGCATTTCTGGAGAAAAAGGTTGATGACAAGCTGAGACAATACTCATTGGAAGGGGAGACTTACCTTCCAGGCATTCTTGGAGTTCATGGCAGTGCTCTTCTCCAGCAACACGAGGGCTTGTGGTCTCATGGTCTAAGGATAAAATATGGACTCCTAGGTACAGTAAAAAAGAGGAAAAGTGAAAGAATTCTCTATTTCTTTTTTTTTTCCTTTCCTGACAGTTATTTGCTCATGTGTTTAGAACACAACTGCAAGATTTCACTTGATTTTAAACTGTTATCTGAGACCTGGGATGAGTTTCTCTTTTCGCTTGGATAAACTATTCTTTGAGTCTGCATATAAAAAAGAATTAATTTTTAAAATTGATTTTCACAAACATATCCAGCACTTGATTAAAAATCACTTTTCAATGGGAATTGCTCCTAGTTAATTTGTCTTGTCAGATGTTCATATAAAAAGGATGGTTGCATAAATACACTTAAAAATATGTGATACTTGGTCTAGGAAACAGGTGGCTGTGTTCCCCTGGCTGCAGTGTGTAAACTGTGGGTTAATTTTGTTGGGCAAGGCAGGTGAGCATCAGTACAATTATATTAAGGTATTGAAACCTGCAGTAGCCAGTCATGATAAATGTTACAGGGTGATTGTATGTTCAGAGAGTAAGTAGCAATTCGAGTAGTAAAGTTTTCTTAAACCTACACAGATTTAAGGCTGCAGAATATACTGCCAGACCTTTTACATGAATTAAATACCTACCTGTCTTTTATTTTTTTCTGTCCTAGTGTTTTCATTTTTATAGGTGTAAATCACTTGTCTAGCAAATGGAAACTCACTGCTTTTAAATGCATGTTCATTTAATGTGTGCTTTCCTTTGGATTTGTAGGATAAATCAACAAGTGTATGGCTGTAAAAACAGAAAAATCTCACTTTCATGTCTTTGAAAAATGGAAGCCTCAAAGCCAGTACCAGATTTATAGTATCAACATTTTGAAAGTTTACTTCTGATTTATTTGCTCAGGTAACTTTGTGATTTAACTTGAACAGGAGAGGCAAAAAATCCTCGTCACGAATGCAGCGTGAGGCAAAGGATTAAAGTGGACACAGGCACACCTGGAGTGTACAAACTGGACATGGGGCACGAGTTTCACTGTGTGCAGACTCCAGCCTACAATCACAGGGTAGGTGCTGGCCCAGGCACTCGTGTGGGGGTGCCCTTGTGTGCTGAGGGGCTCAGGACATGTCACAAAAAGCTCAGTTCCCAGGAAAAAGGCAGTTCTCTGTTCTGTAGGTTCACCTGAAACACGAGACAAGTGCATCGTGGCTTTCCTCCCAGGTGGAAGTGAACTATGGGAAGCACTGGGAGGAAAGAGACAACAAGAAGAAAGTGCTGATCAGCCAAGCATTCAAGAACAGTTCCAGTCCATCTGTAGTCAGCTATTTCCTGGAGGTAATCATGGTTGTTGAAGAGTAAGACTTTCACTTCAAGTATCTAACACACAACATAAGAAAAAAAAAATTATTTATTAAGACCTTATTTTGGAAATATGGTATGTATTAATAATGAGAGTCAATTACCTATATCTAATAGGTTTGAATTAGGTAAGGTCTTAAGCTTAGGTTAAAAACTGATTTCTCACCTTGGATCAGTAAAAGTTTTCCCATTGTTTTAAAGTATAATTAGAATCCTCAGAGAGGGGTTAGGCCTTCTTTTGAAATGCATTCTATTTGAAATTGCATTCTACGTTTCTTTGAAATGCATTCTACAAAAAAACAAGAAAATATTTATTTATATTGGAACACATTGTTTTGCTTTATTTGTAGAAAGTTCTTAAAGAAACTACAGAAACTATTCATGTAAATTTTTGTGTTATTTCTCAGAAGTTGCAGGTCTTCTCTGTTACTGTCTTAGGATAGGTAACAGTTTTCTGAAGTGGGTGTTATTATTTTATTATATTATTACATTATTATTTTATTTTCATAGGGAATATCTGTAAGCACAGAATTTCTGTGATGCTGACTAACCTAAAATTATGGTCATATTTTCTTTCCAACCATGTACATGGTCTGAAAAGTGGTGGAAATTTTCCTTTCTGAATCTCCAGTGGTTATAATAAACACATGTTAAAGAAATCCTAGTCTGTAATTGATCAGCATGCATAAAAATCTATAGAGTGAATGGCAAACGTACAGAGCAGAGGCAGAAGCTGCAACCTTCCTGCTGCTCTGTGTGTGTGTGTGCTGAAAGTGGGATCCTGTTTATATTTGCTTCCCTTGTTTTCCAGTTTACCCTGCAAGTCGTGGAGAAGCAGGTGAATTATGGAGCCCAGCTGCAGCACCTGCACACCTCCCAGGGGTATCTGCAGAGCAGCACCACCTTTGAGGTGCTGCACAATGGCCATGTGCCCTTCGGGGCTGGCCTGCAGTGGAAGGACATGTCCAGAAACGGCCTCAAGAAGTGGGAAGGTGACGTACCACCAACCACTTCCAGCCTGTGCTTAGCAAAGCAGGCACTGGAAGCTGCTGCTGGGCTTTCCTGAGGGAGTTGTGCATGAGTGTAAGAGAATGATAGAGACATTGGTTGGAAGAGAGACCATGAGGTTATCCAGCCCTGCCTCCTGCTCCAATCAGGACTGTTTCTGTGGCTTTGTCTAGCTCAGTTTTTGAAATCTCCAGCTTTCCACAGCCTACCTGGCTGTCCTCTTCCAGCAAACCCATTTATTAGCAAACCTGCCTATGTGTTACAGTGTGCTATATGTTACAGTAGGGAAGGATCATAATTTCACTATATACCATCCAGAGATTTTAGTAAGTGGAAGAGAATAGATTGATAGTAGCTTTTTAGCTTCATTCCCAAACCCTGGCATCTTGTCAGCCTTTTGGAGTTAGAGTCCAGGTAGCTTGAAATCTCATGTCAGCTTTAATATATGTTCTTTCCAGGTGGATTAAATCTAGACACCCCATGGCTGTATCTGTATGCAGCTCACAAACTACACCAGCCTCAGCATTCTGCTTATTCAGTGACCACAGAACTGACAACTGGAAAAGCTCTCTCCATTAAGAATCTTGTAGTGGAACTATTCTATAAAGATCAAGGCAATGAAAAGGAAGGGAAAGTTCACATTTACACACCAGCTACCACGTACCTGCAGGTTGGTAACACAGGGCTTCATCTAGTGTATGGCTTTGAGAGGGCTCTGGGACTGGAGCTCCCTGCAGGAGCACTTGTTTGAGAAATTCGTGCACTATGTGCCAGATTGTAAAAGAGGATCTCAAAATGCCTGTGTTCATCTGTTTTCTGTGCTTGACTGATGAACTGTCCTTCTCTAGGGCATTCAAATCAGCACAGTTGGGGCTCCAAAAAATGTTAGGACCATCACCTCTGCCCCCTCTTTGGAAGGGGCATCCATTGCTCCCTTCTAAGCTTCTTCCTCATTTATTTTAGACTGTGCTAGACAATAGAGGTGTGAAACAGATTTAATCACAGTTGTTGTGCATTAACCAGTATGATAAACCTCTGTCACTATGCACTTGTCTAAATCTTTAACTTATTTTATGATTCAGAGGTTCCTGTATTCTGAACTGCAGCTTTCCCTGCTTAGATCGCTGCTGTTTTGGGCACTGCGTGGAGGGATGGGAGAAACATTCTTGCATGAGAAAAAAACCGTTCATCTTTTCAACTATTTAGCTTTTTCTCTCTCCCTTGCTTAGAGAGGATGGAATAGACTTGAAGGTCTTTATGACAATTCAGAATATTTTCACAATGTAAAAGCATAGTTCTTGTAACGATCCTTCTTTCACCTCTCTGCTGTGCTGCTGGCACATGGAATGCTGTCTGTCCTAGCTCAGCCAGACGAATGCCTTTGTGTTTCAGGCATCCACATTTAATCGTCTTGGGAAGAATGTTCTGCACAGCTACAGTGAAATGATCTCTCTGTGGAATCAGCTTGTGAAGAATGAGATTCATCTGGAGAATAACGAACGGGCCAAACTTCTCTGCTTTAAGATAAAGAGCTCAAAACAGGAATTTAACTTCACAGCCAGCTATGAGAATCTGCCAATGGTAAGAAAGAAAAACAAAAGCCATTTTTTGTTACTCGGTGCTGTGTTTTTCAGGTCTGCCACCTTTCTGAGAGGTGTTATTGTTAATGTTGAAACTTAAACCTTCTAGTGCTGCATCTATTTCTGTCTGCTTTGACAGGCTGCAGTGTAAAACTAGGTTCAAAAAGAAAACAAACAGAAAGTTGTGTGATGTAATTAGGTGTACTTCTCACCTATTTGGGAGGCTAACTACAGGCAGGTCAGGGAGGAGGGACAAAGAGTGACTACATGTAATTGTCCTTTATTCTTCTGGTCTCATGATTTGAATGCAGCCCAAGAAGACAAACGTTTCTGTGAAGATTGTATGGAGAGATTATAAAAGTCTGCCTGTCACACTGCAGTTGGAAGGTCAGATAGAGGAGCTGAAGAAGGAAAAGATGCTCTATCAAAAACGTGGAACCTTCCATTTCAGGTTCAGTAGTCTTATTCTTTCTGTCTCTGAGGAATGTTTTGGCCTAAATTTAATGTACATCTTGATGCTGCTGGGAAATGTTCTGGACTTTACAAAGTGGCAGTGCCACATGCACAGAGCCTGTGCTTCGTCCAGTCTGGGTGTCTGGACTTGCTCACACACACCAGCTTTGTGGGCTGGTTGTTTGCATCCATTAACTTCTGCCCTCTTTACTGAAATGACAGTGAACAAAGTTGTCAGAGGCAACAGGCCATGTGTGCTGGGACATGTTTGTTGGCAACTCAGGCGAGTGTGTTGCCTCCTTTCATGAAAACAGCAGGATTTATGGTGTGTCCAAATTTAGAAATGGCGAGAAGCTCCAAAATCCAGATCTATTCCTCTGTGCCATCCAGATGCTCTTTTTCCTACTCCTTGGGAATAATATTGCCATTCTAAAGCCAAAGGTATCCTCTTAAAACACGTACCAAATGGTCTTGTTTAGATTTTGGAATGTTTCCATTTTTCTGATGAGAATGAGAGCTCTGCTTCTAGGTATTGGCTGTCCCTGAGATTTCTCTCTTCATTACCCAGTATCATAACACAGCTTGAAGGTGTTGGTAAAAATGTATCCTCACACTTAAGACATCTGGATCCTCTCTGGGGACACCTCAGCTTTCCTAAGGCACAGCAGGATCAACAGGAGGGCACAGGCTGCTTTAGGAGCCACTGTGCAGCTGAGAGGGAGCTAAAAATCTGCCAGGTGTCTTTTCAGTAGGAAAATATGTAAATGAAGAAAGAAGAGCTGTACCAAATATCCTGACACGTATAAAGGCAGCCCAACATCTGCTTATGCAAGTTTGTGCATGTTTCCAAGGTATCTGACTAAGTAAATATGCAGAAATACTTAGTAAAATCCATAAAACATTACACTAGAGCTGTAAACTACTCCCAGAGCTGTGTAGTGGCTGAGCATCTTTTGCACAGGATTCCTGGCATGCAGATACTGTTTCTGCAGAAAGCATGAGATGTGCCTAGGGGAGATTTTCAAACCTGCCCTAAGCTTTTGGACACTGTTTGAAGTGAAGTCTTGGCCAGGCAAATGTATGAAGGGTATGTGCTGGTTATGCATGTCAGAACTTTAGGGCATCACCCTGTCCCAAATCCAGGATGGCAACTCTACATACGCTTACCAGAATAGCTGACAGTTTGTATGAAGATGTAATTCTGCTCTGTAGTTTCTTAGAGGTCCTGGTCCTGTGTGTTTTGCTTCTGTACCTGACACCCTGGTGATATCTGCAACTGAAGTTTTGGAGTTCAAGTTGAACTCTGCAGGATTTCTTTTTGTAGTTGTTTATTAAGATCTTTTACACTTTGTTTATTCCTTGTTGGTTTTTTCCCCAGGCATCCTTTTAAAGTGCCCTTTCTGCAGAGCTTCCTTCTGCAGGAGACATTTACTGTGGACAAAAAGCAAAAGCACTATTTCATGGAAACAAAAGTCTTGATAAATGGGGTGGAGGAAACAGTTCAAACTCTTATACTCGGTTACCAACCTGAAAACCCCTATGTGAGTTATCCAAGAATTCCCTTTAATCTGACATAGCAAGATGTCAACAAGTGAGTGACTTAATGCAGGTATCTTATGTCCCTGTATTTCCTCTCAATGTTTTTTTCAGATTTGTGCTGGCCTAACTCATCCTTATAACTACAGGTTGTTCCCCAAAGATGTTGAAATATGCATTTTAACTCTAAGTCATCAAAATGTGAGTAAATTTCCCATTAAATTCAGTTAGAAGGAGAGATTAATTGTCTGTTTATTCAAATTTCGTTTTCTTTTCAGACCTAAATTGCTATAGGTCCTTCGTTCCTCACCATGTAACTGCTGCACCCAGAATGTGGGTGGTTATGTGCTTGGAACCTCCTTAATTTTGCATAATAATGTGTTGCATAGTAATATATATATAAGAATATTTATTGTATTATTTTTAGAATATTGTTATGCATTAGTGTTACTAATCATAACAAGTTATGAGATAGAATGGGTTCAGGTTCTCACCCTTATCTAGGTGTATCTATTTATCTTTCTTACCAAACACAGGTGGTTTTTTCCTGCTTTTCTTGTTTTTCATTCTGAGCCACAAGGTAATATCTCACAAGTCTCATTTTTCATGACATGTAGGGATGCCTTCTCTCATCTTTCATAAGATACAGGGCTAATGCTCAGTACACTTTGCTTATTCCTGCCCTTAACACTCAGGTCAAGCGTGAGCTTGAGACTGTCTTGAAGGTGAATAAGGAAGATGTTCTCAGCTTTCTAGGGAGGTATCAGAACAAGTCCAGGGAGGCTGATTTTAGACATCTTTTCCACATGGATGTGACACATTCTTTCCAGGTATTTGTGGGTTTCATTTTTGGCATTTTATTTTTCATGTCTTGGTGACTGTTTTACTGTATTGCCTTTAAAATTATAATTGTTTGATGCTGGTAAACATCCTAGTTCAATCAAGTCCTGGCCTGACAAAGACCCTAAGTACCTCAGCAGATTAAATTATAATCTGTATCAATAATATTTTATAAGAAACACACTGACCCTTTGATTTATTTTTTTTTTTTTTACTGCATTTGCTTTATTTTTCAGTATCTTTGGATAAAATCAGTAAAATTTTATACATATTTGCTTATATGTATCCTCTACTTAATGCTAGAAGTTGAGATGTGGAATGACAAGAGGCAGCTGGTGGGAATGCAGTGTTCTGTTCTGATGTTTCACTCTGTCACACAGCTCGGGTTGCCCCAAGCACTGGCCCTCAGTGGGGAGCTGTTTTCCAGGCAGGCTGAGCTGCAGCCCTTGGACTGTGGAGTGAGTGTAAAAGCCATCACCGACAGGAATGTGTCCTCACAGGTCAGTGCCCTGGCTGTTACGGGCTTGTTGGTTTTGAACCTTGCAGTGTTTGCAGTCCATACACTCAGAGCTGTGTCCAGTCTCTTGTCACATGCAGGAGGGATACAAGGCAGCCTGGGAGCTGCTGAACTTCTTGCTATCAGTTGCTTTTTTTTTTGTTTGGAACACAAACCTGTGTGTGTACTACAGAGTTGGTCAGCTCGTGGAACTCACTGAGTACAGTGGAGAGGTGTAAACTGTTAGGGAAACAGCTGACTTTTGATGGTCAGAGTTTGTTCTGGCGAGATGGCTGTATGTGGCTGGAATAGGTGACTTGTGTTTTGGCTGAAATTCAGAAAACTCTCTAAGCCAAGTTAAATCGTACTTAAAATTCAATGTAGTTCCCAATTTTTGTGTTGAAAGCTCTAGCATGGTGACAGGGTTGAGATAGAGACAGGGAGATCACTTACTTACCAATTACCTCTACAGACAAAACTCGGGCAATATTAATTTAATTTATTGCCACATAAAATTAGAGTTAGATGGTGAATGACAAAGATGAAAACTAAAAACTGCTTTCCCCTTTTGCTCCCCTCCCTGCTTTCGCCCAGCCCCAAGCTGTTGACTGCAGACAACAGACTGCAGGCTGCTCAAACTGATGTTCAAGTATTCTGTATTATAATTTGAGATCCTCAATGTCCTGCTCTTCTTTTTCTGTGTGTGCAGGCCCAGGCAGCCCTGAAGAGTTACGGTGAGAGCAATTTCAATGGCTCTCTTCACCTGCACTCCAGTGGAAGGGACCTGCTGGTGCTGGAGGTTGATGTGAACAATGAGAGCAGGAAGAAGGGCAGAGCTGTTGAACTCAGGGCTTTTCTCCATCAGGCAATCCTGACAAACCCAGAGTCAATACAGCTGCAGCTCATGGGCAAAATATTTCCCTCAAGGTAGAGGAATCAGCGTCTTGGTTAACTGAGGAACTGAAGAGTGTTCAGTCTGGAAAAAGTACCCAGAAAGTCCGGGGAGTCTCCATAGGTGGAGATGCTCCAAACCTGGCCACACACACTCCTGAGCACCCTGCCCTCACTGACCCTGCTTTGGGTGGGACGAGGGGTGCCTTGAGTTAAGCACAGTAATATCTTACTTGCAATTTCTATCTCTGTCTTTTTAGATTTCTGATATCTTCTGAGTTGAAGCTTAATGAAAATAGGCTTCTAGTGGATTTCATGGGAGCCAGGGAGCAGAAAGCTGGTTTTGTTTTGTCCCTAAATGGAGAAATCCAACACACATTTGCTGGATTAAAGGCCATACCTCATCTTCTTTCTCTGAATGGATTACTGAAGTGCAAAAACAACATTCATGATGGTACTCTTTGTGTTTTGTCACTGTTCTGCAGCTATCCAAGGAAGCTTCTTAATTTTAATGTATTCATTACTGAACTGCATCATGCATCCAGCTCTGGGGCAAAATAGTGGGTGGCTCCTTTCCTGTGCAGGTCTTCTGAAAGGGAAGGGCTGACTTGGGGCTCTTACTCCTCTGAGTGGCTCCATGGGTGGAGCAGGGCACTGCAGAGCTTTAGAGGGATTGTTTAGCCTCGAGTTAACACAGGTAGGTCACAGCCCCTCTGTAACTTTTCCTTCAGAAGACAGTCAGTGTAGTCCGTGGCCTAAAGGCACAAGAATTTTGGTCAATAAAGAAACAGCTGCCAGAAATACTATTATGTAATTTGTTTTAAACACAGACACTTCTACCAGTAGAGAAACTCTCAACAATAAACTGACTCACTCTCTACATTAGGCAAAATTATCTGTTATAACAAATGGAAATTCTTCTGCTTACTCCTGGTATTAAATTAGTTGTTATTTTTTATGTTATTTCTGTAACCGCAGTTATTTCTGTCCCAAAGGACTCTCTCCACAGCAATAATTTCTGCCTGTTACAGGTAACATCAATGTGATGGTCAACAAAACACTGTATGGACTCCATATCAGGAACAGGAACGTGTTTGGGAACAGCACCACACACAACATCACTGTTGCTGTGTTTCAGAACGGCAGTCAGGCCATCCCAGGGCAGGCAAGACTGCAAGGACACCTGGAGCTGAGTGAAGAGATCCAGAGGGGGCTAGCTAGCTTCCAGCTGGATGAGAAGGCTCTTTCTGTAGACTTTTTCACTATCAGGGGTCATGGGCACAGCAGAGTCAGTGGGACTTTCACACATAATATTGACTTTCTGAAAAATGCAGGTAGGAAGAAAACTCTGACTTGTGTGGTGTGACAGGGTGTCAAGGTGAATTGATCTACATGACTGCAGACCAGTGGAAATAGATGAGCTGCTTTTGCTCACAATAGAACAAAATGTGATCCAGCCTTAGCAGCATTCTTGTTAGTATTGTTGAGAAAATACAATAAAATGGGCACAGAACGAGTTCAAAGGGGTTTAAAATACTTCACTAAATTATTTCTCTCCTGTACATCTGTATTCCTGCAACCTGATCAGTTCCTCTAAATGTAGTTTTATGCTAACCTTAAGCAAAGCCATGGGTTTTCATGAACTGGAGTTATCAGTAATTTTGAATGGGTAAATTGACATTTTCCATTTGGACTAATCTGCTCTGAAACTTTTTAACAGCTGACTACAGGAGCTGGACACAATACCCATTGGTAAATATCCTCTACTAAGAAAAAAAAAATCCTTGACTTCCAAAGTGCATGCCACATTATAATTTAGCAATCCCTTTTCAATATGATTTTCACATGGTAGGTAATGTCCTATAAATTTCAGTATGTGCAGCTAACTGGGTGATCACATTTTATATAAAGATGTGTCCTTTCCTATGAAAAACTATAGAAGATTTCTTTTGTTCTGTAATACATCTCTGTATTTTATAATGTGTTCATTTTGCTTCCTTCCCTGTCAATAGGATTGCCATTGGATGGCATTCTTACTGCCCTGTGTGAGCACAGCACAGGAAATCACAGCATTGCTGTAGCCCTGCAGAGTGGCAGGGAAGGGATTACTGCTGTGTTTGCAGGGCACAGAGTGGCCACAGAGCCTCCTAAATCCCAGCTCTCTGTGAGCTTCAAGCACAACATCTTAAAGATAAAGGAATGTGGGATCCCTTTTATTGTAGAAGCTGCTGGCTATTATGAGGTAAGAAAAGTTCTGCCTGTGATTCTTTAATTTCTGGCAGGACAATTTTTAGTAACTGTAGGCTTTGCCTTTGCACTATATGTATTTGTTTTAAAGGTGCTGCCAGCAGGCCTAAGGTGTGTGGGCACCAGGTGTCAGTGAGCCAAGGAACTGCATTGCATCTGGGACTGGATTTAACTAGTTCTAGTTTCAATCCTTTGGATGTTTGCTGAAGAGCAGGAGAGTGTTTAACGTGGCTTTTCAGTTTGGAAATTTCACCCCACAGACCCATCACAGACCATGAGTCCTGCTGCAGCATTGCTTGGCCACTGCTCTCTATAGCTGCATTTCAGCTATAGGTCTGTGAACAACATGCAGCTCTTTTGCATCCCGAATTATCTTTCCATAAAAGGAGGGTTCAGATTTGTTGCTGGTTCTAACACATCCTGCAAGTCTCAAGTCACCTGCATGCTGATATTTGGGTGGGTTTAAACACTGCAGTGTGGTGAGACACAAAGGTGTGTGGAGAAAGAATCCTAAACAGTTCCTTTGCCCTGCTTTTTAGTAATTTCACTGCTTTAACTGTGAGTGCCTGAGGACTCAAATCCTTCTAGGATTCCATGCTCTCAATATGTTCTGGCACCAGAAGGAATTCTTGGTACACTGCAATCAGAAGGTCTTGCATACCAGTACAATCTCTCTTTGAAATGAAGCCATTGGATGAATTTGCACTTTTATTTCCCAGTGCTGCTGCCCTCACAGAGACTTGTGACATTTAAGCACACTGAACCAGACTCTGCCTTTGCCACTTCTTGCTGGGATGTTTGTTTCTTTCCATAATTTGGTTTCTTTTGTGCATAGAATGTCACCACAAAGATTGCTGCAGGGATAACAACCACAGTGGAGATGGAACAGCTCAAAATTGAAATAGAGAAGAAAACCACTGGCAGTGCTGCAGAAATTTCTCTTTCACTTCACCATGATATGGAAGGACTGATGGACGTTGTTCCACGTGTACTAGAGGTTTGCAGAAACCCTGCCAAATATTAGGATGTATTTGAAGTGGTGTATTTGAATGCCTCACATCTCAGTTCAGATGTACCCTGAAGAGCAAGCTTGCAGCTCAGAGGGAAGAGAGATTTTGTCAAACAAGGCCAAGTAGCCAGTACACAAAGCCTAGACATTGTTTGCTTAGCAATAAAGAGCAGGTTTTCAAGATGTGGTGGGTAAGAAAACATTAATGTTGTGAAACTGGAGTAGATATTTGCCCAGGCACAATAACTTGCAGTCCCAGCTTTTCCGTCTTACTGCTTGCTTTCTATCCTACTATTTGAGGATATTGTTCTGTCTTTACCTACACTGATAATATTTGGGCATAATAGTGCAAAATTAGAGACTTGATGTAGCCTCAGATCTACTAAACTGTTTGTCTTGTTGAAACTGAACTGTAATCTTTAATCTTAAAACTGTGTTTTGGTATCTTCATAAGTTTCATCTTTAGCCTTGTAGCTCTCTGCTTTGAATTTTAGTCCACTCTGCTTTTCTTCATGCTCTGAATGTGCTTTGTTGATAACACCAACAGGTTGCTTGCAGTGGAGGATCTGCTAACAAACAACTTTCTGGCCTTTGCAATGGTGCAATTGCATTTCACCATTTTGAGGTACTGGCTTAATTTATAAACTCTGCCGTCAACAACATAATGTCTTAACTCCCACTAAGGGAATCCAGGTACTGAAAGATGTCACACACACAGAAATGGGTTTGAGCTGGCTGGAAGCTTTGCAGGTTTTAGCTGAATTCTCCAGCCTGTATCCTCTGCCAGTCAGAACTGAACTGGGTATAAACAGTCTTGTCCTGTTACTGAGCAGCCAACCCAGTACAGGGACTGGGCAGGAGAGCAAGGAGGCATAAGCTGAGAATTTCATAGTTTACTCCTTCTGACTCTCTTTTCTGCTCTGTCTAGCTACCTATTTGTTTGTGAAAGTCCCTGTGGCTCCTGATACACCTTCTAAGGGGATGTGTTCTTAAGAATGTGTTAAAAATGTCTGAGAGACACTACAGAAGGTTGCATTTGTCTCCATCACGACAGTAATCACAGAGACTCTGATTCCTGTATGTTTGTTCTAATGCCAAAAAAAGGCAAATGCTCTTCAGTTCTGCCCTCATGTAACATGGGGACAATATGTACAACACTTGTTGCTGCTGCTGAGCTCTGGTGGGAATTTAACAAAATACCACGGTGCTAGAGCTCAATTTACTTATTGTAAAGGCCAAGGTGATGCAAGTAAAAGCAATAGTGGTTGATATTTCTGATATTAGAAATTTTTTTAACAGACCTGTGGACTTGGGGTTTCTTCCCTATTATTTCTATTATGGAACTCTAAAGATTTTAGGCCATTGCTCCATCTGTTTAGGCATTTATAAACATATAGGATGAACACACAATGGTGGGGGGAAATCATTCTCTTTCAGTAAGATGAATGTTTAAAAACATGTGGCATGACAGGAAAACAAACTTGACAACAATTTTCTGTTAATTTTTCAGACTCCAGCAAGAGTTTCACTGAATGGGACAATGTTTACCAGCAACTTTGCTGTCACCTTCTTTGGACATGTTTCCTTTCAGGACACATTTGCCTGCCTGCAGCTCCATGCCACCACTAACACCCAGCTTCAGCTAGAAATTGAATTCCAGCATTCTTTGCCTTCACTTCACTCCCTGGGCATTGCCAGGGAGAACCAAGTGAAGGTGTCAGCCGTGAGAAGTGACAAGTACAAGGGCACCCTTGGTCTTGTCCTTGGGCCTTGCAGGTTGAAGGCTGATGGAGAAGTGAGCCTGGCAAGCAATGAAACTGAGTGGGTACTTACTTTTGGAAACAAGTGTGTCAGTCTAGAGGTAAGCCCAGATTGTTTTCTGCATGGCCTTGTAGTCTGTGTATTCCAGATCATTGTGAGTCACAGAGACCTGTCTCCTGACACTGTTATTTACGGTCAGGACAATTTTGGTTATTAAAGTTGTTTTGGCGGGGAAATGAGTCAGAGCACTTGTGGGGGAAGTGTATTTGAAGATGTGTATTTGGAGTAATGCAATGATAGATGTTACTGCTATTGCTATAAAATAGTTGTTTAATAACAACTTTTTAATTAAACTTATGTCTTAGAATCTAGTGAAAAGCATGTCCTTTCTGTTGGAAATGTGGGAGGTATTTTGGGGTTCAGGATTTTTGTCTTCTGCATTACTTATGAAAAGGTTGTTGTAGGATTTTATTTTTTGTTTCTGTTGTTTCACAGAGAAATAAGAGGATTCTCTGTGAAACAAGCTGTCTTGGATGGTCCTTTCCAAAACAGATTGTTTCAGAAAGAAGAAATGCTTTCTCATGAATTAGGAACAAATTAGGAAGGCAGTTGCTTTACCTTGTGTGTTTTAAATAGTACAATCTTTTCTGTTGCAGGGGATGGGATTGCCTCGTGCTGTAGTCTTTGGGGGCTCATTTCAACAGAACATCTGCAACGTGGGCTTGCTAATGACCCTCCAGTGTGATGGCAGCACAGCTGATGTGCAGATAGACACCTCCTGCCAACACGAGTATACACTCCAAGGGATGCTCAGGCATTCCCTGCCCTGGCTCAGGCAGCTCGGGCTCCCTTTTGAGAACTCTGTCTTGTTCTCTGCAGCCACAGACTCCACCACAGAGGGCATTGTGTTGCTGCAGGCTGGCACATGCAGACTTAGGGCTAGAGGGGATCTCTGCATCCAGAATAAAGCTGAATGGACCCTGGAAACAGAAACAGAATGTCAACTTCTGCAGGTTGGTCTTGGAGGCTTTTAAAGAGAGTTTGGGGATCAAGTGCAGGCCATGCAAGGTTTTAGCTAAAATAACAGTGTTTGTGTTGGAAAGGCACTCTGAGGGCACACCTGTCTCACACGCTGGCAAAGAAAGTGCCTCGTGTCTCCTGCTGGCAGGTGTTCTCTGTAGGGGGATCAATTCATTGCCGGGTGTTGCCTCCACAGACCGAGACTGCCCCCTAAGGCTGAACAGCAGCATTAGCCTGAGCTCTGTCGAAAAGACATTCATTCCCTGCTCTGTTTTTATCAAAGTTGTGAAATTTCCTTGGTTTTTCCATGTAGTCTCACTGACTTCAGTAGAAAGAATGACCATTGCAAAATCGGGGGGTTTTCTAGGTCTTCATTGACATCTGCAATCAACTTTCAAATCCCCAAATTGAGTAACTTCCTCAACTGCAAAGCAGCAACATAAAAACAAGTGTGTTTCATCCATAGTGAAGAGGGAATGAAAACCTCTTATAGTATGAAAAAGAGTAGAATTTTCTGTGTTTTTACAAATCCACTGCAAGAATGAGCAGAAACATTTAATTTGGGATGTTGCACAGGACAAGCTTGACATTTTAGTATTAAAAAAATATTTTGTACCACCAGATGCAAGAATGTCTGTTAGGCCTATTATTTGTGGGTTAATTTGAAAAGTGAGATTAGTCTGGTCTGAATGAAGTAGAGGATGTTCAGTACACTTTGCCACTCGGAAGAAACAGGCATTTTGTACTTTTGTAAAGGGAAAACTTTGTAAAGATACAGAAATTCTAAAACGCTCTTAAAATCTTCCATCGTGCCTTATTCAGGCAAAATCACAATCTTTCTTCTTGAGAGGGAGAAAAATGGCAGCATGGAGAATGTAGGTTTTGTGTCATACTGTAACATAAAATCTCCATTTTTGTATGCTGAAGGGAGAAGAAAACAGACTTAATGCCTCTAGTAAAGTGTGTAAATATTCCAAAGGAGTTTGTTGTTTGTTTTAAATCTCGATAGGATCTCAGTTTCCCCGCTCAGGCACGGCTCACAGGATCCATTCAGAGGGACAAGTGCCAAGCAGAGCTTCTCTCGGTGCTGGAAACAGAAGGCAAATCTGCCCGTCTTGAAGTGAGAGCAGAGTGCAAGCCAAAGCTCACACTGGAAATTCAATTCAGGCATGACCTCCCCCAGCTGAAGGAAATCCCAAGGGAAAACAAGCTGTCCATCACTGCACGGAAACAGCTGAAATATCTCATTGGAATGGGAATAAAAGTGGGTGCTTGTGAGCTCCAGATGAATGGGGACTTTGACCCTGAAAAGAGGCTCCAGTGGAAAATGCTTCTAGAAAATAAATGCCAAACAATTCAGGTATTGAAAAACACTGATTGCTTTGCTATTGAATTTGTACATCTAAAACAGGATGTGTCTGTCTAGCCAAGTCAAAAGACAATAGTCTAAGGATTTCAGTGGTAGCAGAGAAAAAAAGAAAAACATCTTTTCATGTTACATCTTACTTTTGGAGCCAGTCATTCACTGTATTTTCATATAAAAAATATAAGCCAAATTTTCTATAAAAAATACACCTACAGTTAATGGATTTGCTTGTACTAGCTCTGATGGGTTTTTTTAAAGCATGGTTGATCTTCAGAAATAGAGTATTCAAAGTTGTCTTTGGCTTTATCCGTGGTTACAGTTTCTCAGGGGTTTGACAACCAAACTGAAACAGTTTAAAAATACATGAAGTAAATAGATAGTCTTTAGGTCAGAAGACACAGTGTATGGAAAGTTTGAGAGAGAAGTTACCACAGAATGATCTGTGGATTCATTGTGCAAGTCAGGGTCATTGTGAATATACAAAGATGAGAGTCACCTGCCCTGTTCCAAAAACAGCTGCCATAATAAACCCGTGTATATTGTTTGGTTGCAGTGGATTTATGGATGCCTTAGGGCACTGCAGCAATGCCAGGCATGGAAAATTAAGTGAGTTTTCACTTAGGCAGGAAGAGCTGCCACACTGTGCTGTGTTCTGTTTCTGCTGGCTCATTTATCAAAAAGCATCAGACATATTCAAAATAAAAAAGACAAAATGGGTAAGATGTAATAAGAGGCTTTAAGATTTCTGAAACATCCTATGGTTTGATGCTTGACAAACTTGATTTTGCAGCTAGGTGCTATCAAAGCTACTGTTAGGAGTTAAAAGTTTCAGGTGTATAGTGTAGTGTGGGTGAGTGTAAAAGTGGTGAATTCTTTTAAATTTTTATTTTCTTTTACAGGATCTTGGAGCACCAGTGAAAATTGATGGTTCAGGCTACATTTTGATGGATAAAATGAACCTGGATTCACAGACATTGATCACTGTTGATGAAAGTAAATTCCAAGGACTCCTTATACTAAAAGTCACTGATGTGAGTATCCTGCAGGCTCTTAGACTGCACCTACAAGGTACTGAGTAACGTACTCTAGATTGTATTATTGGGAACAAATAGTCAACTTTTAGCAATACATGCCAGAATAAAAATGAAGTAATAAAATCTTTGAAAATCTGGCACTTGTAATCTGCAGTAACAAATGTATAGGGTAATAGGACACAGGCTCTGGCACTTCCTGAATCATTTCCTTGTTATGCTCTTTGGAAATTTTTCTTGTTTGTATTGTACTATTTAATGTTCCTTGTGTCACTGTGATTTACATTGCAAAATAATGGGCATTATTTGATTAACTGAGACACTGCTGTTTGTTTATTAAGTAAGACAGTAGCACAAGGCAGGCTCTGAATCTCCTGCTTTCCTGTTGACAGCTGCAAGTTTGACTTTTTGTGTCATCAGTGCAGGAAAGTAGAGAACACACACAAATATTGTTCTTTGTGAATCTTATTCTTTGTGATCATTCCCTTTCTTGTCAAACTGGTCATTTCTGTGTGCTTCTGCCATAGAGGAACAAGATAGCTAGTGGGAGTTTTTTGCCACCAGAGAAAAACATTTGCACCATTTTTTCTCTCAGCAGTAATATATATATATATATATATACACACATACATTTTTTCCTAGACAGGCTTGATTTCTTTTTTCTCTTTCCCAATGCAATTTCCCTAAGTTTAATGCAATTCATTTAATTTAATATTAAATGTAGGACAGACAGATTTGTTACATTTCTGGTTTGAGCTCTGTGTTGCAGCAAGCTTTGGGTTCTACACGTGCTTTGCTATCTATGCTGTGAAACATTAACAGGAAAGGCAAGAGCTGGATGCAGTGCTAACCCATAACATCCAAGGAGCTTCTGACATTGGCATTCCTATGAAGGTGTTAATTGATATGATATCAGAAAAAAACAGCGACCTCTATAAAAGATTTATTCATTTCTGTGTGAACAACAAGCAAGTAAGTGTCTCCTCAATGTTTGTAAGATGTGAAATAGAGGCTGAAGCAAGCTAATTGATTTGGGAAATGTTGCTTCTCCATTTGAAACAGCTGTGCATGAGGCTCCCATAGGAATACTCTGCAGGGGCTGATTGGGTTTTAAAGGCCTGAATTAAACCAGTATCTTTCAGCCACTCTTTCTGTGCAATCACCCCTACAAACAAATAGGACATCGGCAATGATCCACAATTCCCATTTGCAAATGCTATCCAACCTTTCTTATCAGTTACCTTCACTTGGTTCAGCATAGACCCTTCTACAGTACAAAGTTGTGACACACAAAAAAATTAGACAAGTCTTCACCATAAAGTTTTCATCTTTTTCATAATTTCACTCTAATGCATAATTAATACAGCAATTACAATTAATCACAGAAGCCCCAATATCAGTGATGTGCCACAGTTAACTTTTGTCGTATTTTCTTGGACTGAATAGATTACAGAAGAACTGAGCTTTGTCCAGAAGTTGGATACAGTGTCTCTGAACTACAAACTCGCCCATAATATAGAGGCACTGAAGACCGTGCAAATAAAAGACAGGATCGAGTTGCAGGTACGTGAGGAGGCAGTGGCAGGGCAGGCAGGAATCCAGGCTGGGCTCATGCCCAGGTGGAAGCAGTGGCTGTGGCAGTGGGACAGCAAAGCAGAGCGGGTGCAGAGGGATCACACCCGTTTGCTGTTGGGGTCTGTGTGCTCGCTCTGTCCCCAGGGGCAGTGCAGCAGCTCACTCTGTTGCTGAGGGGCTGGCAGGACAGAGCTGGAGCAGAGCTCTCCCTGGCAGCCGGCTGGGGTGTGTGAGCAGCCCCAGTCCTGCATGAGGAGGGCAGGGCAGGGCAGCTCCTGTGCCCGCCCACCTGACAGAGCTGCACTGCCCCTTGTGCACACTGGGCACGGGCGGCTTCTCCGGCCACTGCACTGTTGATGTTCCAAATGGTATTCCCCTCCCATGCTCTGATTACTGGGCATATTTTTTTATCTGAGAAACACAAGCCTACAACACAACACTTACTCTTTATTGATCATGCAACTGCTTGAATAGCACTAAGGCATGGCCTTACTGAGAATTCATGTTAAAATGTTGATTTTAAAAATAAAAGGGACATCTGTAACTATATTGTGTTATAAAATTACACAAGATTAATTTTTTTACACATTTAAGATGATACTACCTCATCCAAAGAAAGGACGCTGACCAACAAGAGCTTTAACTTCTATTAAACTGTTTTTTTCACAATTTCTTTTGTTGCACACAGGCTATCTTGAACCTGGAAGTGACCAAGAGCTTTAGTATGAAAGTGCTTTATGGTGCTCACCTGATAGTTCTCGAAGGACAAATCCAGAAGTTTGAAACAAGTTCCAACTTAACAGGGAATTTCCATCACACTTTGCCATGGCTGCTACAAGCCAGAGTCCCATCATCTTTACAGGTAGTTTTGATTTGTCTTTTTTAATTTTGTTTACAATTATTGTCCTATGTTATGATATAATAGCCCATGGCTTGAATGAAAACTACCATTTTGGGAGGTACAGGGTGGAAGCTGAGATTTTCTGATATTTAAAAACTATGGAGAGCTAAAACCTGAACTACTGAAAGAGAAAATTTCTTATTGATTACCTATTCTGATCAGTGTTAGCACAGTGAGTATTGTTAATATTGTAAGTCTACAGGAGAGCACCTTCATCCCATCACACCACGGGCTGCAATATTGCTCCTATGCTCTTTAATGGGAATTTTATACTTAAAGAAGTACTTCTTTGGGTGCTATTTTCAGGGAAGTATTGGAGCACCTATTATCTGGTAAATATTGTCAGTGGGCATGGATCAAGTGCCCTTTATTATAAAGGGAGTCGTGTGTTTGTGGGATAAAAGAGAACCTAATGAGAATTCGACATAGATCAATGAGGCTGGTGTGGTTTGAAATTCAGTTGAATGGACTTTGTACTGGGAAGTCATAGATGATTAATGAAAGGCTAAGATATGTTTTGTTAATGGATAGATTTTTAACCTAAGTATAGACTAGAGAGAACTTTCTTTCACTTCCATTTGTCTCCTGTTTTAAAATTAAATAGTTGTTTAAATGCTTAAATGTTGTTTGGGGAACTTATATCTACATGTCATTTTTTAGATAGATGTGGTTTTTCAAGGGAGAAACACTACTCAAGAAAGATACGTGCATATTGCAGCTGGAGAAACATCAGTCACATACATAATAAACTCCTACCATGTTGGTGACCAAGTGGATATCTTCTGCCAAAGTGCACACAGCAGTGAGGTACTCCAGGCATCTGGTTATCCTAAGGCAATCAACCTGATTCTCAGTTTACAGAAATCAGGTAGGTACCTGCCATCCCTGGCAGGATTTTTGTTCTTTAATAACCCTCTGAGGATCTTTTGACTGTTCCTTCAACAGCTACAAACTGACTAAGACCTAAAAAGAGGCTTCCTCTTTTTTGTAAGTAAGACTGTCCTTCTGAAACTGCACCTGTGATTAGTTACATTACATCTGGTTTTTTAACTCTGGGAAAGATCTCATGTGCTAAAACACCTGTTAAAACAGGTTATCCCTAAGGTACTTACCTGTATAAAATAAGATTCCCATATTACAGACAAAAAACCCCTTGTTACAGAGCACAAAAAATGTGAATTCCAGTGTAGTTTTAAGCAGTCTTTTAAATAATTCTAAACGGCTTTTGTTGCCTGAACTGTGGAGGGGAGCCACACCCATGCTCATGAAGCCAGTCTGCCCTCAAAGCTTGGCCTGGCATAAATCCTCTCTGCATATCCCTCAACTGCAGATTTACGTTGTGGTCTATGATTTTGTCTTCTTTGTAAAGAGTTTGGGGGTTTCACATCTCTCAGCTCACTTTTATCTTTTAGCAGTCTGTACTTTGTTTTTCAAAAATTAAAAGCTTGTAGGAAAGCAGGGAAAGGGTCTTGAGGTTGTATTGTTTGAGTGGTGCTGGGCTGCTGCAGCTGGAACCAGAGGAGGCACTAGAGGCCAGAAGAGCTCAGAGCTCTTCTCTACACGGGGCTGCTGCTTGCCACTCTGCAGCTGGCTGTGGGAACTGCTGCAAAAACACAGCTGGTGGCAACTGACTTGACACTGAACACTTGGACCTGGGTACCTCTGCTACCTCAAGACTTGGTACTGTCAAGGTTGAAGGACATCCTGAAAAACTCTCCAGCCACAGGCCAAAGCTCTTGTAATCCTGAATGATGACCCAAAAAGCTGGCTGGATTGTTTTTATGCAAGTAGTACTGAAATTCCTCAAAAATGAGCCACTCAAATTGGCACTATTCTATTCTTTCTATATAGAAAACAAAGCCAAGACTATCTGTGAAATCCAATATGATGAGAAAGATATAACTGTGACTATGGATGTTGGCACAGACTTTCACCTCTTTGGTGTATTTGTACTCATGGCAGAGGTGAAGCATTCAATATCACTTCTCCATCATCTGGGACTTCCCTTCTTTCTCAAGGTAATACACCAGAGCTCTTTTGCTGTGCTTTGATTAGAGCTGTAGTTTGAGTTACTTGCATGAATCCAGAGCACTTCCAGTGGCCTCAGTGAAGTCATTCCAGGTTTATACGAGTGCAGATGAGAGGTGACTTCCTCAGTTTATCTGAATCCTCACTTAACTTAAGTACACAGCTAGTGGTCTGTTCCCAAGGAAATTGTTCAGATACCTGAAATTCCCAGTGTCAGGGGTCATCATTTCAGGAAGGCACACATTTATTGTCACTTCCTAGCTGATAGAGCTCACTAAAGCAGAAAGGACTCTTTGTAGAAAACAGCTCCTTCCTTTGTTAGACCACTTGTAGCACAAACACCTAAAATGCTTCAGTGTTGAATAAACAGAGTTACATTGATGTTCCAAACTACTTGATAGGGTCAACAACAGCTGTACCTGTTTATCCTTGGGAGAAAGAAGTATTAGCTGAAATGTCTCCTTCCCTTTTGAAGGATAGTACACAGAACAGCACATCCAAGTCATCCATCACCTTCTCTTCAAATAACAGGATATGTAGCTAAGGATGCAAGACTAAAGGTCAGCTTTCCTGAACATAACCCTTAGATCAATAGTAAACCTGCATATTAAGTGTCATGTTTCAAGTGAATATTTAATGCCAACACTTTACTAAAAGGTATTAGATATATCCCCTCTTCTTCCCTTTTAATATTTAGTGAAATGTCTTTTATCCTCTGAATGTTTGAGTGAAGAAAAGCAGGTATTGTAATTCTGGAGGTGCCTTATTCATGTGTGAGGTCTGAGTGTAATCATGGCACTTCAGAAATCACTGTTCCCAGAGACTTTGGCATGTGTTGCTATTGAAGTGTCCTCATCTTCCTCAGAGGGATTCTTTAGCATTTTAGGGATAAAGAGGTAGATGTTCCAGGAGCTGTGGGAAGAAGAAAAAAAATATCTTTGCAGTATTTGAAAGAGGAGAGTAGGGGAAACATAAGCAAGAACCAGTGGCTCTAGACTTAAACCAGGCAAGGGAACACTGAAAGTACGGCTGGTATTTATCAATGATGCAAATGAGTAGCTATAGAAACATAGAGAAAAAAAGTAAGATGCCTCTTGAGGTTTTTGGTTTATGCCCAGAAAGCATCTAGAAGGCCTGTCTGGAAGATAAACTTCAGTCAAGATGATGGTTTTAGTGAGTCAAGAGGCCGTGCTCAATGGAGGTGAAATGCTGGGTAGAAGTTATGGCATGTGATTTGTTTATTTTCCCCTCCACAGATGACAATTCAGAAAGTCCTGACTGAAAATGAAACTGAAGGAGCTCTGAGGCTGACCTATGAACAAAACACAAACTTCTCCTTTATCATCAGTAGGAAAAAAGACCAGCAAGGGTAAAAGTCATTCTGAGCACTCTAAAAATGTCATTAAGCCACTGTGAGTCCATTGAAAAAAGTTACTGTTTTGATGACTAAATCACTGGTGAAATGGATAACAAATCTTGGATGACGTGAGTAGTGACACCAAACAGTGTGTTTACCTCAGGAGGGTTGTGAAGAGATCCAGAGATTCCCCTCCTCACAGCTTGGGGCGTGCCTGTCTCTGTGCCTGCCCCCACAGCACTGAGGCAGCAGACACTGAACTAGTCCATGCAGCTCTAGGTTTGAGCCAGACAACTACTTAAAAATATACCTTAACTTGACATCACTGTTTAAATCTTACTAAATCGTTTTGGCACAGTTGAAACTTAGGAAACCAAGTCCCCAGAATTTTACAAGTTGTTATCAGTATGGTTGTACCTGCACAAAACTGTAGGCTTTGAGGGTGTTCAAGAGGTGTGATCCTTGGGATATTTCAGATATTTCTGAAGTTTATAGCAAAAGACCTTTGCACTGAACAGTGTTTTAAGTTATGTTAAACTTTCTAACAATTGTAAATTCTGAGTTTGTAAACTATGACAGTGCTTGCAAAGTCAGATCCAAAATACCTACCCAATTTTTAAAAAGCTGTTGCATTTGCTATGGCAAAGTGATCCCTGGTCCAGAGGGCTACACTGTGTCCCTGGGATGCACACAGGTTTGTCACTGAGGTCAAAGCTGGCACTGCTCTTTGGTCTCCTCTACCTGTGTGTGAATGCATCAAAAATGGGAAGGCACTGCAATTTGTGACTCTGAAAGCTGTGGCAGACCCAAAGGTAACCCAGATGAACTTGTACTGCCAGTGAGAGGGTACTTTCTGAAATATTGTTGAACAAAAGTACATTTCTTCCCTTTAGTGAAGAGTTGAATGTAAAAGCACTCCAGACTCATCCCTTCTTTCTACAGTACTTCCCCAGTGCAGCAGGACTGTCTTCTAAGGTAACTATCTGCAAGTTCTCTATCACATACAGCACTGCAAATTAGACTTGTCTAATATTTTAGAAGCCAGGCTGCATTATGTCTAGCACTAGTATCTCTGACTTGTTGTTGAGGATGTTCATGTTTTCAAAGACGCTAACAATCCCAGTCTTTTTTTTTTTAATTCAACGGCAACTTTAAAAGGTAAACTATGATATGAGTGAAGCAAAAGGCAAACTCTACCTCAGGATGGAGAAAAGGGATTTCAATGTTACAGCAAAGCTAACTTTCAGTGGAACCAGCTACACCAATGCCATTGAAATAATACAGACCATGTCCCAGGTTGGTATCTTTGATGGCAAGGACAGGCTGTGACTGGATGAGAGGAGGGTGCTCAGGGTGTGGCTGCCAAACAGCGAGGGTCACGTACAGCTCCTGCCCTGTGAGGGGTTTTGCCCTGGATTTCTCCAGTAGCACAAGCAAACATTTGACTGTAGATTAGTTGTGTGTCCAATGGTATAAACTGTTCTTTGATTTTATATTTGTTTGCTCCTATAGGTGGAGCAAATATAGGATCTATAGGAAATCAGAAAAATAATATATTACAAACTGACCAATTGCCAGTTTTTATTGTGCAGCTACCACACATTTCTTTCTCTAAACAAGGAACAAAAGAGGTCACAAATAGATATTGTTGTTTGTGTTATTTTCTGGATTTATTCTGTAAGATTGGGACTTGACATTGTAAGAACATAAAAAAAGAGAAAATCAGAAGAAAAAAGAGAGAAAAAACAAATTGTACATTAAGCAAAGACTATTGTAAAGAGGGCACTCAGTTGTTTATGTATGTTCCATTGTGGGAAAAGATGATTTACTATAGAAATGAGTAGCTGCTTATACAAGAGCAGTGGGCTTAGAGTACCATTGTACTAAACCTCCTAAAAACACGTTCCTAAAAGTACACCCTACAGGACTTTATAGTACCAAAATGATACTTAGGTTTTTAACTTCTCAGAGAACTTGGGATTTAACGTTTCCCCTCTTTCATTTTCAGTTTAAAAATCTTCCAAGGCAGCTCGTGTTTATGACTGTTTACCAAAAAGGCAACAGAACACACATGCTGAGGCACATTGCTCTGTGGGATGGCAAAGAGATAAAGGTAACAGGCACTTACACTGGACTCTTCCCAAGGTTGCCTGGAGGTCATGACATTCAGGGTAAGTTTCTTCAGCATTTTGTTGGTGTTGATAGCAAACTGTAAAATAAAATAAACTACATAAATTGGATTTCAAAATGCTTATTCAAAAATGCGAGTCCAAACTGTTCCAATCCTGGTTCCAGTCTAGGCCTTCTAAGATCTTATTTGCTCTAAATTCATTATAAGTCTGCTGTTAAAAACATCCACTTCAGAATACTTTTTCTGCTTTGTGAATATGGAACATAAACTTTTTAAAACTCTAGTAAATTCTGTTATTCTCCTGCACTGGGTACTGCAGGGAGCACTGATCACACTGGCCACTAGTTTGAGTGTTAATCCTTTATGTTGAGGCTTTGTTGTCTGAAAATAAATAGCTGCACTTACTTGTTTGAGAGTTGTAAGCTGTTCCTCTTCCAGCATAAGGTGATCTCACTTCATACAGATTATTTTTCTGGCTGTTCTTGCTGCAGTAGCTCTCAGTGTAGCTATCAGTCTTTTGGTTATTGCAGGTAACTGCTGTTTAGCTGGTGGATAGAGGGATCCTGTTTTCCCATGATTTCCTCCCACTGAGCAGAAATCAGCACACCACAATCACTGTGGCTGTTGGGAAGGGGTGTGTGTGTGTGTATAAGCAGACATTGCTTCCCTGGGAGCCAAGTGTTGCCCTGCTGCCAGTGGGAGAACATCCTATGCCTTCTTTGTCAGAAAATGCAGTCATGATTTGTGGTGGGGAAATCTTGCTTGTTTTTATTTTCTTCCTTGCAGTGGAACTTTTCCACCCTCTCTCCATCCCTTTCCCATGGCACGCCAGGGTCAACTTATATGTGAAACACTCAGCACGCAATCACCGGGATGATCTGATTGTCATTTGGAACGAGAAGGACCAGGTACAGCAGCCCAGAGCAAATAAGTGTCAGGAATATCAAGTGGTTTTTTTTCCTTTTCTTTATTTTTTTTTTTTTTTTACCTTTTTTTTTTAAATTTTAAAAAGGTATTAGGCAAGCCAGGCAATTCAAGTAGGAGGCAAAGTATCCTCTTTCTTGGATATCTAAAAGGCTCTGACTGTGAAAGATGAGCAGCTGATCTTCTTGTTGGAAGCATTTTTAGGCCATGGTATTTTTTTTATTAGCAGTAGCCCCACAGCTTGCTGCTTAACCCAAAGCACTGGGTAAAGGCCTTTGAGAGTAGGTGGAAAGAACAGTACAAACATCATGTTTAAAGCAGCGTAGTGGAAAAGAAATTAAATCCAAGAAAAATGAGTAAATGT
Source organism: Anabacerthia variegaticeps (assembly GCA_035583185.1). NCBI lineage: Eukaryota > Metazoa > Chordata > Aves > Passeriformes > Furnariidae > Anabacerthia > Anabacerthia variegaticeps. The sequence continues at coordinate 6,161,268 of JAWWEW010000033.1, read as the reverse complement.
GAGGCTGAAAAGGATGGAAAACCTGGTGCATGGGTACTGTGCCATGTTTGCCCACACAGAGCTGTGACACATACCTGTACTTGGTGTTTTCAGCTTTACTGAGTTAGTTTGAAGCTCTTTTGTATTTCATTTTTTCACTTTCCTTTAGATTAGTGAGAATGACAAATATGGCACAGTTGAAACCAGTCTTTGTCTTCTTAAAGTAAGTCAGCATTATTTTTTAAAAATCTAAAGAGTGAAAAAGACAGAAGTAGAACTTGGGGTAGGTTGATGTCCAGGTGTGGTTAAATGGGGGCACTTACTGCTAACTGTGCTGTCTGTAGGTTTGTGTCTGAAATGCAGCACCTTGGCTGAGTACTACATTGTTTGCCAAATAACTGAAACATAAAAGTCAATGTGTAAAATATGTTTCCATAGAGAAACATAAATGTCCCTGCAAAATACATGAGATTTTCTTGATTTCTTTAAAAAAGTGCTAAAAGTCAAAAATTTACTTTAGCAATTGTATAGGATGTATTTTTCACTACTACTTAAATTACCCCAACCATCACTGCTTAAATTACCACAAAAATACTTTGCTGCCAGCAATATAGCAATTTAGTTCCTGATGATGCAAATGCTTTTTTCATGTGCTTTGATTCTGCAAGCTGTGATTAAGCACTCTGTGCCAATGCAGCCTGCAGTGCCTAAAAGTAAGACCAAAAGTCAGCCTCAACAAACAAGCATTGTTTATGATTTCAGTAAAACACAGAGAATAGTTTTACTTTCAGCTGTGCGATGTAGGGAATTCAAGTAGCAGAAATGTCTTCATTTGAACATTAATTTGCCCCACTACTTCAGAAAGGACTTTATTATGCACATAATTCATCTGAGGAAAAGGCAGAGGGAAATCTTACTGGGTGTATGTTGGAGGTCAGTATGTGAGAGGTGTTTTATTTCACAAGTTCCTTTTACATCTGTTGATATGGATCAGATATCAGTGTCGTCTTCTCTGAAGTTTGGAAGACACCGGACAAACTACAGAGCCACTGTTGCCCACCCATTTAATTACACCCTGAAGCAACTGGAGGTCCATTGCCTGTCGGAAAGGAGGGGGAGAAAGTACAACCAGCAGGTGAGATCATGAGAAAGGGCTGCAAAATACACACCTGTAATGCTGTATTTACTGTTAGTGTGCCTTTCATCTTGAGATCATCCTGAAAAACGCAAAGAGCACCAAAAGCTATTTTCTCCTCATGTCTAAACCACCAGCATTGTTTCCTTTTCTAAGTTAAGACTGGTTTTGCCTGGCAGTCTTTTAGCATTAAACCATTTTGGATGGTAGCAAGCCAGAAGTGCACAGTGGCCAGCCTAGCAATAAAAATGAGGCGAATTTTCTCCACAAAGAAATGAACAAACTCCCAGTCCGCACACACAAAAAAACCCAAATAACCACATGCCCCCAAAAAGAAAACCCACAACAAAACCAAACCAGAAACCCTTTGATACTCCTGTGGAGCAAACATAAATTTTTGGACTGTACAGGAAATTGCAACACAAGTGTGAAAATACGCAAGAATTAGAAGGGCTTTAAAATACAATTACAAGGTGCCCTTGAAAACATAGACAGGGAAAAAGAGGAGGTGGAAGTCCACAAATCATCCTACAAGATTAAAGAGTGCAGTGTATTTTCTGCCTGAAAATGCATTTCATGGATGAGGACACTCCAGCTGCTGAGGCTGAAGACCTTCTGCTCAGGAATAAGCTGTGCCAGCTGTGCAGTGTTGTTGGTTTATGTGGATCCCTTTGGTGTTCAAGGTGTTTTGTACTAAGCACTCAGTGTGCCTCAAAAATTGTATTCAGAGGAATAAATTCTCTTGTAGGGTCATTTATTTCAGTGGAGTCATTAATTGCCGTGTATGACAGACCCCAGGCAGCTTCCAGAGAAGGTAACAAAGATTTCCATTGCCTGGGTTGTAGAAGAGCAGTTTCCCTGTGTTTGTCTCCTGCCTGGAGCTTCCAGGCCACAGAGGTCAGTGGAGTTCTAGTGTTGATCTGCCACAGCTTTCATTGTGGTTCTGTATTTCTCCACTGGAAGGGGACCATTCTGCTGGCCCACCCTGAGCTCTTCTGCTGGTTCTAGTCTTGCTGTTGGACAAAGCCTCTCTTTGGTTTCAGCTGCAGCTGGCAGGGAATGCCGGGCAGCCTGCTGACATCAGACTGACCCTGGAGGATAAATCAAAGGTGGACATCTCTGCCTGGCGGGGCTGTGTGACACTCTCTGCAGGGCAGGTATGAGTCTTGGCCTCTCACAAGGGATGGGTTTGTTTTTTCCTCTTCTGCACTTGTTACCATAGGAAAGCCTTTTACTTGAAGCCAACCTTTTGATGTCGCTGAGGAAGAAAAATAAAGCCACTGAAGAATTCTGTTTTACATTGCCAGATAGGATTGTATTGGGGCTGCAGCTTTGCCTCAGGACAGAATTATCACCCCCTCAGGTTTCCTGGCAGAGACTGAAGTAGTGTTTGATGGATCTAGACCATTCAGGGGCTCTCACAGGGTGTATTTTTGCCCAGGACACTTACTGCCCTAGGATAGCCTGAACATATACATATATATTTTATTTTTTTTTAACTTACTTATACATGTCAATTTTTTCCTCTCTTCCAGCTTCAGAGAATATTAAGTGTGGAACAGCTGCATGCATGTGGGTCTCTAGAGCAAAGACTAACATTGTTTAATGAATATCTAGATCTGAACTGGGATGACAAAAAAATCAAACAAAATTTAACATATGAGGTAAGAGAAGGCAGTTGTGCCTGTTGACTCACCATTTTTATAGAAGCTGTTCTTAATAGATGAGAAGTTAGATTTTAGATGTAATGTTGTGTGGATTTTAAGAAAGCTTCTGTAGAGTGCCATTTTCTGGAAATATCAATGTTTCTCTTTATCTTTTACATATCTCTCTATATAGGAAGAAAGTTAAATGTAGCATAGTTAAGAAAGAAAGAGTTCTTACAAACTAGAGGCCTCACTTGTGCTCTAAATTTGCAAAACTGTTCAGTTAATCCTGCAGGACAGGAACCAGCAACGAGGCTGATAATCCAAAACACTGCCAAGTGAAAATGCTGTTTTGGAAATGTTACATTAAAATGCTGAAGCTACTAGAATAACAAAAGCCAGCACAGGGGCAGAATGAGTGGGTACCCAGGAGTGTCTAAGGTCCTGTTGTTGTATTTTAACTTTGTTTTCTTGGTTCATTGCAGAGAAATCAAGTCTTGCATCCTGATAAATTCCAGTTAGAAGCTGTTCTGGAAAATATTTTCCTGACCCCGTGCACCAAACAGAAGATTCTGGGGAAAATAGAAACAAACTACTGCTCTTCCCTGGATTATTATACAAGTTTTGAGTTCTGTGACGTTCCAAATGTAAGTCTCACATAAACATATTGAACTTACTTCACTTTAAATGTAATTACTGCTTTGGAGACTCAGTTTTCCTCAGCTGCAACCCTTCATAAGAATTACCATACTTCTGCAACCTAAACAAAGAAACAGTGTCTTTTGATGGGTTGAGGCACAAAGGTTCTGTTTGCCACTGCAGTATATTCTATAGGTCGCATTATGGTTGTAAACATTCTCACTTCCTTCAAGTTCTTTCTCTCCTATTCCTCTTTCAAAGGTCTGTTAATTTCACGTTTCTGCAGAATATCAAAACAGGCTCATAAGTGATCAAAAAGGAAACTAGAGAGGAATGTAAGTGCTACTTTCCTCTGTGGGTAAATGTTTACTGGTTTTTATAATTGCTCTGCTGGTAGTGATGGATTTAACCTTTATTTCTATTACACACGTAAACTGAAGACCCATCCATGATCTTCCTTAGGTACACACTGGACCTCAGAGTTGCCTGTAGATAATCACAGCACACCCAAAACTTGGGACTTGCAGTAAATGTCTCTTTTCAGTTCCCAGTGGCTAAAACACATCCCAGTTTCCAGCAGGTCACACTCTGTTAGCCACAGGAAACAGCAGCCAAGTTTTAATGCCTGTGAACACTTTTTCCAAGACTAAGGTGTGAGAGAGCCTGTTTATAATGCAAAGAATGTATATATGTGTCACTTCAAATTCAGGTGCCTCTGTATTCTTTTGGATCCTTCTCTTCAAAGGCATCCTGGTTTAAACCCAACTGGAAATTAAAGACCACACGGCTGCTCCCTCTTTCCCCTCCAGCCCCGTGGAATGGGGAGAAGAATCAAAGTAAAACTTGTAGGTTGAAATAAGAACAGTTTAATAATTGTAAACAAAGTAAAATACTAGAATAATGGTAAATAATAATAATAATGATAGTAAAAAGGGAAAGGGAAAAAACCCAACCAAGTGATGCACAGTAGAATTGCTCACCTGCTGCTTGCTGGTGCCAGACCCCCTTCCTAAGCCCCTTCAGTTTATATACTGGGTATGATGTTCTGTGGTGTGGAATATCCCTTTGGGCAGCTCAGGTCACCTGTCCCAGCTGTGCTCCCTCACATTCTTTTGTGCACCTCCTCACTGGCAGAGCATGACATAAAAAAGTCCTTGATTTAGGATTAACACAACATACTGATGTTTTGGGGTTTGCTAACATTATTCTCATTCTGAATCCAAAACACAGCACTGTACCAGCTACTGGAAAGAAACTAACCCTATCCCAGTCAAAACCAGGACAATATCCACCTCTTCTCCCATGCACTCCCATCTTTATCAAAATGTCTACTAGGTGAGAAATATAGGAGGAAAAAAAAATTGACATGTTTTAGCAAAATAGTTTTCTTCCAGCTGTTCATCTGGTCTTAGGCTGCAATCACTGAACATGCTTTGTTATACCACAGAAACTGAAGATGTAACAAAGTAAGACAGTGCTGTGAGGAGGAGGAGGATGTGCTGGTTTTTGAAACTACAAGTTTTGTTCATCTCTTCATTGTGTAATTCCATGAGAATGCTACCATTGTACACCTTCTTACTACTCTCTGCAGAGCCCATTTGTTTGGAAGAATTAAGCTTTAACACCCTTTTTTTGTGTGTGCATGCTTAGGCAATTGTTTTATCTGGAAAACACCGGCTCAACAAAGATAACATCATTTTGCAGTCGGAGGGCAGGTTCGACCTCGGTGATTCCGGGAGAGACGAAGGGTTGATTGGAGTATCCATAAAGGATCAGAGCACTGCTAATCTGAAGAACTATTCTGTGGAAATTGAAGTGAGTTTTTATTTTATTTTAGTGGCACTGGGGTTTGGCTTTTAAAGGTCTGCTGCCATCTATCTCCCAAACGGATCAGGTGCAGCCAGTGAGTGTAAAACAGCAGGCAGCTTAAAATACCCCTGGTTTCTCTAGCTCTGTTTATATAAAGGATGTCCATGCACTGTGATCGAGAAAGAAAGGAAGGCACCCAACATTAGCTATCTGCAGAGCTCAGTCAAAAATACAGTATGAACAAGCAGAGTATATCAGTTTGAAGAGGCTGTTTGTTTTTATAGCTAGCCTTCAGCATGACTGGAATGTTTGGAGGCAGGTTTTTTTCACCTTATCAAAACAGAAGAGGGAAACAGAATACAATGCTTACACAAGGCAGCATTTACCAGAAAAAAAAGAACTGGCCTTAAAAAAGGCACAGAAAAGCTCATATGGGGCTCATCCTGAGGCAAATATCTTCTTTTTCCTTTTTCCCCTCTATTTTGCATTTGCTTTTAACTTCCAATGAAATAAATAAGGTGGAGAAGCTGATGGTGGCAACTGAGACAGAAAAGTAATAGGTTCAGCACCATCCACACTCTTTATCAGCAGCACTCTGGGTAGTCAGGCTGGCATTGCTACGATTAAAATTTTGTCCAGGAGCCTCGTTCTATCCCCTCCCTCAGCTCCTGAGCCAGGCATTCTGATGCTTGTGCCTCTCTTAGTGTTACTCGTGCATAGTGCCCAAGCCCTGGGGAAGATTTCCCTCACCAGTTACCATTTTGTGGGAAGCACTGCTATTGGAGCATCATCGCTGAACAATCGTTAATTCTGTGTGGTGGCTTTGAATAAATGTTTTTCCTTTATGGCTGCAGTTAAGAGCCTTTGAAGATATTTGGCTAGGCCTGACAGGAACTGCTGCTTCCTCATCTGTCCAGACCCAAATCCTGGTGGAGGGGATTATTGATCAGAATGAGAAAGTAAAAGTAGCTGCTTCAAAAGGAAAGGAGTGTATTCAGTACTACATGGGGTATCTGAAAGGTACGTACCTTCCCTGACAAGGCTCATAGCCATAGGATTTAGTTTCAGGTAATCCTGCAGGGAGCTGGACTTGATGATCCTTACAGGTCCCTTCCAGCTGGAGCTGTTCTGTGATTCCCAGCTGTTGTTGCTGTGAAGAGGCAGGAAGAAAGGCTGTGTCTCTAATGCCAAGCTAGCTCAGTTCGAGGGGATTAAGTTATGGTCTTTCAGATAATGAAAAGCTGAAGCTTAAAACTTGTTTTACGAAGGTCAGTTTGGGAGATATTTTTGTATGATTACTAGCCAGGAAAGGGTTATAATAGTACTTGGGTAGAAACGACTTTATGTATGTGATGGGTGAGCCTGACAGGCTGAGCCGTTTCGAAACATCAAGACAGTTAAGTCTAAAGTAGAGAAAAAGCCTGTAAATCACTGTGACTGCGAGAACTATTTAGATTTACGTTTATCCAGTGCTTCCTCTGCGGTAGCACATCTGTATTTGTAACTCATTCACAAGGCACACAGAAGAGAAAGATCAGACACTGACACTGATCTCATTTTCTCCTGTTTATCTCTTCCCCCTCTCCCCACAAACACCTCAGACACTGATTGACCACCTAAGTAAGTAATTAAAAGCTAGCTTTGAAACAATGTCTGTCAGTGTTGTTCCTGTAAATGAAGCGCTCTCTTTTCATTCCCTAAGGGGATTCGGAAGAAGGAATGGAAGTCAGTGCTTGTTCTGATGGGCACCAGATGGCTGCCATTAACACCTATCTCAGCATCAATGGTGAAAGGCAAGAAAACACGGGGCAAGTGACCCTAGCAGCTGCTAATGGGACCTTGAGTTTGCTGGCTCATGGATGCGGGGATCCAGTTCTCAAGGCTGAGGTGAGACCCTGTTAACTGCCGTGTGATTTTCCCAGAATATTGTTCAATTTTGTCTATTTGCTGGAGCACCTTCCAGGTAGGATTCAGGTGTGAATTTGGGTGAGTAGCCAGGCAAAATGATGTAATTTTTAAACTCATGTTAACGTTAATTACACGTTGATGTGAAAAGTTACCATGGTGAGAATTAAAACGTTCAGCCATACCTAAAGGTAGCAAGTACGGGACCCTCTCCTACAGGGTGGATCCCAGGTAAATAAAGTGAGAGCAGCAGTAACTGCTCAGCATGTTGGCTACAGAATATAAGATTAGAATTCCTGACTGTGCTTTTACTTCTAATAGGGTTTCACATACTCTCTGCTTGGAGGAGGCTTTTTGGATTTTCATCCTTAGACTATCTGTTCTCATGTCTATCTGTTGAATACTACAGAAGTAATTTCCCCCTGAGAAATGGGTAGCCATTGTGGAAATTTGCTGGCATTTAAAGCAGTACAAACTTTTGAGTGATATGGACTCAGCATAAGCAATTTTAAGTCACAAATTCAAGGGTTTTACTAATCTTCTCACAGCACAAGCTTAATGAAATTGGGAGTCTTTTGAAAGCCAGACTGCTGGAGAAGATAAAGAAGTTTGATGGATACATGTGGAGATTCAGGAGATCAGTAAGTATCTGCACATCACCTGTGAAAACATCGTTATGTGTTCACACAGTGTTAATTAACAATCATTATATTGCCTGCAGCTGTTTTGTTTTGCTCAAACATTTAAATGGTTACACTGTGCTGATCTGTAGCTCAGACAAAAAGCCTGTTTCACGGTAGAGATCCTGTATCTTGGCACCAACACCGAGTCAGAATTGCCTCACAATGGAGTCAAAGCTTTGCTTGAGATCAGTGTGTATTTTGATATTGCTTGTTTTTTGGGAACCACTGTAGGTGCAGCAATTTGGTTTCCTGTCTGAAGCAGCTGGCTGGCCTTCCACAGCCTTGCAAAAGGCAGCAGGATTCCTGCACAGCGGGGGCAGAGCTGTTGCCCAGGTGTGGAAGCAAAGTGGAATTGGGCACATCCTGAGGAGCAAGGTCCCACTTTACCTGGATAAAGTTCAAGGCATTGTCCAGCAAATGCAGAATGAATTGCAAAGTAAGCAAAACTGTGCAAAGCAAGGAGAATAAGGACAATGTCAGTGCAGGGCAAACCAAACTTGACTATAAAGTCTAAGACATGCTGAACAGCATAAAGGTTTCTATTTTGATCCAGCGAAAAGTGCTGACCTTGGTTCTTAGCGTACAGAGTGGGAGCCTTGATGCAATAAGCTCTAAGTAAGCTCTCTGTGAGCACCTTTCTAATGAAATCAGTGATGAGACATTCTCTTGGTCACAGGAGGCTGGGTTCAATCGAACAAGAGCAGAGCCCTAATTCCTAAGCTGAAGGATTTCTGCTAACAGTTCCCTGGCAAGCGTTTCCTCCCAGAGGGCTGTTCATATCCATCCTTGAGTTTGAATGCTTGTACTAATTGGATTTCACTTGATCTGTTTTTTTCCAAGCCTTTCCAGTAGCCTCTAATTCACTGTTCAGCTGGACTGTGGCCCATCCTGAAACCTTGGAGAAATGTGGTCAGCTGTAATTAGCTGAGAGAACCTTCAGTTCTCACCACATTAAAACCTCGCTTTGGACCACTTACCTCTAGGCTCTTGCCACTCAAAAGTTGGATTTAGTTGATATACCATGTTTGAAATCAGTTGTGACCAAACTGTCCTGAGCAGGTGCAGTTTGTGCAGTACAGCTCTGATGGTGGCATATCGCAAAGCACTCCTCACATGTCTTTTGGACAGCAGAGATGTATTCATAAGGGGCTCAGGGTTAGAGCTAAATGCCTCTTTCAGTTTTACCTAACCCTGTGTCCACACACAGAGCTGTGGAATGTGCCCAAACTGCCATGCAAACAAAGCTGTCTCTTCCTGTTTTCTGTGTCTCCCCTTCACTTATGCTGGAAGCTGTGGGGAAACAAGCAAACAAACAGCCTCTTTGCACCACACCGGCTAAGGTTTGTTTCATTAATGTGTTTGCTTCAGAGCCATTAGCAACTTTGAAGGCTGCCTACTATGATGTGACCTTGAAGCCACTGGATGAAGTCTGGAAAGAGAAGCCAGAAGAGTACTTGAAGAAAATCCAGGCTTTTTTACCCAATATTGTAAAAGATGCATGGCTAATGGAACCAATCCAGCTGGCATTAAAGGTTGTGAAAGCAGGCTTGGATACGGTTGGTATAACTCAGTTCTCCACTTTTCATGGTTTGTAAGACAAGGACTACAAATTTAAGTCTCAGCTTTGAACTACGGATATACAAAACCAGCTGGTTTTGTGTATAGAAATAGTGCAGTTATCTTTCCACATAACAAGCTGGTGCACAGCTAATTTACTGTTCTTGCAGTCTTTGTCCTGCTTTCAAAGGAGTACTTTTCCAGCTAGAGGAGGGGTTGTGTTACTAGTTCTGGTTGAAAGCACAGTGCAGCAGTTATGGGTCATGCACATAGCTTTTACTTTTCTTCCACAGAGAATGAATTGTGATTCCAGCAAACAATGTACAGATTTGGGCTAGTTGAAATGAAGAGCATAAAATATATCATGCTGCCAATTTATATTAACAAAGACACCAATCCTTTGCGAGCTACCAAAGCATATTAACTCAGTGAAGGATTGGTATACTTTCAGTAATGTTATTCAGGAAGAGTGGGTTTTTTTTTCTGTCAGGCAAGTGACAAATGCAGGAGAGAACAAAGTGCTATTTCACTGACTGTTGATTTAAAACTCTTGGCAAGTACTGATCATGCCCTGAAGCCATTCTGAGGTTGGTTTTGTAATCTCTTTTTCTGACTCTCCAACAGACTACACAGCAGATGCTCAGGTGGGCCGAGGCCTCATTTGCCAGAGCTGTGAGGAAGATCCGGAAGCCCTTACTCAACCTGTACAGTTTTTCAGCCAGGTAACTGGTGCTTTTGCAGGGCCCCTGCTGCTGGGTGGTGTTCTAAATGTTCCTATTAGTCTGTAGGCTGAGGACAGCCTGGACAGCCACCCAACCACTCCTTGCTTTGGGCACATCACACCCTACTGTTGTTCTGTTGGCTGCCTCTCAAAAAGAGCTACTGGGCGGCAAACAGAACTGATAATTCGGCTTATATGGCCTTGGGCAGTGTAAAGCTGTTCTAACCAGACCACAGTTCTTGTGAATATTTCACTTCCACATTTCTGATAACACAGAAGCGGCGTGTCATCACTCCAGCAGATAAGGGCTTGTGCTGTTTGGTTTGTGTTCTACAGGAACTGTTCCGTGGCAGTAAGGCTGCCAGTACTGCCTAAAGCAGCCCCCTCCCTGCAGCTAGCAAATGTTCCCACTTACCTCATTGGAGAGACACTACTGAGGCCTCTGCAAGACCTCTACAAAGTCAACATACCTGCAGAGTATTATAGATTCAAACGGAGGATGGTGGAGAGTCCCTTTGAACGTAAGGCCTTTCAAAATGCTGCTTTGTTTCATAAATGGGTCTATTTCCACTTAGTTCTATATTTTAAAAATCCTATTTGGAATAATACTTTACTATGAATGGTTGCTAATTAATAATTTTCCTAAAAGCTTACAGGTATGTCATTCTTGTAAGACAGTAATGGTATGTATAAGATCAACACTTTGGGCAAAGCTGACATGCAGGAACAGTCCTTTACTTAATATTCATGCAAATTTTCCAACTCTTCACACTTCACACCCTTGAAAATAGAAATGAGCAGGTGCAATTTATCTGTCTTACCCATATGCTCCTGGGAGTTGATTCTGTGGTTCAATGCCAGTCATACCCATGGCTCTCTGTCTTGGCATGGAGGCTTTGAAACTGGTGATCTCAGCTCTTCTGACTCTAGGATAAAAAACCTGAGCCCTACCAAAACTTCACAGACAGTATTGCCTTTAAGAACATTGCTAAAAACTGCATTAACAGTCCCAACCCTCTCTTGGAGAGAATGGCTTTTCCAGAAAGAGCCATTTTTAGTGGTTTCCTCCCAGTAGACTAACAGGCACAAAGAGGGCTGAGAAACTAGGTCCTAGTGACCAAATAACCTAAGTGCTGTATCAGCAGGGTTTCCTGGACTGCAGATCTGTTTGGTTCTCTGGTTTGGAAGGGTAGTTTTTGGAGACAATTAATATTCTTGCTGTTTTCTGCATAAGAATGTATGATGTGTAGGAGATGTGTTTGTGTTTACAAAGAGCAGGTTTACAAGTAGCATGACAAATCAAGAGGAGCTTTGAATCCAAATTCATGTTTCTCAAAGTTTTAGGACACCCAGCAAAATCTATAATGAAAAGTAAATCATTAATTTCCTTAGTTTCTGGGAAAAGTTTGTTGCAGAGTAACTACAGTGTAACTAACTAGAATGTAAATGTAGTAATGTCACTGGAATAATAACTTGAGGAAACACTGTAAGAGCATGCCAGCCAGAAGCTGTGTGTGCTGCAGCATGCACAGCACTTGCTGCTCTGTGGAAAACTCACTGATGTTTCTTATGAAATCTCTAGATCATGCTCTGTTAGTGGGGACCAAGCATCTTGTGACTTTTGATGGGAAAATGTATGATTTGGCATCAAAGTGCAGTGTCCTTCTTGCCAAGGATTTCGTTCACAATGCTTTCACTGTAATCCTGAATGAGGAAATGAGGAACTCAAGATCACTGTATGTGGAGATGAACCAGACCGTGATCAGTATCCACCCAAGACTGAAGGTAGGAGGAGCAAGTCAAACATTCTTCATTTTCCAATCAGAAATTATCAACCACCACCAAAAAAAAAGGTTTCAAAATAGTAATATAGATAAGAACAGCTCTCAGATAAGTGCTTTAAAGTAACCACTTCCTAATCAAAAAATACCTCTCCAAAACAAATCCAGTTTAACCCAAGTGCTGCCTCCTGGCTCTCTGCACACTCAAGGAACTTTTCAGCTTTCCTCTGCCATGTTCTAAGAGAACAGCAGTGTTAGAGAGGTCTGCAGATCAAACTGGCCCTGGGGTACCTGAGAGGCTTTGTGCAGTCTGCTCTTTTGGAAGTCTGACACAACCCCCTTCTTATTCCCTATCTCTGGGCTAAGTTGGCCCCACCTGAGCTTGTCTGTGATTGAACATTAACAGTGACAGATTTGAAATTCCATTTTCACACAGGTATCCAAGATGTATAACTTCTCCTTTATGGAAGAGAACTGCAAAGTACTGGATAAATCACTTGAAAAGAATACCACTGATTCAAGGCGAGAACCCAACAAAATAGAAATATCTAATCAGAAAGGATTTTCTCTATCTTGTGACTTTCAGTATGATCTCTGTACTGTCACTCTGGCTGGGTGGCACCATGGTGAGTATCAAACATACAGCTTTTGTCAGCTGTTAGCCACTTTTTTATCTCTCTAAATTATTACCATCAGTAGTACCAGCACTTGTGTTGTCTTCCACTTGGTTTTCCCCTGCTCATTTATACACAGTCTGGAAATGGCCCTAGGCAATCCCAGTAATTGCCAAATAGAGCATGGATCATTCCAGTAAAAACAGTGAGTGGTTATAGGTTACTGTTGATTCAATGCAATAAAGCAGAGAGGAATCAGGGGCAGCTGTAAAGCAGCCAGCCCAACCCCAAACCCTGGTTGAGAATCACTGCTGTAGAGCAGGCCTAGCTTGTCAGACCTGCAAGACAACTACAGAGGGAGGCCTAAAACCTAAAACAAGGGTTTTGGTATACTTGGAATGCATTCCTATCCATGTGCCCCAAGGGCAGCAGAGAATAGGTATGATACCTTAATGTGATAAGGAGAAACATGACCAGCTAAGACAAGAGATGGCAATGCAGGCTGGGAAAAATCCAGAACAGCTACCTGGACATACTTTCTCTTTTCCACATTATTGCTGAGCACTGCTGTGCAGAATAATTGGACCCCAGAGACAGCTTCTCCAATTTTCCTCCATCTACTCCTGACAACTACTACTTTACTCCATTTCAATTTCACCAGGTATCTCAGCTGGGCTTTTTGGTACCAATGATAATGAAGCTGGAAATGAATGGACACTTCCTAATGGCTCCTTCACTGACAACGTGCAAGAGTTCACACAGAGCTGGCAGGTAACAAGCTCAAGGGCTTCTCTGTGCAGGGCAACATCTGACACACTGGGCTGGCTTAGATGAACTAGAGCTCAAGAGTGAAAACAACTCCACACTGCACTGAATTTGTTTTCCTGTGTCTAACAGGGAAAAGGTTGCACATATTTGCTCAAAACCCTTCAAGAATTCTCTGTAGATAAGGCACTGAGCATCTTTGGCCCTAGGTGGTAAGGAAAAACAGGTGGCTGATGGTGCTGTTAGAAGAAACTGATGTTGGAACACGGATCTTTGATGTTTTCCTATCTGGAGCACCTCTTCCTGGGATGCAGGGCCAGGGGGTGCAATACCTCCGACAAATCTGCATGTTCATCAGTCAGGCCACAGTTTGTTTCTCTCCTGAAGTTTTCTAGAGTCGTTCATTGTAGCTGGGTATTTTGAGCTCTTTTTTGTTGTTCTTCCTGCTTTACACCTTCTCAATAAACATAACTTTAGAAACAAGTAACTAGTGAATTTGTTCTCCACCCCCATACCACTGAGTACTGAGATTTTTAAAGGGTTAGCTGCTACTGTCAAGTACTGACTTGCATAAAAGGTCTTCCTGTAACTACCATAAAAAAAATGTAACACTTTTGTACTAGTGACATTATACCTCTACTTAATTTATATACTCCATCAGCTGAAAATAATCTAAATACAAATGTGCAGGTGTACATAGCCATTTGTGAATGCAACCCACTGAGAAAAGTAGCCTGAGCATCCTCTGAAGCCATGTTGACGGGATCCTCTAAAGCCCTCCCAAGCCTAATTTTTAGACTCTTTTACTAAAAAGGTACCAGCATCTTATTACTACAAAGATTTTTGTGACTCTTCCCTTTACCTTCTCTCACCAGAAGATATCTGAGTTCTGGGAACAGAAATGCTATTTTCCACCTTATGTCAGTACTTTACTGTAAAAAAGAGAATTGCTTCAGATATCTCGTACTTCTTGCTGGTGCAGACACAGCTAATGAGCTGCCAGCCTATGTAGCTGTTAATAATGGGGCAGGATTACAATGTGACTGAACATAGGTATACTTTTCTTAATTGCTGCAGCTATTGACTTCTAATATATTCATAAAAATGCAGAACTACCCAGAGACATTGAACTAAATCAATACATAAGAAACCTAATGTCATAACCAAGCTGAGCAGTCCTTATTTAGGGTCAGAACAGCTGCACTTGCACTATTGATTGGTGCAGTTTATTTGCAGGCCATGGCAGCTTTGCAGTGCAAGAATGTCTAGGTGGCTCTGGCTGACCCTGTGCTGGTCACAGGCATGTCCCCTTCAGTAAAAAAGTAATAAAAAGACTCACTTAGCACTAAGGCACTGCTGTCCCACAGCATTGAAGCAAGGGCCAGCAATGCCAGCTTGCCAAGTCAGGAGTTCATACAAAGTCTTGGGAAGTCTTCTCAAGTAGTAGGAAGAGATGATACAGTGGAAATAGCTGGTCCCTCCCAACAGGCACTGGTGCACTCAGTTGTGTTGGTCAAATGGGGCTTGCACAAAGTCCTTCCTGGCCAAAAGTTTTAGCTCAACTACCTGTGATACAGAAAGTGAAAGCACAACGAGGTTAAATATGGTCAGGTATTGAAGCCTGAGATAAAGGCAGCTATTCACTGCACTGCTGGAGGCATCTCACCCTGAGCTGGGAACTGTGACTGGCAACTCCCTCCCAGGGGCTTTATCACAGCCTTCCTCAGACAATGACCTTGGAAGGAAGGTCAGCAAAGTTCATGGGGCACAAGGCCAGGGCTGCACAACAGGGGAGGCAAAGGAGGAGCCTGCAGGGTCTGGCTCCTGCAAGGATGAGAGTTATCACAGATTAAACTGCCAGGTCATTTTTCTCTTCATCAAAAAGATTAGTAAAAGCACAACTTTGACCTGTCAGATCTATATAATAAAAAAGAGAACTAGCCAACTACCTGCTGTGTCAGCAACTACACATCCAAATCCCTCAGTAAATAACAGAATCAATAGAAAAAGGAAACAATGTCTAATTGTAATATTAGAGTGCAAGTTACCTCCCAGTATTAAAGAACAATAAACATTAGGGCAGCCCACACTGGAAATCTGAAGAATTCATCCTACCCTGATGTATTAAAAAACAAACAAAGCTCCCCAGCTCCAATAATTCTGCTTTCCCAGGTGAACAAGTGCAGTCTTGTACCGACGAGAGAGAAGCCATGTCCAATTACAGCCAAGCAAAACATCTGTAAAGTGTTTTTTGAAGAACCACATTCACTTCTTAGGAACTGCTTCAAAGTTGTAAGTAGAACTTCAGCCATGAAGGAATGTCTGAACTACCCAAGTGTCATTCTTCAAAGGAGGACACATAACCCTTGCAAGGATATAGAAGTTTAGATGTAATCAGAACAGCAATCCAGACCAAAAAAAAAAGCTGTTATTATCACCATAAATATAAATTGAGGCCCTTGACATCCACAGAGCAGTGGCATGACTGCAGACTTTAGGATACAGATCTAGAATTTGGAAATAGAAATAACCCCCTCACTGTTAGGAAAGGAATAAAGCTTTATGAATGTTCCTAAGCAGGCGGGGGGGAGGGAGACCCAAATCAAACTCCTGCTCCCCTAAGCAATCCCTTTGTGTTAAGGTGGAGCCCGAGCCATTCTACACCCTGTGCACACAGGACACCTGCACGGCCCCGGCCCTGGAGGCTGCCTGCAGCTTAGCAGCAGCTTTTGTTCACTTGTGCAACCGGAATTTTGTCCCTGTGGAAATCCCTCCACAGTGGTAAGTTTCATTTCTTTTCCCCCCCAATATTCTGACTGCATTGCTCTAACACTCACATATCTGCAATTCAAGAATGCCTGAGAAAATAAAACTAATGAATTGGGCTGTGGGCATGAACAAAACAGAGTCTATTCCTGGCAATACTCTTCTTGCTCCTTGGCTATCTCCCCTTCCAGCTGGTCCCCCGGCACACACCACAGCCCATGCACTCCACACTCTCCACTGGCTTTCTCATTGCCTCATTTGCTGTGTAGAAGGAGGCAGGATACCTGCAGAATACAGTGCAATGTCCCAAGGAGTTTCTCTTCTCAGATACTATTATTGTTTCCAGCTTTTTTTTTTTTCATCTGAATAATGCACTTGGATTCATATTAACAGCAATGCATATTATACAGACACACGGAACATACTCAGGAATATATTTTTGTATTTTTCTGTCTCTAATAATGAAATTTATCTTTTTAATGTCAAATTTCCAGATTATCAATACTTGTGTTCTAATGCAGCTGTCATCCAGGTTGCATTTTTAAATGTATTCCTGGAATACAGCTAAGAAAGATGAACAGCCTGGCCCATTTCTGTTATTATTGTGCAAATTAGTTACAGATCCTCCCATTTTTCAGTGGAGGTGCACACACTGCTGCACTGCACTTTGCTGCAGAAGGTGGTCAGGACAGTCACTGCTCTAAAAGTGACTGGAGCCCTGTTCTGCCAACTGGGGCTGCAGTACTTAAGAAGTGCACAGTTCTAAGGAGAGAAATCTTCTTATGTAAAGAAAAAACGCCTGTTTAAGTCCAGAGCCCCAAAAGAATCATTATTAATACAATCTAGTCCCTTCTTACTTTTCTTCAGAGTTCCTGCACCATTCAGCTGTACTGTTGCCATTTCCAGTCCAAATTTTCTGTGTAATGTATATTCACTAATTTGCACTGTATGTCTTTCTCCACAGGTTTTTTAGTAAACTGTCTCCAGAAGATATTCTTTCAACTATGATCATGACTAGAAATTGCTATAGAAATAATGATATATAATCAATGATAACTCGTATTACTTGAATAACATTGATTACTCACACATTGCTGTCTTTAGGGATAACCAAGAACATCCCCAAATCTTCGTTTGTTCATCTGAATGATGTTGTTCCTTGAAAGAGTAGAAAGTATTCTCTGAAACTTGCTACACGTGTACTTTTTCACTGAATGAGAGCTTTAAAGGAAGCACACATAAAAATTATTGTTATTGACGCTCTTGCCCAGCTGTAATTATATTTTTACAAGACTGCAATGGAAACACTTACACTAAGTAAATGACAGAATCATGCAGCAGAGCCAATTATGCTTTTGCTTGAAATGAAGCACTTGGGTTTACAGTCCCTTTATGCTCCATGATTTGCCAAGGGTTACTAATGAGAAAAGAGGGTGGGGTTTTTAATATATGTAGTGAAACATTGTTCATTTGCATTTTTAAGCTCACTACAACCTCAAAAGAGTGATTTGGTGACTACAAACATGTTTGTGGCATGCTTTAAATAAATGTACAGGTAAATACCTGGTTTCTTAATCACTAAGGTAGGGAGTAGTACTGGTAGGTGGTTTTGTTGGCCATAAAAGAAAAACCTAGAAAAAGAACACTCCACTATATCTGTAAGTATATCCCATCCCACTCCCACACACAGCAATAACACCCTGTGTCATTACCTGCCCTGGGTGTTCAGTTCACTTGGTGCATAAGCAGTAGGTGATCATGGACCTTCTGGGTGCTATCTTGTAGGCAGTGAGTGGTTTTAGCTCCAACAGTTTATACAAACTCTTGAACAAATGAATACAAAATACAGAGACAAATTTTGTTAAATCTGAGTCTGAATATTGGGTTGAAAACAAACAGTTTTAGAATGGCTTGGTAGTCGAATGACTGAATTCAGCTAGCGCTGCTGGTTTACATTATCCCGTTTCTGAGGAAAGGGATTGGAATGAAGGTGGATCACAGGCTCAGTAAACAACAACAATATGATTAAAGCATGCTCTTAACCAAGAAAAGTACATTGGGGAAGCATGCATGAACAAACATATTTAAGAAATAATTATTCTCTATTCATTTATGTATCCAGCTTTGGACATCACGTTTTACTTAAATTGTGAACCAGGTGAGAACGGTCCTGGGGAAAAAACTGAAGGGCTGAGGGATGGCATGAGTTAAGTCTCCAGATATGTAAACACACTAAAGAGAAGGAAGTGTAGCAGACCAAACTGCAGTAAGGGAGAATTGGGTTGGATACAGTGAGAGAGCCTGTCCTGGCTGGCCCAGTCACGCACAGTAACAGATAGCCAGCCATGGGCATGAGAACAAAACACAAAGTCTCTGGCAGCACTAACCACCTCTGCACCACTTCCTACAAACTCATGCTTGTCAAGGATCTTGCAGGGAATAGCTGAACGAGCCAGAGCCCAAAAACTTTAGAAAGAATGCTGCTCTTTTCCTTCTAAATGTGGACTTATCAAGCATGAAAGAATCCTACATCTTTACTTCTGTTTAGTGTATCCAAGATAAAACTGTATCTAAAATGCTGGAGTACTTTCCCCACAGCTTTTTGATGTCATAAATATATTTGATGCTATTTTCCCCTTCATAGGTTTCTTGTAACTCAGTGTAGCAACAAGTTGCATTACATGTCACTTGTACTTACTAACCACTTACCTTGATTTCATCTCTTTTTCATTTCAGCTCAAGCCAGTTCTGAGTGGCAGATCCCCGCCCTGGAAATGGAAGAACCCTTTCAGCACCCAAACCAGAACATTCATTTTATGTAGACAAGTTAGAGGCAGGAGAAGGGAGAACAGTAGAAGTGCAAATGCATTAGTGTTAGATAATGAATATAATGAAGCATATAGAGCATAAAAGGAAAGCTTTCCACCCAGAACCCCTGAGGGCAAGAGGAGTTATTTCAGTATACTGTCTAGAAACTATTATCAACCAAAAGAAATTGAACATACTAGTATCAGTTACTTTAAAAGAATTCTCCCGTTCAGTGGCAAAAGCAAGCCTTGAACCATAGCATAAATATACTTAAAAGCTGACAAAAGGTCTCGTCCAGCTCAGATTAGTACAAGTGGAATACTTTGTGAAAGGAGCATTATCAGCTTTGAGTCAGCAGAGATGCACACTTCTTTTTCTCCAGAAATGAAACTCTGCTCTTCAGCAGTTCTGGACAAAGTTATCTCCCCCCGCCCCAAGGAAGTGCTCCAAGACGCAAAAGGGCTACAGGAGATAAATAATCAAAAGCATTTAATCACATTCTCATTTTTATGATCGTTGATTTTCCCCATTAGTGTGTACACTGTTAAACAGGAAACAACCTTCTGATATCTGTGCACTAGTTTCACATTCTCTCTTTGTGCCTTTAGAACCTTTTCTCAGAAATCAGTTGAGGTGTTGGGAAAAGCTGACTGATAACTGTGCTACCCATAAAGTAGCCTTAAGGTGTTACAGCTGCTGTAGTGTCAAAGTGTCTCATCTGTTAAATCACTTTCTGTATATTATAGATCTATTGATTAAAGAAATACATTAGCTTTCTCCACAGTACCTGGAATGCAGCTATTCCTCTGCAAAATGTAACACAGCAAAGTCCTTCCAATGTTGTTCCATGAAATAATGGTGTTTCAAACTATGAAATAATGCTAATAAACATTTGACTTCCTTATTTTTATGCTGGAGTCCATTTTTATTGATTATTCATAAGAATATAAAGTTGCACCGCTCTACAGAGCTGGAACTGGCTGGGTTTGAATGGCTCACAGACAAATCCAGCACCTGGCCTCTGTCACCTCATGTCTGCTGCTTTTGGCTAGGCTCCCTTCCTGAACACTTAACTTTTAATTTGATACAAATTCTAAGTAAAACATGACCCCCACATTAGTCAGGGAAAAAAATCCTGCAGTTGCTCATATTCCCACACACATCAGATGGTGCTGCACAAAACAAGGCAGAAACCAAGTCTTCCTCTCTAGTAATTTGATAACTGCACCCTTACAGAGGTGTTTTGCAACAAAGCCAAAATTGTATGAAATATTTCTGGAAGTTAAAGAATATTTATACCAGTTAGTAATTCAAAAAAACTAATCATCTTCTCCATAGTCACTGAATATCATTTCATTCCCCAGCTAAGCATCCCAAACAGCTCTGAGGTAACAGTTACAAGAACAAAGTAAAACGTCAGCAAGTAGAGGAAAAGATTCAGAAAAGCTTAGTCAGCAATAAACAGAAATCTATCTAAACTGAATGGCAGACAGCAACACTGAGCTGGAGGCAGACACCAGGTCTCCTAAAAGGTGAATGTAACTTATCACTGGTGGTAAAGAAGCCGTTTCACTACCAATAAACATTTAAAACTACAGTCACTGCCCTCAGCCTATTGCTCTTATCTCTGAGCTGTTCCCAGGCTATGCCTTTCATGTCTAGATCCGATCCAGCCCTACCTAAATACAATCCTATCCTAACAATACAACTCTTCAGACGCATTCAGTAAATACACACCACTGCCGGATGGCAAGGCACGTCTGATTCTGCTGTAAATTCACTGCCACTAGGAAGGACCCAGCAGTTTTAATTGTTCATTTCCAGGGTTTTACTGCCTAGTTAGAAAGAATGGCAAAGTGAATATATTTGGAAAAAGTTTCAGATTCTGGCATAAGAAGCATTCAGATGGAAGACTATAATCTGACAAGAAGAGTTGCCAGCCAACCCGCTGACCATGTGGATAATTTCTGAAGCACTACAGGATTTCACAAGTGGATTTTTTTCCCCCAAAATTAATAAATAAGCCCAGACTACCAAAATAGACTTTGGCATTTCATCGGCAGGGACTCAGAGCACAGGACATCCATTATCCAGCTGTCTGTGAAGGGGTCTGGTTTGGAATACCAAAGTCAAGCGTGGAGTTGCACTCTGAAATCCAGTCCTTAATCTGCAGAGATCTCAAATCTTTAAAGGACACTATTTAATTTCCTTGTGCTTTGAAAACATAACCCCACAATTTAAAAATTTAGTTACCACCACTTGATTCTAGTCTTAAACTGTGGAGTTCAGTCAGTGATTACCTTTCCTTCCTACATGAATTCTCAATTAACATAACTCTATTGTTGGACAACATAGTCTCAAACCACAAAGCTATTCCACAGGGATAATGGAATATATTCTTCAGGACTCAAGCTCTCTTTAGACAAGAGGGGAACTAAACAGTAGTAACTTCTGTTTTTTAAAGGTTTTTTGATTTGATTTCATACTTTTGTTTTCTTCCACAGAAAGAGGAAAGATAAAAATAAAATATACGTTAGAATTATTTAAACAGCTAAATATGGCATATACTGGAACAAGAAAAGAAAAGAGAAAAATGCACTTGGGGCACAAAGCTTGTTTCATGAGGTGGTAAAAGTATTTGCATCTTGAACCTGGAGAACCTGTTCCAAGGAATCCTGCACCTTGTCTTTTCAGTTAATTTCACTTCACAAACACGGGGGTCATTGCTGCACCACTTTCAGTATTTCAGAAACCAGAGAGGTGTTTAAGTGCGAGGCTCTGCTTTACAGTTACCCAGAGACATCTGTTTTACAACTGGAGTTTACTGACATAGCCATTATCAAAAGAGAAAATACAGCCAAAGATGTTACTTCCAACCACAGTCCAAAGACATTGAAACACATTTTGCCTTCGTTCCAGGTATTGAGTCCACCCCGGTAACACGAGTTCCACGCAGCCCCTGCTGCCAATACCCACCCGGCTGTAGGAATGACTCCCTCAGCACATGCTCCCAGAAACAGCAACTAACACACAGAGAAACACGTAGCATTCCTAATAGCACGGATATCTTACTCAAAACATCTGAAAGGTGGTTTTCAGATCTGCTGGTGTAAAAGGAGACGGTGGAAGACGCAAACATTGTGATTATTCACAGATAAGCACCGATCCCTACTTTAACTCTGAGCCCCCCACCTCTCACTTGGGTTTACTCTGAGTAACTGGGGGTTGTTGAAACCACAAATATACAGAATAGTCCGATGTTCCACACCAAAAAAGTACATTTCCAGTTATTTAAGGCAGAAGGAACAGTATCTAGGGGATGATTCTCTGCAAATCCTCCACTTCGAGGCTCCACATATCCTTGTGCACAGGGTTTTCAGAGAGATCAGTCATCTTTATTGCTCGAAGAACAGGCTCGGGACTGCAGGACTGCACCACACCCATCACCATTACATACTTCCCTAAAACACAACCAAGCATACAATTTAATCAACCTCTGCATTTTTAATTCGCAAAGCACATTATTTAAAGCCAAGCACACAGCGTGAACTGAAGCTGCCAGAAAACTTGCAAGAAAACTCAAGGCACGAAGACTGCTTAGAACTGAATTTCGGGGGGGAAGGAACCTTTTCAATCTCTCTACAGCCACTTTTACAGCACATTTGACCACATTTTCACACACAGCAGGAGCCAAACACCTTCTCCTTGTGCTGCTTGAGGAGGGTGAGGACAGCTGAGTGCAGATTTAAGCAGCGCGCCGTTCGGTGCCACCCCCGCCGAGAGGAGGGACGGGAAGGGGAGCAAAAGGAAGGCCAACAAAAGGAAGACAAACAGGGCCGTGTCCGCCCCAGGCTCGGTACCTGCGCTGAGGCAGGGCCGGCCCTGCGGCACCCGCTCCACGCCCAGCACGGAGAAGGCGCCGCTGCCGTCCTGCAGGCGGGCCCAGCCGCCCTGCTCGCCCCGCCGCACCTCCAGCACCGTGCCCTGCATCCACACGGCCCGCAGCGCCAGCGCCGCCCGCCCCGGCCGGCACAGCACCCACCGCCCGCCCGCCGCCCGCTCCGCCCGGCACAGCTGGGCCGACAGCACCTTCAGCGGCGGCGCCGGGCCCGGCATGCCGGCCTGGGGGAAGGGGTGGGGAGGGGGCGAGGGGCCCGGCCGGGCCGTGCTGCGGCTAAGGGAACGCGGGGAGCGGAGGAGAGGGAAGGGGGCGAGGGGCCCGGTCCGGCAGTGCTGGGGCTGGGGGAATTCAGGGAGGGAAAGAGAGGGAGCACAGGGCCCGGGCAAGCCGTGCCGGGGCTGAGGGAACCCGGGGAGGGAAGGGAAAGGAGCGCAGGGCCAGGGCCAGGCCCGGCCCGGCCGTGCTGCAGCTGAGGGAACCCGGCGTGGGGAGGAGCTCAGGGCGGGGAGGGAAAGGCCCGGCCCGCCCCGGCCGTGCTGGGGCTGAAGGGCTTGAAGAGCGAGGCCGCCAGGGAATCCGCGGAGGGGAAGGAAGGGCCCGGCAGTGCTGGGGCTGAGGGAACCCGGGCAGGGGAGGGGAGGGAAGGGGGCACGGGGCCCGGGCCGGCCGTGCTGGGGCTGAGGGAGCGCAGGGCGGGGAGGGCCCGGCCCGGCGGCGCCTGAGGGGAGGCGCTGCACTGAGGAGCCTCCCGAGCTGTGGCTGTGTGTGTGAAATGTCCTCCTGACTCACCTGGCGGCCGGGGAGCTGCGCTGAGGACAGTCCCGAGCTGTGACTGTGTGTGTGTGTGTGTGTGTGAAAGGCCGTCCTTCCTTTGCTGTGCCGCTGCAGATTACAGACAGCACCACCCCCTCCCCAGGTGTTCCCTCTTACCCCTCTGCTGCCCCGCTGCAGGTCGGGGACAGCCCCCCTCCCCAGGTGTCCCCACTTGCCCCCCAGGTGTCCCCACTTGCCCCGGGCCCGGGCGGGGGCTCCGCCAGGTGCAGTCACTCAGGGCAGAAGGCGCTGTGGTTTGGGGTGAGCTGACGGTGCCGTGACAGCCCCCGGGCTCGGCTGGGCAAGGGGGGGACACCCTGGTGGCTGCTGAGCTCATGAAACCCCTCTGGTGTCAGGAGAAAACACGACAAATCCCGTGCTGGTTTTCCCGGGGGTGCTTTGGGGACTTCTTTGTACTGCATACTGACCCCCCTGACATGGAAATCCGGGGCGGAATGCACTGAAAGTATGGGCAGTTTTAACGTGGGAGACTTCAATTCCAGGGCCTTTAAGAATTTATTTGCTGCCTGTTTATATTACAGACAGGCTAATTCGCTTTGCTGCAGTCTGAAAGCCTTCAAATGTTATGGTTTCTTTTGGGTGTGTGGGTTGACATTTCCTTTAGAAAACAAGCCAAGAAATAAGCTAATGGAAAAACAGGAGGATGGAACAAAGAAAAGAATCGGGAAAACCAAGGGGATGGATTAATCAATTTCACAAGTCCTATTAGCAACAAAAGTGCAGAATGGATAAAAATGCACTAGAACTGACTCCCCTGTAATCCTTCTTTCAAAGAGTATTTGTTCTCCATTAAAATAGCCAGTTACATTATTTAAAAAATCTGGTATTGAGTAGCAAAATACATCAAAAGACCTTTTTTTCTACTGACCCATCATATTGTGAATTATTTATTCAGTATATCTTTTTTCCCCCAGATATTCTCTGTTTAGAGACATTCTGTAAATGGGACTTTAGTCTTTTTATAGTGTAAGGAAGCAGTTAACTTTTTGTTACCACTTACAGTAAGAATAAAAGATAATATTGGTAATAACAATAAAAACACTGTCATCTAAGCACAATACAGAACCATGTAATCTGGCAATCAAATCATATGGCTTACAGGAATAGAAAGACATTAGATGGTTACTGTATATGAATGCAAAATTTGAGCGAGGCTCACAGGAGAATATTTGTAATTTATGTCCCTAAGCTGCAGTCACTTGACAGCATCAATATTTAGTTTCACATAAAAAAAAATTAATTGTGCCAAATATTGATAAAAGTATTGTATTCCTATTTGTTACTGCATAATAGGAGGGTCTAATGCTTATTAAGCCATTAAATCTACAGATGAAGGCAAGACCCCTACAAGAGTGTAATCTTCAGGAGAGACTAAAAGGTCTCTTTTAAAAAAGATTTGCCTTCTAGAAACTGTGTTACAAGAAGGGCAGAAGCACTGGCGATCTGCATCAAGAAATGGATTTGTTTTCCCAAACCAGAAAATCCTTGTCTTTCAGTAAAATGCAAAGTTATACCTAATTACCTGCAACGCTCTTACCAAAGAACTGTCTCAGCTCAGCAGAGAGACATTCTGGAGCTGCAGGGAAAATGTCTGATGGCTCAACAGACTGTTCCTGGAGGTGACCCCACAGTGATCATCCTCTGATTTAAGGAGAGCAGAGGGAGCTCAGCACACAGCTGGAAAAGGCAGTGAGTTGGTGCCTGACAGGCAGTAAATTACACTGGTTTAAACATGAGCAGATTTCCTGAGAGCACCCTGGATGAGACACAGTTTTGGTTTGCATGGATTAAAAGGAAGGAATCAATCTTCTGCCTGCTACTACAATAGGCACCTTTCTTCCAAGGACATTATTCCTCACACTGACGTGCATGTGGGATGGTCACAGTATGGGTAACATGGAAAGCTCAAACTACACCTAGATACATAGTCCAGAGCATAGCAGGAGCCAGGGCTCCCTCAATTACGCTAGCACTATTTTGTTGGTATGGAGCCAAGAGACCTTAGAAAAGAATTTGACCCCAGATCTCCATGAAAAGAGATTTCCAAAGAAGCAGCAACTTAAAATTTCCTGTCCAGCTCAGACCTTTTCATGCTCTCACTGACAGTACTACTTAAAATGGAAGCAATTCTCTGCTCTCCTCTCTAATTTTAGTAAAAGGCTGATACTACATAAGCACAAAATCTTCCTTGTCCCTGGCCAGAAATTCTAATCTTTAAAGTCTATCTAAAAGAGTTTTAAAAAGTATCTCCACCCCAGTCTATTGGTCAATGTGTACACAAAAGGTTCTTAAATTTTATTTCTGTTTCACTTTCCTAGTACTGAGAACTTACTAACTGTACTTCAAACAAAGTTTGAGGGTTTCGGGGTATTTTTTTAAGGCTTTAGAATCCAAGTAATGACAACATATTTTTTTTTAATTTTATTTTTAGTATTTTGTAAACTTGTGCTTTAGAAACAGGGCTACCTGAAAGCTCCACAGTTGAATGGAAGAAAAGTCATCAGGTGTGGAGCTGCTAAGGACACAGATCATAATGGTAATGTCTGAGTGGCCCACAAATGTCCACAAAACAGATGCTGAACAAAACTTTGTGTGTGGCAGCCCAGAAGCTCAGGGGACTCAAGAGTGATGGGGACAGGCCAAGGGCAGCTTTCACCTGCTCTGTTGTGCAGCCTGGTCACAGGTGCTGCTCTGTGTTGGCACCTCTAGCTGCCCACAATCACGAGTAAGCTGCACAGTGATGTGACTGAGTGTTTTATACTGTCCTTCAGCAAAAGGAAGCAGCACACAGGAGCTCAGCATCACAGAAGCAAGACGAGAAAGCAACCCTTTGTGCTAATACAGTACTCCGTAACTGAGGGGTCTGAGACTGACTGTCTTCCTTTCCCTGCCATTCCTATGAAACTTCACTGAAGGGCAATTTTTAGCACAGACAAGTATCAGATTTCAACTTTAGGAGATCCATCCTAGTTTAGAGTTATTTTCTTATACTGCACACAGAACTATATGAAACAAACACAAGGATATAAGATTCAATTGTTCCTGGTGTTTGTTTTGTACTTTATAAAAGATGCAATGTGGACATGCCAACTGAAGTCTGGAAAACCATCTTCATCCTTCAAGGGTTTTGTTGGGTTTTTTTTCAAACTACCTATGTCATCATCACTGAATTTAATTAATGATTTGAAATTAGTGGATCAATGAGTTGGAATAAATGGGTTGGAAGTTAGTCTTGTTTACATCCCTAACCTGAGCTAAAGTGGCTGGTAATTTATGCCTTGGGACTGATCAATCTGGCAATACGGATACTAAATTGTGTTTGACAGGGAATTTCAAAAGACCTGGAGCCAGCAAAGTCATCTGCTGAAAGAGGAAAACTGCAGGTGCAACCTGCTGAAGTTTTAGTTAGCAGGAGCTGTGAGTGGCATTTTAGAAGTGACTCGATCAAAGCAGGTGAATGGGAGTGACAGACAGCCTAATCCCACTACTTACAACAAGAAGAGTCTTCCAGCCAAAACTGCATGGGAGTCACACTAAGATAAGATAAATTAACAAAACTTTTGTGTCAAATACCACTTGAGAACCTAACACAGATGCTATACATTGCATGTTAGCTTATGCTTAGTGGACTCAGTGGAGGATTACAGCAAGAGCCTTCCTGCAGCTGCCAGGAGCTGCCAGCTGTACCCAGTGTGTGGCAGAGAAAAATATCATCTCCTCAGAGAGCGTGGAAAGCTCAGCTTGTACAGCCTGCCTTAGCATGAGAAATTATTTCATTGCCCTTACCATCACACAAACTTAACCAGTTCCTGTCACTCACCACACAGCCCTGCTGAGGGGAGCCTGCAGACTATGAACACAGTGCAATGCTCTCCCACTTAGCTGACTCATTTCACTTACAAAGAATACTCAGAGGAAATGCTTAGAGAGCTCCAGTTGTGTTCTGCAGAAGTGGGTGTCACCTGTTTGCTTCTTTCCATGGTATAAATATGTTGGTATGGAACTGAAATACATTGGTCTTCTATGGAATAGGACTGTGATATGATTTAAAAAAATAAATAATTAATCATAGTCTTTACCAGTATTGCTTGTTGCTCTGGAAATAGTCTGCAAAGCTGGCTTCCAGATGGGCTTATTCAAACTCC
The DNA here is from genome assembly GCA_035583185.1 of Anabacerthia variegaticeps. NCBI lineage: Eukaryota > Metazoa > Chordata > Aves > Passeriformes > Furnariidae > Anabacerthia > Anabacerthia variegaticeps. Next base: position 6,133,580 of record JAWWEW010000033.1, on the reverse strand, counting down.
TGCTCAAGAAAAAAAAAAAAAAAGAACTCTTTTTATATGGGAAATATGAATGGTATTCAAAGCATTAGATCTTCACCCTGACTGAAGTGAAAGCAGTAGTTAGAAGATTTCATTAGTTCAGCCTTTCTGCTTCATTTCACTTCATAAAAGAATTGGAGAGTCCCTATAACCAGTGCTGGGGAATACAGATCACAGTGTCTTCCCTTGACAGCTGCTGCCTTTGCATAAAAACACTCCAATTAGCATCACTGGCATCCAGTTCATCCAGTGATGTGAGAGCAGAACAATTTTTCTAAAGAGAAGTAACCAGAAGAGTGGCATTTCACTTTCAAAATCTTAAAATCTGGAGTGTCACATATTAGAAATGCACAGACAAGCCAGTAAGGCTGAGAAGTAACAGCCATTCCAGAGCACACATTGCCAGGATTCTGCAGTATTCAAGGCTTCTTCAAAGATTCATGAAACAAATTTCTGGTGCTTAGTAGGGACAGGCTTTTACTAATAGCCAAATTTTCAAGCAGGCAAGATCTTTTTCAGGTCCAGTCAGAGACCATCTCTCCCTACAGACTTTATCTTTTTTAAACTGAAAACATCACAGCTACACCATGAGCAATCAAAGTAATTTCAAATTAATCAAAATGATTATAAGGAATTTAGAGTTTTAATATGACTCAGGAGTTTTATATCCTTCTCATATTCAGCACACACCTGCATTAATTCAGAAAGAAACTTTTGGAAGTTTAAGATTAACATCAAGCTACTTTAGTATGGAAGTCTGAGGCGAACCTCCAAGAGTTACAGGGAGCCAGAGAGGAGAAAGCCCAAAGCTCTGCTGTGTGAGGTGCTATTTTGCAGTCTTCAGGAGACACAGCTAACAGCAGGTCTGGTGGCAGCTGTGGGTTCACACAGCCAAGGAGACCAGTCGGCTGTCTCTAGTCACTGATAATTTGTGTAAAAAGTGAATCACCCTCACTATTCCCTGTGCTTTAGCCAATGTTTGTTATTTGTATTCCCATGAATATCACAGATGTGATGACTGTCCTTAACTAACCAAATTGTGCTCTGAGATTGGAGGATCTCCATGTAAAATGGCTGTGTTTGTTTTCCATGAAGCTGTGACTAAAGCTTTGTCCCTGTGGTTGCCCAGGGGTGCTGATAAAAAGGATCCTGCACTGGACACATGGCACTAACAGCAGTAATGTCAGAGGAAGAGCAGAAATGGCCTTGAAGGGAGGAACTGCCAAGGGCTGAGTGTGAAGGCTCTGCTATTGGTACTTCAGAAAGCAAAAGCCAAAATCCCAGCTGACAACACAGCTGGCCTTGTGCTGTTCTGCAGGGGGGACCCCGGGCATGAATTCAGAACAAACAGCTGAAAAGGCAAAAACAACATAAAGAGGAAATCAACAGCAGTGAAACTTTTGTTTAAAGCTGCTCAACAATAGCACTTACATGTTTTTTTGTACTTAGGTGGACTGGGACCGAAGGAAACTTGAGTTTTCAATTGCTTACATTCTGGCATACATTCTGTGAAGCAAGATTCAAAGCCAGGAGTAGTTACAAGCCTGGACTAGAATGCATTTATTACCATACCCTTACAAAGAGCAGTGTGATCCCCCAACTACTGGCATGAATGAAGGAATGAATGGTGGAAAGCTAATTTTGGATGAAAGCCATAGTAGTGTATGGGCTATACAAGGCCTATTTACCTCTTCAGAGGTCTAAGAGAAGATATAAAATGTCAAGTAAAATCATAGAGTTCTTCCTAAATCAGCATGCTCAGTGTATAATTGACGAAGTACGTTTTCACATTCTTAGGCTTCTTTAATTTGTTAAAAAAATCAAAAGACACAAGACTGCATGAACCAATGGGGAGACATATCATCAGTTCATCTTGGAAAGACCTCTGTGACCCGTAGGGAAATGCCACATTTTAAAATACAATCTGACATTAAAATGTCACAAACTGCCTCCACCTCTTGATTTAAGTCACTTTAATCACAGGTTCTAGTTTGTAGTCTGTACAGCACCTTATGTTAAGCACTATATTGAAGACCCATCTCTTTCCACTCAGCCCAGAATATGGAAGGTCAAATATGAATTTGATGGAATGAAGGTCAAACTTTTATTGCTGGCATTTGATGTCTTGAACAGCCATCACTGACAATTGATCCACGAGCACCTTGTGGTACTCAGTTTTTGTGAAGTTAAATATATCTACTGGTGCTCCTAGATTTTGATCAACTTGTTCCAGTGAGACTTCAGACCTCGTGTTATGAACTAAATAGGAAAACAAAGTGAACCAGAGGAACGTAAAAAGAAATTGTGAAAAGGACCTTTTTATGTATAATCTGACCTTTCTACTGAACTAGTGGTTATGTGAATACTGCAGTGAGGCAACTATATGAACATTTATGTACCTGAATGTATTTAAACAGTTATCAATGAATGATATTAAAAATATATATTTGACTTTTTGTAGATGTCTAAAACGTACATAGTTGTGCAACACAATGGTTGTTTCTAAATGTATCTCTGTATAGGGCAGCCCTCCAAACCAAAGAACAAAACTCAGACTTGAAATTCAAACACAACCAAAAAGTGACTCTTTGGGGATTCAAAAATGTTGAAGCAAAAAACGCACAAGCTTTCAGCTTGTCATGAAAAGCAGCAATGAATGATAAATGCAAACCCAGTGCACCTTATTTTCAAAACCTGACAAGCCCACAAAACCAGACTTGCAGGAGTGCACTCTATTGCAAAAGCCATCAGTGCTTGTTTGTTCAAAATAGAAACTGTCAATACCTAAGAGCCAACCAGGAGACATCAGTTCAGTGCAGATGGTGCCTAATTCATGCAAATGTCACATAGCACACAGTGGCTGTGCAGAGCTGCCAGGACAGTGTGTGCGCCTTTGTGGTTGCACCGCTGGAGTTTGGACACTCCAAACATCAAGCGCTTATATTCAGGTAATTTCAAGTTTTGTATGGGATCCTGTGCAGAGCTGTAGCTCTGCTACAATTTGAACCAATGTGAATTTCACAATAGACACTTCAGAACGGAAAAGGGCAGCACACAACTTTGAATTTGCAAAGCAAAGCTCATCAGAGTTCTTGGGCTCTGTTGCCGGTTACAGCTTCATTTATGAGAAATTGTGCAGAGTGAAAGTGAAAGGCACATACCAGTTTCTTTTTCTTATCTACCGATATCTCTAGTTTGCCTATACATTATCTAGACTCTTATAAAGATAATACTGTGATTACTAATAACCCTAACAGGTGTGCGTTAGGTATTTTCATTTTTGTTGTTTTCATAGATTTCAAGGCAAAGGGAGAAGTGAACGGTTGACCCCAATGTTTGACTCAGGCCACTGATTTATTTGCATCCTGGTGCCTCTGCCTCTTCCTTTGCTGGGAACTCAGTGGTATTTCAGTCCACTGCAGACCACAAGAGCTTCCAGCACTCACCAGTGCAGCTAAGGAGGGTGAAGCACAGTCAGTATTGCATTCATGCTGTCATTTAATGCAATCTGTTTTACACGCATTTCTGCCAAATCAAATACTTGGATGAATATCTGGGCGATAGCACAAGTATTCTCCAGGCCCCTTTTTTTACCTCCATCCAGACTGGTCAACAACAGTTAACCAAATTGATGAAGGAATTAATAGCTTAGTGCAGACATTTTTCAAATGCAGCTGGGCTGGCCCCAATCACTGTCCAGTCTCACTGCTCCTCCCTGCCCCTCAATGAAGCATTCAGGTATCTGGGTTAGAGTCAGCAACAGAACGTGGATAGAGTTCACAAACTACTTTGTTAAATATGTGCTGCTTATAAAGCCAGTGCTGCTCTGTATCAATCACTGATTCTTCTGTCTGAAGGGTATATTCACCATTCTGAAGGCTCCACGATGCCCTCTGAAAAATGCTATACACTTTAAGCCTCCTTAGGTGTCAACCCAAGTAATGATCACTAGTGACTTGCAAAAGCAAGGCTGGGAGGACCAGTCCTTATTTAAAAAGCCCTGAAGTTTACAGTTACAGGAGTGTTCATTTAAAGTGTGCCACATTTTACTCAAAGCTGGCAGTGTTTGGTGACCATCCCTTTTGCTTGTGTCTACTTTCCCTTCTGATTCTTATAAATGTTGTTGTTCTACCCTGGGTTCTGGCTGGACACATGATTGTCTGGGGAAAACAGATATTCCAGATGCAGGAAACAGAACTGAAAGTAATTAGAGAATCTTTTTCATTCATCTTTTGATCTGTACAATAGATAGAAGCATTTCCTTCTAAAGGCTGCATTTCCCAGATGTACAGTAAAGCTCCCTCCACCAGTACTTCTGCAATCTTCATCACACAGCTGTGGAGTGTTGCAAACTGCAAACAAGTAAAGAGTACTTGTAGTCATGAAAGGAGCAGTGCCATGAAATTCTTACTCATGAATCATGGGGAAAACTTCTGTCCTTGAATTCCAAACAGTTTGTGTGTTTTGCAATATCCTCAAATTATATTTTATGGTTGGTAGACTTGCATTAAGCTTGATTAAATTTATGGTACTTGAATAGGAAAGAGTGTACTGTTGTTTGTTATTTCACACAGAACAGTTACACAGAGATGCTTTAGGAATAATACTTCTATCTTTCCTGGTAGCTGTGTCTCAGGCAGGTTCATACTGGAGAACAAGTTTCCATCACCATGTTCAATTCACTGGTTTTCGTTCACACTTTTATATTATTGTAAATGTTTGAATACATAATGCCTCAGCTTAGTAACTCAAAAGTTGTACCTTTGTGTTGCAGCTCTGTATAAATGGGAGGACTGCATTTCAGTGGCAAGAAATGAACAGGCTCTGCAAGAAAAGGTCTCTGGAGAGTGGCAGGTTGTATCCTGGACCAGCCCCAGTCCTCCATCCCACCGAGGCAGGAGGGAACCTCTGCTTCCTTTTCCAGCTTTTACCAAGTACTCCAGCTTGGTTGGCCACAGTTGGACCTCTGGAAGCAGGTTAGCTCTGATCATAGAAGCACAAGAGTCCTGTGAAGGTGGCATGACACATCTAGATTGCAGACCTAGAAGCTCTGAGGGTTATCTAAGCATATCCAAATGCCTCAGGAGGATGGAGTGCTCCAGACTGAAGTACCTCCTGCTACCTTTTCTCCCTCTTCTTCCTTCAGTGTGCACAAACCCTCTAATAAAGACCCTCTAATAAACCCTTCTCATTCAGAAGGAAAGGGAACTCTTCATTGGAGTGCACTTATAAAGACAGATGACTTACACCTGGAAGTAAAGCAGCTGCATTTCGTCAGCCAGATGTTGCACAGTCACAAACTGTTGCATACACAAGAACTGACACAACTTGTATTTAACCCTCTGCCTGTGAGTGAAGAGATTGGGCATCCATTTCCAAACGTGGGCTGGGTTTTCTAAATTCTCTAGAACTCAGGGCTATTTAAACTTCTAGTCCAAACCTGTTTTTAACTTTAGTTAACATTTCTTTAACATTTTAATTAACATTTAATTAGCATTTATTTGGCTACTGCAGCTAAGACTGAATACTCATTTAACCTCACCAGGATACATGCGGCGCTTACAGTATATTCTAGGAAACTTTAATTAGTTCATGTTTTTATCTGAAATACAGTTACATTTTTTAAAAAGTATTTTTTAACATAAAACACCAATTCATTATGGTTTTCCTTCCCTCAGTGTTGCTAAAGTTTGGTTTTTACGGAACAACTGTCACTATTTTATCACACTGAATGAAATAATAGAGGTTCGAAATAGTTCTCGCCCCTTCAGAGACTTCATTAGAGACACTTTCTTTAAAGGGGTACCATCATCTTTCCAGTCTCATCAGTTTGATCCAATGAGATCTTTTGTGGGAATGTGGGTGCTTTGGGCTTAAATATGGGAAATTCAGGCTCAAACCCCTTTCTGGGCTCAAGGACATGTTTGTCAAGTTCATCTTGAAATTATGCCTTTATACCACAAGCCTGTAGAAGGAAACATATTCTGGTCTTTCTGTGGATTTGCTTTAGCTCACAGAAAGGCCTTCAAGAACCATTGACCTACAGAAAGAATGGCACTTGCCTTTAAGCCTGCAGATTGGGGTGTTGATTTGAGAAAGGTGAGCCACTGAATTCTGTGTCAGCCTCAAATAGCGCTTATGCAGCTTATCTAATGACTGTTTAATGTACAATATGTAACAGCACTCAGAGAGTCACCCGCCGCAGTGTTTCCCACTCATGGGTGAGTGCTCTAGCTGTTAAGCTCCAAGTCTCTCCTGACTAACAACCACTCCTCGTTCCCTCTCATTGAGAGGAGACTGCTACTTACTACTTGGGACAACTTCCAGAAAAGGCAGAAACTGAAGTTTGACTGTCCTCTTGCCAAACAGGGACACAAATCTCGCTTTTCCACATACTGAAGAGCCTTCTAAGTACTAATCTGCTGCTCCAGCAATGCTCTCCTGGCTTGATCCATTTTTGATGGATTGTCGTTCTTCAAAAATCAATTTTTGAACAAGCTCAAGAGAGGGAAAAGCTTCAGACATATGTCTAAAGCCAATAGTTCCTTAATGGCTGCTTGTATGGAATACTGGCTGCTTTGGATCTCCTTCCAAAGAAACTCAGTGCTCTCAGTCTGCAATACACAGGACTGTAAATGGGTCCAACACTTTATCTTGGGAAGTTCCAATTTTTGTTGGGCAATGCTCAGTGTCATGACACACTTGTTTTTTGGCTTTTAGCCTAATTAGCTAGTGGAAGGTCACCAGGCAGTATGTTTCAGAGCAGGGCTGAAATCCATGCTGGGCTTGTTTCCTGATCTGTAAATATAAAGCTGGTTCTTGCAAAAGACTGTCATAGACAAATGATGAGCATGGTTTAACCAGCATGTAGTATTGTTGTTCATCCAGCAAGCTTCTCTCGTCACGCTTGAGAGACAAGCAAAGCAGGTCTCTGCAGTTTGAATTGCCTTGGAAAAACATGTGAGCTTCCTGGAGTCAGACTTTTACTGTTTCCTGTAGAGACATATTATGCAAGTTCACTCCGTGTGCAATGATCACTCACGAAAGATGTAAAGAGATATAGTGGGTGGTGAAGAGGGTGGACACTACTGAAAATAACTTGGGTGATAATCAATTGAGAAGATGCATTTTCAACACAGTGACTGTGTGGAAGAATTTGAAAATGCACCAATCATCCTGACTCTTCTCTACAGTTCAACTCGTGACAGATAATGATAGATAATAAGACAAAGATAGTAAAGATCTTGTGAACACTGAGCCTGTAATTACTTGCACAGTAATAAGTTGGAACGGTTTCACTAAATGTCTCCAGCATGTAGGGATGAAAACATGGTTTTCCCTCCAGCAGAGGGGGCTTGGCAGTAAGTTTTCTAAACACAAACCCAAATGACTTCCTTGGAAATTGAGTAATACTAAAATTAAACTGAATTTTGTAGGAACTTGCATAGCATTATAGGTAAAAACAGAACTTCCTCCAAACAAGGCATTCAAATATAAACAGACACAATTCAAACTAAGTGTTGTTCTGCCCATCTTTGTTTCCCTTATTTTTCAGTGTGCCTGTTCTATTTTATCAGAAATCCCTTGCAACTATACCTGATAGGCATAGTGTGTAAGTAAAGAAGTTTTTCCTCCTAATTCCTTTGAAAAGCTGAGTCCAAGTTCCTGTTAAATCTGTCCCTGTAAACTACTTCACTAAGTGTACCAGAGAGAAGCAGAGAAGACACTGAGGTAAAGTCCTAGTGGAAAGTTTTCCAAGCCACAACAAAGCTGTGTATATGAAGGCAGGACATGTCCTCTGAGTAGTCCAGGAGTTTACAGTACAGTTATCTCATTATTTGAGGCCACGTTGTAGTTTTAAACAATTGACATAAATCTGGATGGCCAAAAGAGACACTGGCAACCTCACAGTGTGGGTGAGGCCAAAACCATGGATGTAATCCAAGGTGGTGGTGTATAAAAGTACATTTAAAGCTAATGCTTAATGTTAAGTTGCACGCAGTTTTACATACAGACAAAAGAGTGACACAAATTTCTCTTCAAATTCAAACAGGCTGGTTAGTCTTCTGGTAAACTCCTCTTTCTCAAGGGTAATTGGATTTGTCCCCCAAGGCCTGATTCCTTGCTTGATTTCGTATCACATAGAGGAAAAGTACAGGCAGGTGGATTTGAATACCTGGCAATTATATGCTCTTTATTACTTCAGATGAATAATTTTATTCCACATGTGACCACCTGAATAGCACTGTTCAATGCTGTTCAAACCAGATTCTTTTATTCGTAATGAGAACTAGCTGCCAATTTTAATGACAGATTCTGGTAAACGTAATTATTTTCACATCTGTGGCTCCAGCTTCTGGTGAAGGAAATATTGAAAATAATGATGCACTAGAGTAACTCAAAACGAAATTCATGCCAGATGTAGCAGAAGGTGCAAATGACTCACCATGGCCTGTAAGGGTGCAGCACTTTCCCTCCCTGACGTGGGCACAGGCTGTCCTGTCACAGCCACAGGCAGCAGTCACCTGGCAGGATGCTGAGGTGCACCACGGCTGCAGCCTGGGCTCTGCCCACTCACTGCCCTCACTGGTCACTCTGGGCAGCTCTTCTCAGAAGGCCAGATCTCAGCACCCGCTCTGTGTTTGTGGAGTACAAGTGTCACCACCCACAGAGTCCCCTTAATTTTCCTTGAGTACTAATATACTTGAAAAAAGGAGTATGTGGGGGTGGCGGAGGAGGAGGAGGTGGAGGAGGAGAGTTCTGGTCACCTGGTGGAATAAAATTACCATTTAATGTGGAGATCAGATTGTCTGTTAAACCTTCTCTTTGGAAGTGGATGTACTCTGTACTGACACACTACTTCTGGTAGAAGAAAGGGGTTTGCAGCAGTTCATTGGGAGGAAGTGGGATGTGGCAGGTCACTGTGTGTCCTCAGTCCCCAAAGCAGGATCCCATTTAATGGCACCTGCTCTGATGACTGATGAGCCCCAGCCCCTCCTGCCTTTGAGTCCCCTCATTCATATCATATCTCCAACACTTCCGCCCACTGATAGCAGTTCCCCCAGTGGGACCCAGTGTCCTCCACATCCCTTACCCCACTTCTCCAAACCCATTCCAAAGCCTCTCTGTTCTCTATAGAGCTGCCTTTCTTCTCACAAAATTAAAACATCCACACCGGAGCATTCCCTGCCTGCCTGAACAACCCCGGTCTGCAATCCTTCTTGGATTTCTGCCTGCCTGGAATCATTGCAGAGCTGCCTTCTCCCAACCCTCGGGCACTCCAGCACTGCCCCTGCCTTTTGGCTCCAGTGCCAGGTCCCCAGTGCCACCCACCCCCCGGTTCCCTCTGGGCTCTGCAACAATCTGAGCTCCTTCCTGCCACCAGCTCCTTGGACATCCCCTCCTCGGGTGCACTTGGTGCAAACCCTGACTCCTGCTTTTCAGGTGGGAGGATTTCCAAACACACCAAGTCCCCCCACCATTCACCTCTGTAAGAGCAGCACAAAGGACCTGGCTGAGGGAAAGCAACTGGATGTCTTTCATAAAGCAATGCGCTGCTGTGGGGGGCACTGGAGGAGACTGAGGAAGAGAAAAGAGAAGAAAGGTGGGCAGTTATGGGAATTTGCAAGAAAAAAAGAATCTACTTTGATGTTAATGACTTGAGTCAGAATACAAGGAGGCTGAACTTCCCAGAAAGGAAGTTCACTAACAAGGAACCACAGATAACCTTCAGATACTAAACTGAAAACTCTGGAGAAAGTAGACTTAATTCTCAGAAAAAAAAAAAAACAAAAACCAACCAACAAACCTGTACAAAGTACAGTTATTATAACAGACAGAAAGCAAAAGACAAGAGCATATTGAAACTAAAAGAGATATTAAAAGGGTCAATTAGAAAACCTTGGGCTGGAAAGCAGAAAAAAAAACCCAGAGTGGAATAAATTTTAAACCTGAGACATTGGGATTTGTTGAGAAAGGTCAAATGGGGACAAACTTCAACAGTATTATGGAAGAAGCCAATAAGGAGTTAGCTGGGACTAGCACAGAGGGAGTACGATTAAAAAAAAAAAACAACAGGGAAAAGGACTGTGAACTGGAAGGGAGGAGACAGGCTAGAAATGAAAGAGAAAAGAAAGAAGCAGCAGAATAAATATTGTATGGGATAAAGAGGAGAAAAGAACAGAACAGCCTGTTCTAGGTCAGCTCAGGGAAACCTGCAGATCTCCCCAGTCTGTTTTATTAATTGCCAGTGCCAAGTTTAAAGCTGTGTATGTACAGAACTTTTCAAGTGGAAAGGCAACTGTCTGTGCAAATTCAAAATGGACCAGGAAAAGCATTATCTCAGTGGCAAAGGATGTTCCAAAACTGTGAGCCCAGAGGAGTAAAATGACATCTGACAGCTTCAGACATAAAATATTCTAGGGCAAGTGTGAGTCTGGATGTTGCTGACCTAAAAACTACTGGACATTGCTACTGCTATTATTTTAACAAGGGCATAGCTTCTTCCAGCTCAGTTCATCTTTCCAAAGGTGTTAATTCTTGGAAGGAACAGTAGGTACATTAGAAAATGTATTATGAGCAAATATGTAATTGTCTCCCTTCCATTCAGCATATTTACACACATAAGCTTCAAAATAAAAAAAATAAAAAGTAATTCCTGAGGACTATAATTGTAAACATCTGTAATGCTGGATCACAGAATCACATTCTAGCACATAAATTAAGGCAACAATAATTTGATTTTTAGGTCATCAAGAGATGCAGGTAGGAGCCTAGTTAAAGTATGTGAATGTAAGTCCCAAGAACTTTCACACGGAAGATCCAAGCAGACAGATCATCCTGCAGGTCATTGATAATCAGACAAGAAGTCTGAACAGTCTTGGTGGGTCTACATAAGATCATTACCTCACGACAACAAAAAATAATGGGTCATACTGTCAATCCAGGGATGAATGGAGCCCCTCTTGGTATGGTGCAAAAAGAGAAGTAAAACTACCCAACTAATAAAGGGTGTCTGCACCGAGTTCCCAGTGACTGCAAGGGCTGAGTCACAGTGGGTTCTTGGACACGCAGGGGAGTTTTAGCAGGAAACCGCCTACCACTTTATTTACAGCTCTTCTTCAATATGCCATTCGACTCAGCTCGGTAGGTGATTTTATCACTCTAGATGTTGTGGATGCATCTGCACAGAGACACTTTCCAAAAGGCCACATATGTTTAGCGTTGGTTTTTCATGAGGTTTCTCTATAGTCACTTCAGATGGAAGAAACATTGCCCCTTCTGCTCTTCTGCCTCCTTTTCTCCATCCACTTGAGTTTGTTTGAGTCATACCTGACCCGCACACACGCTTTGCACTGCTCAACTCATCTGTTTAGAAACCAGCAGGCTGTCAGTGAGCACAGGCAGCTTCAGTAGCACAAAAGCACTTCAAAATTTGAGCAATTCTGGTGTCTCATCATTAGTTGTGAGGAAAGCAGGAGCTCAAAGATCCAGAGAGGCAAGGGGAACCACAGTGCTGCCAGCATATCCTGCCTCAGGATCTATACATTCAGCACCTGGGAGAGTCCTGCTCTCCCACATGCAGCATGTTCTTTCTGGCAATGAACATAAAACAACAGTAAGATGGTACTAAAAACATTCTGGAATGCTAGAATACCATTTTGTAAATATTTGTAAAATACAGAATTCTCTATAGGAATCTACGTTTAAAAAATATAATTGTTTGCAAATTCCAGCCCTTAAAACTGAGACAGGACCTTCCTTGCCTTTCCTGCCAGTTCTGTCCTAGTTTTGAGAGAGTTAAGATCACACATTTCCCCAGCAGCCCCGTGTCACTCGGTGCACAAATGTGTGAGTGGGCAGACTGCAGGTTGCATATGCAAATGTAAATCTGATATTGCCCAGTTTTTTAGTTGTTGGCTGTGTAACCACATAAAATCGGTGCAGTGTGTGCACCAGTGTATGGGCTGGGAGGAAGGCTGTGGTCTCTCTACTGAAGTGCAAACTGCTAATTAGGAGAAGAGAAGAGGAAATGGGGTAATGATTCTCTGGAAGAGTGATGGGGTCTCATGACTTCACCAAAATCCCATTTTCAGAGGGGAATGGCTACTAAATCCCCAGTGATGAGGACTTGTCTCCAGCCATGGAGGGCTCCTCCGGGCAGTAAACCCAGTGGAGGACAACACCATGACACAGACCCTCCCAAATCTGCTTCTGCCTGTGCAGGCATCTGTCATATTTCCCCAGCCCTGAAAAGAGGGCTGGGAGGAGATAAGGGAAGAAACCCGAAGCCAAGAAAGTACTTCTGCTGGACCCATTTCTGTCTGTGTATGTATGCGGATAAGTTTATGCAAATTATAATCAGCCACAGGACTTCTGGGAAGCTGGCAGTGACACCCTCAGTGTCTCAAGGTCTGAGTGAAATGAGGAGAGGAAAGCCTCTTGAAGCTGTTTCTAAAATAACCAGTGCAAACATGCAGTTCATCCAGGAAAAAATTCCTTTGACAATCTATGTTGGCAGCTGCACTCAGGATCAGTTTTTGTTTTTTATGCTGCACAAAACTCCACTTGTTGGTCATTTTTGAAATCCAGATTCAGCTTTAGCCTTGCCTTTCATGAACACATTTGAGAGCTCATCATATGCAGAGCAAGAGAAAGGATGCTGCGTGAATCATGGGAGATGATCTATTTGTCCAAGCTTTGTAGGCTGTATCATTCTTGGTATTTTATACACCAAGTCTGTCACATGAAGAGGATTCATAAGTGATCTGAAACAACTCAATGAGGGCGACTCCGTAACAACCAATGGGTTTAGCTCCCCAGCCTGAGTCTAGTGTTTCCCTCTCCCCCCAGATCACACCCCTCCTACTACTCTACCACCATCACAACCACGTGTTGGCACAAAATGAATAGAGAATAGCCACACTCAGATCTGCCTGCCACCTGCCAGTGGAAACTGGAAATTCACTGGAATTCATGGAACTGGAGGCAGGTCACACGCATTACACCCTTGATATCACAATGTATCTGCACAGTTGATATTTTACAGTTTCATGTATGTTGTTCAGTTTCCCTGAAATAAACTTTTGAAAAAAAAAAAAAAAGAAGAAAAGAGAAAAAAGAAGAAAACCCCACAGCCTGTCAGGGGGGATCAGAAACCAACTTCAGGAAACATTACCAACTTTGATGGTAAATGCAGCCACTGAGAGTAAATGTATTCTTGTGTGTGTGTTTTTGTGTGTGTGTGTATTGGACTAAGTTTTTCACTGAATTTCACAGAAGCAGAGAGAAACAGCAGAGGAAGAGTCTGGAATGCTATGCAACTTACTGCTGGAGTAACACATTGCTATACATTGCACACTTACCAGTGGTGAGCTATTTTTAATATGGTCCATAAGCAAGCAAGAGGCAAGGACTTTCTTTTCCAGTTTGACCAGCCCTGACTCCCAGAACTCTCCAGTGCAGGGATCTCTTGGCATTGCTCCCCTGGCACAGTGCACAGCCCTGCCCTGGGCTCCCCTGCTCTGTGGCCCAGTGAACAATGACTGTCTGGGGGAAAATGGGACCCTGGGAAAGCAAGGATAAAATGTGCAAGGAATAAAAAGCCAGAAATAAACTGGAGGGGTTAGGCAGTATCTCCAGCTAATTCAAAATTTGTAACACAAATGTATGTAGAAGAGAGCTTTGAATGTCTTTGCCTTTAATCTCTTCAAAACCAGGCTATTTTTAGTAGTGAAGCTAAGGTCTGGAGCCCGCTGCTCTCTTCTGGGTGCAATCCTGCTTTTCCATTTACTAAAAACATCTACTTGGAGATCTTTGCCCAACTGCCACTTGCAGCATTTTGGATGCAGAAGTCTAATGTGAAGTCACATTTGCATCCTGCTATAGCCATGGCACATCCATCACATTCCCATTAAAGCACCAGCACAGGCTACAGAACAAAATGTTCATCTTGCACAACAAAGAAAAAAAATCCTGAGAAACTTCCTAAGAACACAGACACTGTAGTATTGTTCCTGTGTTTATATGCTACTGTAACAGGAAATCTTCAGAAGGGCTCTCATGAAACTCCTGCCAGGTCTTTGGCAAAGAAATCTAAATTCTCTAAAGATCCAAAGCATGGTCTGCAATTATGGACTTGGGAAGCTCCTGGAGCATTTTTAACATACCCAGGAATTCTGGGTGTCTGGCAGGCCTCAGAAGCCCAGCAAACCTCAGGATGTGCAGGACCTTGTCTGTAGCTGCTCCACCTTCGCCACGGGCAAGGCACGGCACTGTATGAGCATTACAAAGGCTCTGACTAATCTGCAAAATCCATACTCCCTGCTAGTATTTTAACCTTTCCTTACAGACTTAGGGAGAGAAGATATAAACCTATTCATATGGGAAATCATGAGAGAGAGCTCAGTATTTAAGTTCATATTCATCAGTGTATTGCTAGTATTGTAGAGGTGCTCAATTTCATCTGTTTGTCTATGAAAGTTCTCAAGGGAAAAAGCCCCAACACTTGGTATGTGAGAAATTATATCTGCTTTTTCTTGACAAGACCCAGCTAATCCAAATTTTTAAACTGGTGATTAGAGAAAGGTAATTATGGGACTTCAGCTGAGGTACATACTAAATCAGCAATCACCTGAAGGCTGCAGTAATTTACGCTGGATGAGGCTGTAATGCCACGAATATACAGATCATTCTGTTTAGAGGTAAACCCAGAAAGTCATGGGAACAATTTTGGTACTGCTATGAAAACTGGAAGGTTACTCAGTCTCCACTCCAGTGGTGTAAGACAGAGCCAGAACAGGTCAGATGGAGTAAAGAATTACAGAGAAGTATCAGTTTAAACTGCACACCTATAATAGCTCCACTCACCTTCCCAAAAGGTTTTTCTGTGAGTAAAGTTGTATTAGAATTACTTGTGGTTTGAGGTCACCACATGTAACTACTCAGACATCCATTAAGTTTTTTGAAGGTCACCTTGCCAAGCTCTGTTCAGTTCATGTAAGTCTGAGGCTTCCTTTGGACTCATCAGTTTGCCAGTATTTGTTATTATGAACTGAAATAGACTTGCAATTGAAACACAGCATAGCACGCCAGTCTAAGATAAGTGACAATGACACTTCCCACCCTCAGAGGACAAAGTGGCCCTTAAAAGGTGAGTCACCACAGACAGCAAACCTCCCTGCAACAGCAACTCAGGGAGGTCTTTCCAGAAGTCCTGCAGGAAATCCTCCAGGCTGGGCACTCTTCCCACTTTCATATTCTTAATTACCTAATTTACTGTTAGTGGACATCAAGGCCTGCATGCAAAGCTACACTAATTTTACATAATGTAATATTTCTTCTTAATTAATCCAAAAGTGTGTGTGGTGAGGTCTGTATCTAACTAATGTAGATCTTTCTAAAATTAGAGAATGCTTCACTAACATCATTAGATGATGTTTCTAATTTACCACTTTAACAACAGATGCCAAAAATTCTACATTTAAAGGACTTTTTACCTCATGTCAGAAATTGTTAGCTTATTCCTAGAAATGTTCCTGGAGTTGGAACACGGTGAAGCTAATCTATTCTGAGCACAGCTTGAGAGTTCACATGTAAAATTGGCTGAGGTTTGCAATAAATCTGAAGAGGGAAAATGTCTGAAGAAAAAAATCCCATTCTTTTTCCACAAGAGCAATTATGGTGGGTTTTTTTTTCCTTTTCTTTTCTTGGCAAGTGAGGAATTAATATTTGTACTCTGAAGAAAACTGTTAACCCACCTATCAGGACCTATCCTTCCTCCAGGGACAGGGGAGGAGCAGAAATCTGGGTAATTTCTCAATACTTTGAAAACTGGGACATTAAAATTCACATTAGCTATTTCTTGCTTAGATCTTTGCAAACATATGTGACATAACTAGCCAAGACTGTAAGACAATAATAAAATCCATATAGGATCCATCTGTACTGTCAAATAAAAGGTGCACATCAGTAGTTTGTTGGATACAGGACTTATTAGATACTGCAGGACCTAATACATTCCATCATCATAAGCATTTGGTGGTTTATGATTTGTGATGAGACTGCTACTGTAAAAAAGATCTGTCAATTAAGACAGATTACAATCACAGTAGAAATACAGAGGTGAGCACATCATGCCCATTAAAGATCTTTTCTCAAGGCTGAATATTAATAGTGATTTATTCAGATTTAGTCATCCAGGCTTGATGGCTTCAAGTATTAAAAGTCCAACCAAGTAATCTGAAAGTGTCTCAGTGAACTGTGAAAGAAATAAGATTGTCCACCTGGATCTGGATGAGAAGCTGCGAGACACTGCTGTGCTACCACCTTCTGATTTCTCAACCTCCTATGTGCTACTTCTGTCTCCTATAGCAGCACTGTATCAGCCTTTGTTCACTTTAAAAACAAGACCACTCTTTTCCTTTTAATTTGGACAACAGACTCTCTCTACATTCAAGGAGTTAGAACTGAGATTTGCATCTAGTTGACCATATTAAGAATGAATTTTAATCAGTTTCTGTGAAAACCAAAGGTAAGGGAACACTTGAGTCATTTCTTCCACCTCACACCAACCATAAAAATCTCCTCATGTGTTGATTACATGAATAAAATGAATTAGAAACTGATTGCACAACCCTTAACTTACTTCAGTGGAAGCTCAGCATTTGCCTGTGGTTTGAACAGACAGACTCATGAGAGCACCAGAAGGAGCATCAAAACTGCCCACCTGCAGCAGCAAATGAAAATTAGTAGTCATGTAAACCACTCAGGACAAGATAAACAGGCACTGTAAAGAAAGAGAAGTGGTAACAAATGCCTGTAAGAATGGGAAACTATAAAAGCAGAGAGTAAAATACCATTAAAGTAGTAATAAAGACACACTGGAGACCTTTTCGGTAACATTAATTGATGTTTTGCTTGGTATCCTGAAGGTTCTCACTCAAAAATAAATTTTCCCTAAAGCTTACAACCTCTCCTGTGCACTCTTTACAAAAGTCAGAATGCCTTGCCTGTATTTCAAGCAAGGGAGAGAGCTGGGGCAGCAAGGGAGGCAATGGAAAGGGAGCAGAGGTTTGTACTGGCTTGGTTTGGAAAGGATCACTCAGGTGTTTTATTTCAGCCAGACTGGACTGAAATTAGCAACTGGCTCTGAAATTCAAAGTCTATGTTCCTCCAGCCAGCACTGAAACCTCTGTAGTCCAGTAAGTGTATCTGGAAGCCAAACTAGCTTTATATGCGCCTGCTTTAACATATCCAGCCCAGTATTTATAGCTGCAGTTCCCCTGAACAGCACTCTGCTATCTCTGGAATTATCACCAACATTCTTTTTAGGGATCCAAATTTCCTTCATCAGTTGTGGAGTGTGCACAGACACACACCCATGTAATCCATTGTCATTCGGGTGAAAAAACCACCAGAAAGCAGGCTGCCCTTTCACAATACTTTTACCAACAATTTGAGACTTTCCTTCCCCCCCCCCCCCCACTCAACTAGTTACCAAGAAGGATGTCTAAAACTACGGAGATGTAGAAAGCCCAGACCACATTTTTGTGTGGTTAACTGCTCAGCATTTGAATTCATGAGACTAATGTGAATCTTGGTTTGACTTGGTTAATATCAACAAAGAGCTTCCACTGAAACATTAGACAGGACCCATTTAGTCTGGGCTCAGGGAAATCGACATTAACTACCCCTGAAAAAGTAACTAACATAACTTAAACAATTCCAGAATAGCCAGCTTAGAAAGAAACTTCCCTCATAGCCTCAGACAGCTAATTTATTGCTTATTTGAAATTTAGCAGTTTATAACTCTTACAGTGAAATATTTCAGACGTGTACTGTTCAAAAGAATTTACAGGAGGGAGAGGCTCAGCTGTTACTCAATTTTAGTACACAACTAAGCTTAATTTGCTTAATTTCCCAAACCCAGAGTTTTTCCCTCTAGCCAGTAGACATGTGCACTTTCTAACAACTAATACAATTCCAATTATCCATCCTAGCTGGGTGGGATCTGACTTGTATATTCTCTGCAGAACAGCACGAATTCCAGGTGAGACAGAATTTAGTAATTCTGTACTAGCTGGCTAACCCTTGTCTAGATAGAGGCATAATGCTTATCAAGGCCTGATAACAAAGTGGTGACATCCTCAAAATGTATTTTGTTCTTGGCATAGTGACGTGTGTGCTGTGACTGACAACTGTGCCAGACACACATTGTTCTTCAGTGCTATGTAGCACGATAACTAATATCAATGTGAGGTGACTCATCTTATTGCCATTTTACCTGGAAGAACTGACTAAAAGGATAAAAGGATGAGCTGTATTCCTCAGGCCCACTTTATTATCTCTTAACTTAGAAAATAGTTGAATGGATGATATGGAATTGGGACATGTGTGAGGAAATGTCTAGGCACAATAGTTACACCTTTGGGACACGACCCATTTAAATGCATCAAACTCTGACCCTAAAACCTAATCAGAGTGGGTGACAAAGGTTCACACTTCACTCAGGGCTGCTGGTTTCACTGCTTCTGAAAGCAGACTCAGAGACACTGTGGTGTCTAATTTACTTGCAAAATCAAAGAATTCCGATTTCAAGGGTTTCGTTTAAATGAAAATTCAGATTCTGGAGAAGAAAACAAAACCCACTAAAACAGGAAGGATGGTATTGTGGTTAAGTTTCTAGTACGGGCTCTGAAGGCCTGAATTATGTTCCATTCCTAGCCCTTCTGCAGACTATCTTGCTCTGTGACTTCAAGCAAATCATTGAATCTCTTGGCGCTTCAGTTCCCCTTGTCTAAAGATTATGTTGGTGATTTGATCAGTTTCGATAATGAGCACATTCACATAAGAGCTACCATTTATAGTATCAGCACAAGAGAGGCTCACCTCAAAAAACTAAGAGAAAAATATGTGACCCTCTTTACTGAACTGTTCTTCCAAGAAAACAGCAATTCCAATGTAAATTCCCACACTGATCACCCACTTACTAAACAAAACTCTAAAAAACATGCTATACCACAGACACATTAGCCTGCCAATTAATCCAGATTCATAACAGAATCAGTGTCTGCTTTTACTCTCAAAAGAGAGGAAAAGGCTAAAATGGGGATTGCCTGCTGATTTTCTAAGTCTTTCATGGTTTTGATTTTCTTTTTCCCCAGAGGACTGTCCCTGCAGTAGGGATGAATCCAGCAGGGTGTGGAGTGCCCCATAATGGAATTTATCCTGGGGAATACCATGCCTGGTATCACAACCTCCTCCCTCCTGCTGGTTTCACAGGGTGAGAAAAGGCTTGGAGCATAAACAAAGGAAGCTGTGTCTGCATTACACTGCTGCCAGTAGGGATGCAAGTGTGAATTTTGGAAAACAAACTAATGAACAGGCAAATGTCTTGTGTATCCCAGAAAATACTGTACTCTCCTACCTTCAAAACCATCTTCAGAACCGTGTTTTCTCCCTCGCTGCCTCCTGGCAGACCTTATCTGGCATCCAGACTCCCAGTGCTTTCTAAACAGATTCCCTCTCCCCTTTGCCCTGTTTCTAGCTGTGCTCCTGCTGCACAAATGCCCAGCAATTCCTCTGAATCTTTTGTCATCTTCCAAACTAGTGTTTACAAAATAGGGGTAAGAACTTTTAACGAAAGCTGAGTTTGTTATTTATCCTAGCTTTTGAAGATTTACTGATATGAACATTCAGATCAAAAGTATTTACTATCTTGACCCAGGAAACCAGGGAGAAAGGAAGACGGGATAATGTCTCCCAATAATTTTCTTTCTCCCCAGACTTTGCTTTGCTTTTCTGAGACCATCAGCAGGGAAGAAAAGGAACACAATTTGTCTCTCCACGTGAAAAGGTACTTTGTGAAGAAGAGAAAAATAGGTATTTCACACAGAAGGCTTTACTTACCAAACTGCTCATTAAGCTGAGTGACAGAGCACAGATCAGAATAATCTGAAGTGGCAGCAGTGCTTTCAACTTCAGTCCTTTCTAGAGAACTTTCTCCATGTGCTCTGTCCAGCAGCCCTGCCCCGGTTCCAAATTTCTGCAGTGCCCTCTGCTGGGTACAGTAACTCTCCTTCCCTGCTGGCGTGGAGCTCTTCCCAACGCCCACACTGTAGGGGTTTCGAGTCGAGGGAGAGGATGTAAGGAAGTAAAGAGGATGGGGATGGGGGGTTGCAAAAATGAAACATGAGTGGGTAAAACTGAAGATATCCCAAGAAGTTCAATTTGTGGGACGTATAAAACCCCAGCTCTTCCTGTTACAAAAGCTTCACTCACTTGTGCAAGGCTCCTTCATGTATTACGGCTGATGCCCACTTGTCCTGAGCAAGCCTTTTTAAGACACTTTATGGAGCACCCCGGACCACTCCCACTATGATTCACATAGAGATGGTGTCAAACTCCATAAGCAGCAGCCTGACACACTTGGCTTTTGGTGTCCAGGCTGGCAGGCTCACTCCATTACTGTCCTCAGCAACTGGGAGTTCACTTACCCATTCGAGCCTTGCCAAGCTTTGAAGCTTTGCAACTAAATATTATTACCACATTCCTACTCAATGAAGACGATTTTTTGGACAGAGCCTTTATCAGCTGCACTACTCAGTACATGGCAGACAGACTGCGTGTGCACCTGCAGGATCTTTCTCTCCCCTGTGATCTTAGAAAATTAAGAATTACATGAGAGTGAGACAGCTTTCCTGGCACATCTACAGCAGCCTTCAGCCAGCTCCATGTCATGTGAGAAACAGGCACACCACTGTGCTGCATCACAGCCATGCTCCAGCTGAAACCACAGTGATGGCAGGAGCCAAGGGTGCAGCAGCAGGGAGGGAACTGGGCTGGGCACCTTGCGGGACTAGGGAGGAGTTAGAGGAGCTGAGCTGTGCTTTTGGCTCTGGTTTACTTTATCTTGACAGAATGAAGGACTTCAAAACCCTTTTCTTTGAAGGGTGGAGGGGAGGAAGGGGACTCTGTTTTGCCTAAGTGGACTTTAAGCTGTTAAGGGCCAGGCCTGGTTGTACTACCTGTCTGAACACAAACATCAAACCAGCCACTGAATCTGCTCACAGCATGGAGCTCACTATGCCAAAGCAAATAGTGGCAAAACACTTCTCACTATTGTATGTTCAAATTCTAAAGGAAGTTTCAGTTCCACCATCCCTTCATGCTTTTGTTTTACACATAAAAGCAGATGAGCTTCCCCCAGCTGCTTGTGCCAAACCTTGACTAAAGCTCTGTTGCCCAAAAATTGTTTGAGAGAGAATTCTGAGCACAAAGTGAATCTCTGTGCCTGGTCTTAAAATTAATGGCAAGCTCTGTTTCTCCAAATTCATGACAACTGTACTCTTGTATGACAGAATTAAGCAGTAAATCTTAGTGGCTAAAGCATCATCAGCAATTTCCAGGTTCATCTATTGTACACTGGCTGCACATCCGTGTAAGGTGCTGTATTGCCATCGGGTTAAGTCAGTCTGTGACGACACTAGATTTTGAAAAGAATATTCAGTCTCAAAGCAGGAAATACATTCCCTCAGCTTCATCCCGAAGGACAACTCACAAGGCCTTGCCAGACCCTCTCCCCTTATTTATTTGACAGAGATGTTTCCTTTTCTTTGTCACAAAACATCATGTTGACTGCAGGGAAACTTCTTGGCCTTTTAAACATGTTGGTCATTACTTTAAGAAACAACCTCTTTGGAAGAAAGCAAACTTTACTGGGCCTGCTTCAGGGAGCACATAAGACACTGGTTTGGTACCTGAGGTTACAAATCTCCATCTGGGTGGGCAGAACAGCATCCCAAGTTTCCTCCACTGGCTGCTGGCAAGGGTATAAAGACAGCTGGGATTTGAACTTCTAACTCTGACCACCCTGTAGAAAACCCCAGGGAATTTCTGCTTTGAGAACTCACACCCCAGTGAAGCATCTTTACACACCTCTCAGTGGAAGGATCGTAGGCTTCTCTGAATGCTTTTCTTACATTAAAATTATTATTGGTCTAATTTTTTACCCCTTCTTGGGGCATTTAAGCCACACATTGAGTCACCTCAGCTATTCTATCCATGCTGACCTGTTAGCTCTGAGGAGAGCAGCTACCTTCAGGTTAAAACTTCCCACACTGGTTGCTTACTTGCTTTTCTTGCCATTCCCCCGCCGAGTGTGGACCTGGCTGCCAGTCAGAGCCTCATCCATCACCTACCTCCAGTGTCCCCTCTCCTCCCCGGGGCCTCAGAGCGCTCCCGTGCTCGGGCTCTCCTGACTGCAAAAAAAACCAACAAAGATTTGTAAGCCCCTTCGCAGAGGGACAGGAGAAGCGGGGTGAGCGGGGACCGGCAAGCGGCAGGCGGGGCGGGGACCCCGCGGGGCGCTCTGGCCACGGCAGACTGCTGGGGAAAGCGAAAGTGTAGTGGGGCCGGACACGTGTTTTCCGAGAAACCGGGGGAGGAGCCGGGCGGGCCGGTGCCGGCCGCGTTAAAAGGCGAGCGGCGGCGATGTGCGGGCACAGAGCGCCCCAGGAGCCGCCCCCGCCCCGCGGCAGCCCCGGCTCGCCGCGGAGGATGCTCGGCGGGGCCAGCACCGCCACTGCGAACACCGCTAGGACTAGCACTAGGATTAGGACTAGCAGCGTGTGCTGCGCTCCGGGGACGGCCCCCGCCCACGGCGCCCCCAGGTAAGGGGGGGTCTCTGTCCCGGGGTCCTCGCGAGCCGTGCCAGAAGAGGTGACAACTCGGAGGAGCTGTGCGGGAGCGCGGTGGCTTCGGGGATCTTCGCTATTTTTTAGTATTTTTATTTTTTTGGTTGGTTGGTTGGTTGGTTTGTTTCTGGTTTGTTTTTTTTCCCCTGCCTTTTTGGCTCAGTGTCCGAGCTCAGACAGAGCTGTCGTGCCTGGTATAAAACAGCGGGACAAGCAATAGCAGCGGACGCGCCGCGGGTTTTGCGCGGCTCTGCTCTTGTCCCGCACGGGCGCTGTGCGGGGGGACCCGGGACGGGGCGCCCCGAGTGTGACCGCCCCGAGTGTGAGCACAAGGAGTGACCGCCCCGAGTGTGA
>JAWWEW010000033.1:5993322-6110414 GCA_035583185.1 Anabacerthia variegaticeps | reverse complement strand
CGGGGGGACCCGGGACGGGGCGCCCCGAGTGTGACCGCCCCGAGTGTGAGCACAAGGAGTGACCGCCCCGAGTGTGAGCACAAGGAGTGACCGCCCCGAGTGTGACCGCCCCGAGTGTGAGCACAAGGAGTGACCGCACGGAGTGACCGCACGGCCGGGCCCCCGGAGAAGGCTCCGCTCCTGCGGGGTCGTGGCACCCTCGTCCCAGCCCCCTGCCCTGGCTTTGGGGCTCGGCGTGCTCCCTTGTTTGCTCCGTGCCCTCCCTCTCGGCTCTCTGCGGCTTCTGCTAGGGAGCGCTTTGATTTTTAGATCTCGGGCTTAGTGGTTATTTCTCCCCAGCGTGTCCTGAAATTAAATTTTTAAACTTTAAACACTGAGCGATAATCCTGGCCCAGTAATTGGAAAAACTGGCATCACTTTCCTTCTGCTGTGGAAAGCAAGCCCAATGCTTCTTTCAGCCTGTTATTTGCCAACATAAGGATTTTATAACCCTCTTAAGCTGCTTGAGGAGGTAATATGACCTAAATGAAACCAAACATCAAGTTGTTAAATCAGCAGAGACAGGAATCCAGCTGCATACTTTCTTTGAAACCCGCATTAGCATGTTACCCTGAACCGTAAGATGGCTGAGGGATTCATTTCTGAGAATACTTCAAGGTTTCTCACAAGCTGCTGCTGCAGATCTATATCTGACTATAGGGATAAATCCTAAAATCTATGCTTGCCAGTAAGGTCAAGGCAGCCAGTGGAGATGTATTGAACCACACTGTCAGAGGCAGACATTTCAGGCCAAACTCATTCCTGGTGCAGCACTGCTAATTCCTTTGAAGTAACACGAGGGATGAATTTAGTCCCTCATGCTGAAAGATATATCAATAGGAAGCAATTTAGATTGGGCCACTTAAAGTGCATGTAATACAAAAAAGAGGGAGAGACTGCAGAGTAATGCTTTAAGGGTTCACAGAGGTTGACTTGTATAAGCTAGTGAGGTTGTAGCATTGCTGTCCCAAGGGAAGAATGGGGAATGGGAAATTGCCTTTTATGGCTGAGCCTCAGGTTAAGAGGGGAGAGGAAAGAAGTTTTAGGATTGCTGTGTAACTTGGCCGTGTTACAGGCTGCCCCTCCAAGTTACACTTCTGTTGCACTCTTCCCCAATTATCCGGAAACATACTCTTCACTCACTTTCTCTTTTTCACACAGTGCAACAAATAGGGACATTGAGGTCTGACATCGCCGTTGGGATTAGGGAAGAGAAAGAGAAATCAGTCATTCACCTGTAAAACCTTGTTGCTTTGTTCTCTGAAAACTTCAGAGTCCGATGGGGTGTACACGAGATAACTTCTCACTGTGGACTCATAGCGGGGAAACTGCATCACTCTCTGTAGCTGTTAATGATCCTTGCTAAACATTTTTGGAGCTTAGGACTTTGCCATAGTGATAGACCTGTCAGAAGGCGGGCGGTCGTTTGCCCAGTGTAAATTGGAAGATGAATATTTTATTCTTTTACAATGGATGGGAGGCGTATCAATGGAAGACTTGGGTCATTCAGCGATTGCAGCCGCTTTCCTCTGGGGATCTCACAGCGTGTGTCTCTTTGGCATTTCAGAATAGCTGCTGGAAAGCTGCCCTGCCGTAGCCGCTGACGCTATGGAAGACCGCATCCGCTGCTCTCGGCTGTAGGATGGTAGCGCACAGCAAGGTGTCAGCAGATAATGCACTTGGAGCAGACCCAAGACGGCTACTTGACCCTCCGGCACGGGATCGTTCGCAGGCTCGAGGTTTCCACGGCCCCGGCCGGCCCAGCGCTGTGCAGGCACAGAGCAACACGCACTTCCGAACCTTCCGCTCCCAGGCGGATTTCGGCAGCATCACTCGGGCCAGCAGCCTGCTGGATGCCTGTGGCTTCTACTGGGGACCCCTGTCTGTCAGCGCTGCCCACGAGAAGCTCAAGTCGGAGCCCGAGGGCACCTTCCTCATCAGGGACAGCACGCAAAAGAATTGCTTCTTTGCCATCAGTGTTAAGACTGCGACTGGGCCCACCAGTATCCGGATTAAATTTCAGACTGGGCGTTTCAGCCTGGATGGCAGCAAAGAGACTTTTGACTGTCTTTTTAAGCTGCTGGAACATTACGTGAATTCCCCGAGGAAGGTGCTGGTTACCCCCCTGCGCAAGGTCCGGGTGCAGCCGCTGCAGGAGCTCTGCAGGAAGAGCATCGTGAAGACTTTTGGAGGAGACAACTTAAACCAGATCCCACTCAATCCTGTTTTAAAGGACTATCTGAAATCCTTTCCATTTCAGATATAAGTACAGCATTAACTGCATAGCAACACGTGAGAAATGTGTAACAAAATCCAGCTTCCTGGGTTTTTAAATATGTTTGACAGTGAGCAAACTTATTTTTGTAGCAATTTACTGTATTTTGGGACGGAACCTGAACACTTGACTTCTTATGTTTACAAAAACTGTTTGCACAGACCTGGGGTTCTAAAACCCTGGCATAATTTTTCTGCCAAGCAGAAGGGTTTATTATTTTATAATATTTTTAATGATATTAACATAATAAACCTTATTGTGACAGTTTTTAAAAAAAGTAGCATCTCTGTTTTCAGTTTCAAAGACTGTGGTACCTCTCCTGCTGACAAACTTTAACTGCTTTAACTGAGTGAGTAACTGCAGGCAGGTCTCCCTGTGGTCCTGTTCTCTGCCCTACCAAAGTAGTCTGTCTTAGTGCTAGCCCAGCAGGCAGAGGATTCCTGCCCTAAAAAGCCAACAATAGAGAGATGCAAGCAAGTAGAAAATGTACTCAGGATGAATCTGCCCAGGAATCTAAATCCATGAGAGCAGGAACAATGTGTTAAGACTACTGTGCTGCATAGTTTTGGGCAGAGTAAATTGAACCCTTGGCTGACCAAATTGCACCAACTCTGCCTGGCCTTACTAGTATTAAAAGGTACAAGGCCCTGAGAAAGAAGAGAGCAGTGCCTGGCATAAGCAAACGCCACGAACCTCAGTGGGGAAAAATAATGCAGAAATGCAGTTCACAGGCTTTAAAAGTCTGTGAACACTGTATCAGTAGGTGCACTGGGGAAAGGATAGCTTAGCTCTCTTTGAAAATTAACATACACAAAGAGATAAGGGTGCAGACATCCTTAGACCTAAAAAAGAATTGTATCTTAAATTCCTGGTGACCTACAGTGCACAGATCTGATACTTTAAAAGAACTTATGACTTGGGTCCATGACAGGATCCAGAGAGCATAAGTGTCTACATTTGCAGCATTAATTTGTAGTGGCTAAACTGCATTCAGAGAAAGTTAAACTATGTTAGTTTTGTTTATATCTGCTCGTGAAAAGCAAAACCAGTGCCCCATGGAGCTGCAACTGAATGACTTGAGATGCCTGATTTGGCAAAATGTCACCTGCATTATGAGAAAGTGATTCTCTCCTCCCCTGAGCATTTCCTGAAATCCCTGAAAAGCTGACTTAGAAAACCAGCTGAACCAAATCACTTCAAAGGTGGCACAGAGTCTTTCAGAGAAATGTACTCAATCAGCACAGATCTACAGTGCTTACAGGAACTCTAAGCAGTAAATGAAGTCATCTTCAGAGTTTGGGAGATAAAAAGTCTCTCCCCTATTCTAATTCACATTCCTTTTAAAGATAAAGCCACATTTAGGAAACACTGAGTGTATGTTCTACAGTGATCCTTACTGAATCATTTGTTTGATATTTACCCAATCAGCTCTTAAATCCTTGAGGTTTCTTTGGAATGAATAGGTTTCCTCCTAAACTCAGTGCATTAGACATTGTGAAAAAAGGGAAAAAGGCAGGCAGTGACTTCTCAGTGTGTTGGATCAGTCCTTAGCCTGCAGCATTTCTGCTTAATTCTAAAGCTGGATTTAATTGCCAAATGATGCATTTTCCCATAGCAGCTGCAAGGATATAAATTCAGGAAGAAGTGAATGCTGTGCTATGCAGCAGATAGGAGAGCAAAGCAAAGCCACTGCCTGATTGCGAATAGCATTAAGAAGTTAAATTGGAAGAAAAGCCTTTTTATGGTGAAGGCTGCCAAACTGGTTTGCTGTCAGCAGAGATTGTTATCTCTTTTCCCAGCTCCACACTTTTAACCTTTTAACCCTCCAGGTCCTAAACTGCCTTACTATATAAATGAGTGTCCACAAGACAGCATTACAAGCACAATGTAGCTTACAAGGTTCCCTGCTACCTCAAATAAAACCAAACAAAATTAGACCTAGATACACAGCAAGGGGCTTCCCACTGAGAGGCATGAAATGAAAACCATATGGATTGAGACCATTCAATTTTCTTCCTGGCAGAAACAAACCTATTTTGTTTTTATTTCCCCTTTATTGCTTTAGAGTAAGTTTAGGAAAAATGATCCACATCCTCCCACATGAGGTGCCTAAATACCTTCATTTTATCTTTAATATGAAGTGCAAATATGGGATAGCTCTGAAAAAAATACAATCAAAACTATAAATAAGGGCAAGAAGGTCAGAATTATATAAAATATCTCTTAAGCAAAGAGGAGACAAAGCTGACTTGTATACAAAATATCTGCTTACCCATGTCCACTGATTCGAGGGCAATGTCACATCTAAGGGGACAGCAGAAATGTCCTGAAGATTTCTGTAGCAAAGTCAGCTGTCAGCTCTCTGATCCTCAGTTTTAATAAAGTACCAGCAAGGTCAAATAGGGAATTTGCAGGACTTTGCACCTAAAGCAATGGAAACACATAACAGTGCAGTGATTTTAATCTTTCCTGCGAAATAGGACATGAAGAGTGGTGATCCCAGTCCCTCCCGCTCTTGCCCAGCTCTTTCCTTTGACCTTTTGACTGTGGCTGAAAAGTGAAGTAAACAGTCAATCTGTTAAAGGACTGTAGAAGGAGCACGGTCAGGAGCACAACAAAGCCAGGGTTTTGAAGAGACTGCAATATTTATTGTTAGTGGGGAAGGGACAACTTTAAAACGATCCCATTTGCAGCATGACTGTCACCTGCAGGACCCTGCAGGTCCCTGCATGTCTCTGCCCCACAGCAGCAGGGTGGGCACTGTGCAGCAGGGTCCTGCTGGGACACCCCCCCCCCTCCCCAATGGGACTCACAGGCAGCAACACTGAGGCTTCCTCACTTTTTAGACTGAAATACACTTTTACTTCCAGAGTAGGTTCATTTGCATACAATGCAACAGCTGTAAACCACTTGCAAAGGAGCAGAGCCAATTAATGGAACTGTAGCTGTTGATAGAAGCTGGTTATTTAAGCCGTGAAGAGTTACTGAATGCTCAGTAGGAGGAGCTTCTACAACGACAAGCGTGGCCGGCCGCAGTGAAGCTGTGGTCACACTAATTCTGTTATGATTGAAGTCATTTACAAGAAGTGAGGCTTCAGCTGCAGTCAGCACTGATGCTATTTTCAACAGCCAAGAAAAAAGTGTCCCCTAGGGCAGCACGCTGCCCGTATCTAGCCATCAATACTCTTCACCCAGCTGGTACTTAATCCTCTATTCAACAGCGTATCCACCTCCTGAACCTTCTTCAGATCCAGGGTCAGCCCTTTGTGTTGTGCTGGGCTCTCATTCAGTCCCTGGTGCTACTTCCACCCCTCCATTCATGGTACCAACAGCTGTGTGAGCAAAGCATTTATGCATTAATTCCACTGATCTGAGACAAAGGCAGTGCAACAGGGACTTAATTCAGGCTCCATGCTGCTTTCTGTGCAAAGTGTAAGGTAACAACTACCTGTGCCATAAGTTTTCAGGAAGTTTCTCCCAGTTGCCACAAAGTGCCATTCAAGACTTTTCATTGCCTCTGACTTGTCTGTTGTCATACTTCTGCTTAGTACTCAGATCCTGTCCCTGTGTCTGAATTTTTCCTCCACAGCTGTTTCCCACTACGGCAGCCAAATTTGTTGCACCCAAGTCCAATTTGCTCTTTGTGTCACCATGGAATAATAAAAACATGGGCCAGCAGGAAGTGTAAAGAGTTCTCCCACACATCCCAATATGAAATTCAAGTGGGGCAAAGTAGCAAAGGTCAAAGAGTCAGAATACAACCTCCTGACTGACAGATGGGTGAGTTAGTAACGTGCCAGAAGTATTTCCCCTCTGCTGGCAGCTCAGTGACATGCTTTGGATGTGGATGTTGGAGACAAGAAGAATGACAGAGATGATGTTTGTGCATAGCAAAACAATTACTCTATAATCTTTAGCTGTGAGAAGGGCAGATACACTGTGAGGATGGAACAGCAGCCAAATACAATAAAGCAAATAACTAAACGTGCCACAAGCCCTGTTTGCTCAGCTTCCTTCATTCTGTTCTTCTGCACAGTATTAGCAAGGCAAAGTAGGATCACCTTTCTGTTGTCATTTTAATCTCAGTTGCTCTTAATCTGTCTTCTTTGGAGCTAGCTGCCAGCCACATGGAAGAATGATAAACCCAGTCATCACTCTTTAATTAAAGACTTCTGTCTCCTTCTGTGAATCATTACTGCCTGGCCTGCTTCTCCTTGTGAGTGAGCACAAAGGTTCATCTACACTAAGAGACCTTTGTTTTGTTTTGGTTGTTTGTTTTTTTTTCATTCTCTGCTGCAACTGAAATAAACAACTGTCAAGGTTTGCTGAATAAGAGCCACTGGCCCCTGTGTTGTGCTTGTAGGTGTGCATAATCCCTCCAGATATGGCTGTGGGAGTAAACTAAAGTTCTGACTGAGTGCTAAAAAAAGGGGAATTTCATTACATGATTATTATGTTTTTAATCAGAGGCTTTTTACAGATTTATCTATTGCTAAGCACCACTTCTTCCACAGAAATACTCATTAAATGCCTCTTTCTTCCAATGTAATTAGTTAATTTTGAGTTCTATTTTTGTTACAGGAAAGGGTTATTTGGTTTAATCTTTACAGTGTCCTTTTTACCCATGATTCTGAGTTCTACAGCCTGCAGTTGTACTGAATTGAAGGACACAGATACGGAGGACACTGTGGACCCATTATTTCTCTTGGTAAATCTGCTTTGGTCACAACATTTACACATACTGTGGGAAAACCAAAATATTAACCCTATTCAATTGCAGGTTATGGTTGTATCACAAAGATTTCTTAGTTGATAGAGCCCCAGCTAACTCACAGGTTGAGGGGGTTAAGTTTTTATGCTGAAAACACAAGATTGTGTGCAATTCCTACCCTCATTCCTTGCAGCTCTGCAGTGTTTGCAGGTCTCTGCTGTGCCCTTCGAACTGAAACTGGTAACTGTGTTACATTTTCACCCCAACCAAACTTTCCCCAAATCAACTTCCCTAGGGCAGAAACTAATTATTACTGGAATTTGAGTCAGATTGAACCTTCAGGCTGAGATTTGAGGGATCCTCTTTGGGATTTTAACAACTTCTGGCTCCCAGACAGAGCACTGAAAACAGAAGTGAACCTAAAGTAGTGTCCAAAAAATGCTACAGGACAGGCTCCCGAGGTTTACAGATTTGTAACATTTAGTGTAATAGTCTCATTTGGTTATTTCTTGAGCTTGTACCATCACTGTTCACAGTCTAGAGAGATCTGGAGATGGAGTTGGTATATCCTATAAACTCATGACACCAAAGTAGGATAGGTATGATCTCTAACATTATCATTGGGATGAATTTGGGAGATATATATGCTACAAAAGGAGGAAGGCTAGGAGCTACTTTCTTAGCTCTGCCCAGATGAAAAACAGTAAACCTCCTTGCTAGACACTTCTGACATGTATTCTACATATACAATCTGTTCAGAGATAGTTGTGCCTAATGCTTCAGAGATGATTTTGTTTTCTGTCCTGTTTGTTCTCACCAGGTAAGTTTTGCTCACCAGCTCCTTTAAACAGCTGAATTAGCCAAAAATCAAAAGCTTTCAGAGAGTTTTGTAACTGCCAGGGACAATCAGATCTGCCAACTAGGTGCCTAAGAGACCTTGTGTGAACCCTTTCCCACATTTCTCCCTGGTTCCCAACAAGGCCAGCTATACAAAGTAAAATGGAGCAAGCCATGAAAGCTTTACAAGTATTACACAGCAATTGCTTTTTGTTTAAAACAAGGTGAAACTACAGTGCTGTACCTCAAGCCTTTTTCAGTCATGAGACAGGATTTTCCCTTTTCAAGTAGAGGATAGTTTTTATCTAATCTCTCCCAGGCAGTCAATATTTATGTGACTAATGGTAAATCCATCACTGTCCTAAGACTAAATGTATGATGTGTAAGTTACTGTCTTAGGCAAGTGCAGGTCTTTTTGTCTTGGAAAAGCAGGAAGAATTATGGCTTTGTAGGAGGAGGAAAAAATTCTTTTCAGAGTGTCTGTGCAAAACTGGCAGCCAACAGAAGCTTTTCCCAGATAAGACTGTGCTACTGTACTAAGCACAGTAGCCCTGAGCACAAACTACACTCCTGCAGACCCAGCTCTGCAACATGTCATGTACCTGTTACCTAAATGTGCTCAGCATGCACCATATTTGCATAAATGCATGCAAAGTAGATGATGTCTCTGTTACATTAAAAATTTCAGTTCCAGTATTCTCAGGCCAGCACATTTGGCAATGTAATTTTCATTTTCATGCAAGAGTTTCTGGCTGCTTTAAATTTTCTTGTTACTGCTGCTGCACAGAAAAGGAAAAAGAGGCTGTGTTAGGCTGAGCTGTGTTAACAGAGCATATCATCAATCTGCTCTTCAGCCTGAATTTGTTACAATTTTCCTTTCTGTGGACAGTAATTGCGAAGGTCCAGGTGTACAATGACATTTACAACCGATATTCTTCTTCTAATGTGCCAGTTATGCCAGGTAAGATTGGCAATTAAGGGATGTTGTTAAGGGATTTCTCAAAAGGCTGCAGCATCATTTGTCCTTGGGAATTAAATCAGAGCGTCTCACCTAATTCATGTGTTGCAGTTGTAAAAGCCTCAAGAACTGGTGAGACTAAATGTCTTCAGCTTTCTGCCAGGGACAACACAGTTTTGAGGACTTTCAGTTTAGTACACAACACACTGGGAACATTTCACATACTAGAACATACTGGTCGGAGGGGTTTTCTGTGGAGCCTAACTACAAATAAAGGAGGTCAGCTTTTCTTTTAGAAACAGAGGGTGAGAAGGAATGTGAAATAGCAGGGCCTACTGAAGCTGTAAAGCACAAAGGATGCTCCAGTTAGCCACAGAAGTACTTGAGATGGGAAAAGAAAATAAGAAAGAACAGAAATCCAACCTTTGGCTGAAGTGCTGCTGAAATGAGGCTTAGGACTCTGAACTCCAAACAAGGAAATTTTCTTTTGCCCTGTGATTCTGGAATCTTGCATTATATAATTTGAGTTTCATTGTGGACTCTGCCAGTAAATTATTCTATCCATCATACTACTTTATCTCCCCACAGCTTTTAACTGTATGGATAATTTAGTCTGATTTTCACAGCCCATAACAGAACATGTATCATCTCTTTTTTTGACCATTAGACAGCACTGCAAGTGTCTCAGTAAGAGAGTACTCAGTAAAGAGGTTTGGCTTTTTTTCAGTTCCCTAAGGCCTATTCTCTGTTTAGTCCTTTTACAGCTGCCCTGCTGAAGCCACAACAAACTTCCACCTTTCTGACAGTAGGAAAAAAGTCTCTTTATACAAAGTCTGAGACTATAAAACTCCCCATGCCTTCGTTCCCTTACCTGTGCACTGGGTATCATGCTCTAGTGCTGAAAGTTTTACTGTAATACACGCACGTGTTTAGGAAAACCTTTAGGGAATAAAAGGACAAAGGTCTAGATATCAAGAAATACTTGTTAATTATTTTATCCTATATCTAAGTATTATTTTGTATCTACCTTTAAAGCATATGTGCCTAATGAGGAAGACATTACCTTTGTGAACTGCACAGCCTGCACTGTGTATCTTTTTATTATGCTTGGGAACTAATATAACCTAAGTAACCTTTCTTCCTGATAAGTGTAATTTATGCACTGGATGAAAGACCATACACCACCTCATTGCAAAGGTGAACACAATGACAATTTCAGCCACTGATACTGAAATAGCTTAGGACTTCCAAATCTGCATTAAAAGACAAAAGTGAAGAGTACAGGTAAGGCTGTGTCTCTGTACTAAGTATAAAGTGAGGACTACCCAGTCCAGGGCTACCTTTCTCAGCCATCCATATTATTTTCTCCTTGCTCTCCTACATATCTCATTTCCTTTGTAATTTCAATATAATTTGAAGAAGACAGTGATTTTAAAATGCAGCACATTTCACGCTAGTTGAAAATACATTTTGGGACTCAAAGCCCAGATTTTAGCAGTGACATTTCTAGTGGGAATGAATAATCTCTTCTGACTTCTTGGAGTTTGAAATACTAATTTATCTGCCAGACATGAACTTTTGATTCATGATGAAGAAAAGCTGACCACTGCACAGTCTGCTGTAGTTACACTGCATACCAACCATTATCTGTTAACATTGTCTATAAGTTCAGCTGAAGGCCAAAGGTAGTTGCATATAAATGCTAAACACAACTCACAGACACACTGCAAACTGGTATAGACAGGCTTTGCCATAATTTATGAGTGCATGTGTTGCTCCATGAATGTGGTAGCTTGAATGCTGGCTATTGGTGGAACAAAAAATCACTGCAGGGCCAGCTTGAAACGAATGCAGGTTTAACTTACGGCCAGTGGTCCTCAGAGTTTCTTAAATGTCTAGTGAAATCAACAGAACTGAAATGAAAAGCAGTTTTGGAAGAAAAAGTTTTGTCTGTAAAGGAAGATTCTGTGTGAAGTCTGGGAAGGCCGTAGCGTGTCAGAGAAAAGCATCCTGGAAGGCTGTGGAATTTTGAAAGGAGGTAGTGCATTTGAGAGCCAGGGAAACTATGAGCTGAGTTTTGAAAGACTTGCACAGGGGATAACAGCTGCAAGGGCATGCAGGTGCTTCTCACAAGTTGTCTTGCCAGCTGTAATCTCCATTATGAAAATGGAGTCCCAGAGGCAGAACAATTCTTCACCTAGTCTAGAGCTTTTAACTCTGAGATTCAGGCATGTTAATAATCCAGCACAGTCCAAAACTGCTCAGTTTTCACTGACAACAATGAAGGCCTGAGCCCTTCCTGAGGAACTGAAGAAGCCACTTCATTAATCATCCTGCAAATTATGCTGTTAGTCCAATTTTTTAAAACTTGAACATATTGCAGGTTAGTTTGTGCTTGTGCTGAAATGAACACATTCCCTTTTACTCAAGCTTAATTCACAGTAAGTGACACTTAAGATAATGTGCTGATTGTAGGGGAAGAAAAGGAGGGGAGAGAGATACCTATTAAGCACCTCATAAGACAGCACTTTTCTAAATAACCATGAGCAAAGTATTTATGAAACTCCCCCAGTCTGAGTCATTAAGTCTTTATGCATCAGGCAGATAATGAAAGTATCTTGTCTCACTAGCTATAAACCAAACAGAAATGTCTGAATTTTATATAGTTTCTCTTGGGTTATGTGATTATTTATATGTTTGTATTAGGACAGTTTTGGCCAACTGCAGCTCAGGAAGTTCTGTAAAACAGCACCTTGCAAATTTGTTCCAGAATCTGGACATTTGACCTGCAGAGACCACATGTCACCATGTCAAAAACAAAGTCAAAGATACTAAATTCAAAGTCAGAACAGTTACAGTCCACTCACTTTAACCTCCAGCAGGGCTTCCTTGTGCTTAGTGGCACAGTGAGAAATACTGACTCTACAGTAAGTCACTGGTGCAACAGGTGCTGGCATCCAAACATGAGAAAAACAAATCCTTTCCTTTTAATTCAAGGATCCTGCTTCCTGTGAGTTCCTGCCCTCCAACGCAGCTCAGTTCCTAGGAAGAGTTGCACAACACAAATACACTGTTGCCTGTGCTAACAAAATTATTGACCTGCCACGAAAAAGCTGGTGTATTATCTCCTCTTGGTAACTACTAACAGCTAAAGTGCATGTGGTAATGCTGTTTGCTATTGATGTCATTTTAAAGAGCTGTAATGTTTACAAATCTAAAGAGAACAAACAGTGGCATGGCCTGTTCCATGCAGGGTGTACATTAAATGACACATTTTCCTGTAAAACATCTACACCAGAACCACTGCAGTTAAAGAACATATCCCACAGTCACAGTCCTCTAAATTTGCTGGATCCTCTCCTCCGGGAAATTAAAGGCTGAGGAGGGACAAAGAGTGTCAATATTCCAAATCTGGTCCAGTTTTATTAATTTTACTGTAAGCTTAAGTGAAAGAAATATATAATTAAGTTTGAGCTCAGACTTGCAAGCACTAGCCCTGGTTTGGAAATACTCCAGTCTGTAACCTTTGCCTCAGCCACTTTAGGAAATGGAGCTGATAACCCAGGAGAAAGCCCAGGACAATAAATTAAGCACCTGGAAACTGAAGTGTGCATAGAAGAAGAAATAAGGAATAAACATGAAGAAATAAAATCCAGAAATAATTCTGGAGCATGACTAATTCCTGGGATTTCTCAAGCACAGGGAGCATTTGAAGCAGCAGGTTGCAGACCTCCCCTACTCTCTTCTGCTCAGCCCACAGGGATGCCCTAGGGGTGCCCTACTGTTTGCACAGCATTCACAGACCACAGTGACTTCTCCTCTGCCACAGAAACCTCTGTAGTGCAGGGCCTTCACCTCTGAGGGAGGCAACAAGGACTTAAATCCACTCCCAGCACTGAATCTGTTTGGCTGCTAGACTGCTGGAGGGAAGGGGTTCTTGGCAAATACAACTACTACATCAGGACTCTCGTGTTTGATTGTGAAATACTGTGAAGGGTCAAGCCCATCCATACACCTACAACCGCCTCCCAAGACCGAAAGCATGAAAAGGAGAACTTCTCAAGAACTAAACACTTCCATGAATCTCTGCTGAAGTAGGGGGAGTTTTGCTATTGATCACAGAGGCATCAAAAGCAGGACTAGATCGCACATGTATCAGAGTGATGCAGCAGGTTCTCCCTCCTAGGACTAGTCAAATCTTCATTTCAGTGGAAAGATTTACTCACTCTATGACCCACCACGTAACACCACCTGGCCTGCAGCAGTCAGATCTACCTGTAAAGTGCCTGTGTAGCAATGACAGGAACAGAAACAGGATATCAGTAGCTGACAGAAAATTCAGGTGTAAAAGTACAAGAAAGTCAGAAGTGCTTCTTTGACAATTCTTCTTGCACAAACAGAAAGTGTATGACCTAATTCAGGAGAATCAGACTGCAGATCAGAATATTAGTCTTCTATTTGCCACCTCACCATTGACAACCTTGCATTTAGTTGCTCTGACACTTCAGCAGCTTGCCAGTGCTCAGATGTTGAGAGACTGTTCTGATTTTTAGCATGTGATATGAATAACACTGAGATTACATTTCAGGACTTTGCTCTTTCCTTTATTTTGATAGTCCCAAAGGACATGGCTAAAAGCCACAGTCATATCTAGGTCAAGATTTTCACGTCTGATTATTAAATCTCTCTGAAAGATTTGCCTAGGAATAGTATTTTTTGAATGTGCTTTTGTTAAGAATTATTAAGAGTTTTTTCTTCCCTTCGTCTGTTCCTCTATTTCACAGAATGTTCTTACTCACATAATTGTAATCCTTTAATTCTTTAGCTCATATATGCCTTTCCTAATGCACAAGGAACTTCGGGCTTAGGTAGGGTCATCTGCAGTGACTGCTTTGCCATATGACTTAAGAAAGACCTATTAAGCCTCCCATGCTGAGGACAAGGCCCCTTTGAAGTTCCTGTTATTTAGCCCCCACAGAGAAACACATCATATGTTTATGTTGCTTCATGTAGACTTATTTCTGCTGTGACCTCATACATTGCTACTGATGACTGTGCAATCAAACAATCTGATGTGCTGTGGGCTGTGGATTGTGGGGACATGCTCCCAACAGGGAAACAGCTGCTTCTCGCCAGCTGCCACACAGCAGCCTTGCATCAAGACCCTTCCTCAGTGCCAGACCTTCATGTACTGGGAGGACACCTTGTCCCCTGAAGGGCACCATTCTCTCTTGTCAATGCCGGAGTTGGAAATCAGAGAGAAATTTGTATGTTATATTCCACTAATATCCTCTAATTCTAATAGCTGGGTTTTTGCTCAATACCTATGGAAAAGGGTTCAGTTGCTCGACATGAAAAAAAGGGTGTGCAGAGAACTTTCTACAGAGGCAACACAGAGAAATCATGCCACAAACTCATTCTCTCTTCTCCACCATTCAGCTTCTCTTCAACCCAATGACACTTAAGGAGTTTATCTGCACTCACAGACAATCTAGGGGATGAGAATCCTCTGTCAAAAACTCCTCTGCTGGTGTCAGAAGCATTGTAAAACTGCTGCATTGCAACCAGGCTGCAAGTAAGCAAGGAAGAAACAGGGCAAAGTGACAAAGGTGGCTGTCCTGGCTCACTCAGTCTCAAAAAGCTGGAAAATCTGGAGGTGAAGGGGACCATGCCCTCACCTGTAAGTAAGGAGTGGAGGATTTCCCTCCTCTCCCAGAGGAGAAATCTGTAAGGAAACTATTGTGTCATTTCCCTGTGTGTCCCCTCCTGTGTGATTTCCAAAACTGTTGTTACACAAGTTGTGAAATCCTCTCTGTCCCTTCCCAGTGGGAGGGGGCAAGTGCAGACCTGCTGGAGCTGGATGACAGCAAAGGACAGGGGTGGGCAGACTTTCTCACCCTCTGTCTACACCGGCACAAGTGAGAAGTTCTGTAGTACAGGAGGAGCTGGTTCTGAGCCAACCTACTCAGGCTCTCAGCAGGCATTACTCATTTTGACTTAAGAATAGTCTAAAAGCAGCCACCCAGCTACTGGTTGGCAAGCTTGAACCTCTCTGCCACGCACACGCTGCCAGGAGGAGTCCCAGGCACCCCTATCAGCTGAAAGATGTGCTGCCAGGGGCTGGGGCAAAGCAAAAGAGAGAGGGTGGGTATGGTGTAGGTAGGCACACACAGACTGTGATGGGCCAATGAATATACCCAGGTGAGTGAGAACCAAAGCAGAGGTTGCCGGAGCTGTTTGAAAGTAATGATGGAAATATTTAGCACTGGGAAAGTGGTGCCCATTCACTCATTATGATGTTGTTATGTGAAATTTCCATGATTTTCCTTGAAATGGTGATTTGTTGCTCTTTGAAGTCCTTACTTGGTAGGGCAAATGCATTTACTCATGGTCTTGTTTCATCCAAGGAGCTGTAAGGTAATTCCTTTAACCATTCATACATGGCAGATCCCACTCTTTCTGGCTATACTAGATAATTCTTTCCACGTCCCTCATAAACACTGCAGTGCCTTCAGTCCATTCCTGTAACTGAGTGGTTGATCCCCCAACCGAAACTGGTAAGCAGGTAAAAAAAGCTCTGAAAAAGGAGGTTCATCCGTAGTGTTTATGTACTCCCCACTCTTTACCCTCCTTTTACCTCTAAAAGTGTTAAAGGTAACCTGAAGGACTTAGTCCAGGTAGCTGGGACACTCAACAGCATGGCCAGTATAACCTTTCTTTGAGTTGCTGTAAATCAAAATTGGTCAAGTCTGTTAAGTAAAACAGTCCCAATCCATATTTTGCATTCCTGAAAGTGAATTTTTTCTCAATAATTTTAGCTCTTTCCTATGAGCCACAAACCAGAAGGCTGCTGGCTGTGCATTTTGTGTGACAATGTAGGCAGGGTGCTTTTTAAACAACTCAAGCACGTGGTGTCACAGACAGCTAAGCCAATCCAGCAGCTTCTCCCACAGCTTGACCTTTCCCTTTCTCTATCCCTCCTCCTGGGCCATGGAAACCCATAGTGGATCCTTTATAGTGGCTCTCATACTCTTCCAGAGCAAAGACAACTTGCTGTTTTAGGGTGGGGGGAAATCCAGTCACATCACATTAAGGAGCAAAAATGGCTAAAAAAAGCATCCAAGAAATGTGAGAACTGGTGCCAAACAGAAGCAGGAGCACGTGGCTGGGATGTACCAGCTCCTGTTTGCTGACAAGAACTGGCAAATCAGTCATGCAGAATGTCAATAAAAGACAAACTTCTCCATCTAGACCAGAGTCACTGGATAGCTATTGCAGGAACCTGCTGCTGGGTTTGGCAGAACCTTACTGCAAAGAAAATGCTGAACTGAAAGCATTTACCCAATAGCTGAGAGAAATCATTCAGAGTCTATTGATAATGTGGCAAGTAGGATCCAAAAAACATAAAAAGAGATTGGCTTTGCTACTTCTGTCACAATAAGCACCTTACTGATATGAAAAGCCTGCTG
Source organism: Anabacerthia variegaticeps (assembly GCA_035583185.1). NCBI lineage: Eukaryota > Metazoa > Chordata > Aves > Passeriformes > Furnariidae > Anabacerthia > Anabacerthia variegaticeps. The sequence goes on along the minus strand of JAWWEW010000033.1, from coordinate 6,094,125 downwards.
AAGAGTTGAGTGCAGAACTGTCTACCTCTTAATTCACCAGGAAGGATAAGTTAAAAATTTAAATGGTAAATTTAGATTTCATAGCAACAACAACAACAGCAACAAACAAAAACAAAAACAGAAACAAAGGAACCCTCGCCCCCCAAACCCAACCAACTATCCCAAACTAAACCAAAATAGCTGTAATTAAGGCTGAATACTTATGGAGTAAAATGAAAGACTGACCAAGAAAAAAAACATATCACTGACTAGTTGAAGAACATTTCAGATTTACAGTGAACTTAACCCTTTTACAGTGAACATAACCCTTTTTATGCAAAATTCCCACTGAATTAGCCCCATTGAACTTGCTACAGAAAGTTGACAGTGAATGCAAAACTGAATTTCAAAGAAATCTCAAAAAGATTTGAGTTTTTTGCTAAAACATAAGAAATTTCTTTGCACATAAAATAATTGAGGAGCTGGAGGAAAATCAGCCTCTTTTCTTTGCCTAGTTACATCTTCTGCCTCAGGTCAGATTTAATTTGTGATTTCATGGGTAGGGCCATCAAATATTAGCTTTCCAGGAACTAAGCTGCAGCTGAGTAAGAGCCTGAGTATCTGATCCAAAAGCCACTGGCAATGAAGAGAAAGTTTCCAGTGATCTGTGGAAATTTAGACCTTAGAATAGGAAGAAAAAGCAGACTGTTTTCTGAGCACAACAGCAGGCACGGGCAGGGACTACCACAAGGCTTCCTTCAGATGGCTCATACACACAGACCACCACTGGTTCAAAGCAGGCAAACAAGACAATACTGAGTTCCTGGAAAAATGGGAAAAAGAAGGAAAAAAGGAGGGGAAAAAACAACAGCAATTCTTTTACTTACTGGAATCCAAGATCATCTTCATAGAAAATGTGGTTGGTTACTATAATTTGGAAAATGACTGTTGTAATCTGCCTGTTGGTAATTCCCTGAAAAGAAAAGGCAGGCTTTAAGCCAGTAAGCTCTTATTTTCCTGCACAGGAGCTGTTACATCCTTTCACCTCACTGCAGAATCCATTTTTAAAACTTTAGCTTTCTCAGTGGCTGAAACATGCCCGAGGTAAGAGAGTAGGATCTGGAAGAGGAAACTTCAGGGCAGGAGTGTCCCACCAGAGGATCCCCAGGTAGGGAAGCAGCAGGGAGGGGTGGGCTGACACTGGGTGCTGAGTCTGCTGTGCTTCACTTAATCCTGGTTGGAGAAGATGGCAGAGATTTAATGATGACTAAAAGGGGAGCAAAAAGGGCCACCCACCCACTGCTCTGTCACAATACGGTCTTACCTCAACTCACCTCAGCTCAGTGCAACACAACCAGCCCAGGGTAGGGTTAGGGCAAATTAACTTTGTTCACTGAGTAGCAATGCACTTCTGTGACACAAAGATCCCTGCCAGGATCATAGCTGTGTCTCTGTCTTTCTGCTTGTAGCAGAACTTGGTACCCCTGTGCTTGCTAAAGGTGCTCCACGTGCAGCACACACAGCGCCAAACAGCTCAGCCATCCCAGGAAACTCTGAAGGAATACATGATGGATGTGTTTGTTCCCATGCATTCACAAAAAAACACAGTTCAATCTGCACTAGGAGCAAGCAGTGACCTACAAATCTGAAATTAAACAGGATACCATGGTGTACATCAGCAAAATGCTCTCAGGCACAGTTCTGGAGAAATGACTACTCAGCTGGTGAAAGTGTCTTAACTGGATCTGCACAGCTGTTGCCAAATATGCTCAACCATTCTGGAGAGACACATGCAGTGTGGCATGTTGGTGCACACTGAGGTCACTTCCAGTGACACGCTCTCTGCACCTTTGCATTTTCCTGACATGACCGTAACAGCCAAGGCTGCTAACACAGTTGGTTTTAGAAGAGGTAAAGAGGTCAGCTCAATGTGAGAGGTGACTGTAACTTTCAGTAAAGTGCCCATTTGGTGAACTGAGTCTGGGATACATTGCGCTTTTGTACTTCAAAGGGACCGTCTCTCTGTACATGTTCGGCTTTTAACACCATCCCTCCATGTGATTAAAGAAAGCCACAAGAAAGAGATTTCTACACTATTATCTCTTCCTGGAAAACAAACCTCTCTGTTTCCCCGAAGTTTGCTGGTACAGAATTATGCAGCTTTAAAGGCAGCCAGGCATTTTGGCTGCCCATCCACTTGCCTTCCTTGCAGCTGTCATTATCTCTGTTTTGCTTTACCTGGAACTTAACAATCTCTCACCCTCTGTCCTCCTAGGTTTCAGTAACTCTTCAAAATGAAAATCAATAGCGTTCCTTTTACTCCAGGGTACAACCTTTGAGATAATCATGTCATATTGTGCAGCAGCTGCTTGGAGCCTCTGCAGCAGAAATAGCCCTTGGATGAAGAGTTTCCAGTAAAGTAACTGCTTTTTCTAGCATTGCACTGTTGACTTGTAGCACTGGGGTTTTATCAAGGGATTCAAGTGATATGCTAGTGGCATGGCTAAGAAAACTCAGAAAGCTTTTTTTTTTAATTATTATTTCATGTTAGAGGCTTTAAATAAACACAGATATGAGTCCGTGGATTTCATTCCTGTCAAATGATCATTGAATTAAAAAGAAGTAACCTCAAACCTCCCATTAGCAGAACTGCATCTGTAATTTCAGTTTCTGTTTTGCTTTTAACAGGCTTGTAAATGGGTTATAGTTATCCTACTTCTTCTGTAAAGAAACTTGACAGATACATGAGAGACCTCAGGAAACTCCCTTCTTTCCCCAGCAGTGTCAGGTTTGTGAGGAAGAGCTGGCATTGCAAAACTCTGGACATAATTTAACAATTCTTCTCTGTAGATGGGCCAGAGCCTCAAGCCCAATTTTTCTAACATGAAGATTCAGGGCAGTTTCCCTGATGCAATCAGAGCTGTGCAGATGGGTGGCCTGATCCTTCCCTGAAAGGGAACACCACGATCTCAAAAGACCTGTGCACTGGAAGTGAATGTTCTACAGACAGAGTTCTCATAATCCAAATTAGCTGAAATACCAGATGACCTCAGAGACAAGCCAGGCTTCTCTTAGTACTGTGAAGAAGCTGACTTATGTATAAAAACCTCTAAGGAGTTCACAGTATGAGTGACAAATGGAAAAGCTAAAAGTGGCATATTCTGAGAAATACAGTGAGAGGGCTGGGGGAGGGCATTGTGGGCAAAGGACTGCAGCAAGGCAGATTGTTGCATTTGGTTTACTTAGGTCTCTTTTTAGAAGAAAGTTTAGCTCATCTGCTTTTTGAAATGTTACATATATATATATGTAATGCTATGAATAGAGATGGCTTTGTGGTGAATTGTGGTACCATAATATAAATGCAACGAGTTGCCCCTCTGCTCTATCCGTGTAAGATATCTGTGGACAGAACTGCTACCCTGCCCTGTCCATGAGAAGGAGTCACCTTGTTAAATATTTCCTTTTTCCCACCATCAAAAAAGGTGAACTGTCTCCTTAAGTTGTATCTGCCTCATCTGTTGTAATCACAGAGTGAACTGTGAAGAGCAGGAATAGCAGCTGAAGACAGGTGTTTTAGTCTGAAAAAGATCCAAAACTTTCCTTTAAAGGACTCATGTCTTTTAGTAAGAATAACTGAATTTAACACTGCCACAACATAGTTTATGATTAAGCTATTTTTGGGTAAACTTAACACATTTCTAACAGGAAGTTATTGTAACTTGTTTTTCCTTTTCCCTCAGACTCTTCTGTCGATGTGTGGAGGAAACTTGGGTTTAGAAGCAGAGAACTAAAAAAAAAAAAAGCAAAACCAATCAAAGTTCACAAGTGTGCAGTTTGGCTAAGAGGCTACCTTCCATACCGACAGTCACCACAAAACCCTCACCATCATTCCCAAGCTAGAGAATGCTCTCATTGAAGAACCTGTCCTGTAAAGAGTCCTGGACACAACTTTGATTACAAGGAGGGTCCCAAGCCACAGTGAAACTTGTCCATATGGGACATTTCAGGACTGCACAAACAGATTCACATAATTTCAGTAAAACCAAGGCCTGGTGAGAGCTTGGTTGCAGAGGCAGACATGACTCTTTGGCTGTCAGGTATGTAGGGTTGGTAAATAAGGGAAAAATACACATTGATCTTGGTCAGAGAAGTGGTGCATGGACTTCCTTTTCCCTTTGCAGCACAGTGGTATTATGTAGGAATGCCCCAGCTGAGGGTATGTGAAAGCAGCTGAAGAGTGACCTCTTTAGAGCCCTCCTTATTGCCCATGTGAAGGATCAGATCTGCTGTGTCAGTCAGTTTGGATTTTAAGATTTGTTCCTCTACACACCCCCAGCCTGGTTTTTCCCCATTCCAGAGAACTACAACTGGCTTTGTGGCAACTCCTTTCTGCTCACAGCTCCTTCCTGTGCAAGCAGATCCCCTCATCACGACAGCACTGTCAAACAGCAGCAGCTATGACTACACTACATGGACTACAGTTCCTTCCCTCCCTCCCCATGGCAGACAAAAGCGTCATGAATGTCTCTCTCTCCCCTATAATGATGCTGCTTGGCTGCCCGTATGGGAAGAAATGACACAGTGACACAGCAGAAGCAAATGTCCCGCAGGCCAAAACTGACTCACCAAGTGCCTTTGCTGTTGTAGTAGTATTTCTGTAAGTCTGGACAAATGAGGCTGAATTCCAGATAAGGTGTCCAGGGAGAGTACAGCCACTGCAACTCATCTTTGCCAAGCAGAAGGTTCAGGCAGTAGGCTTGAGAACAAGAGAAAGAAACAGCAAACTTCTCTTTAGACTGTGTGTAGGCTGATTGTGTGATCTGATATCAGAAATACACATAAAGCTAGAGATACATGTAGCAGTAAGTCACTTGGGTGTCTGTTCATTCAAACTGGAATTACTCTACGATGCCCACAATCCATTAGAGACAGAATAGCTTAATTGAAAATAATCTAGTGAGAGAATTATTTAGCCCAGAAGTATGTGGCTGATGAGCAGGAATTCCAGGTCCCAAAATAGCTCTATGAAAGCTCAGCAAACTAAGAAAGCATCTCCCTCAGTGTAGATTTCTGCAAAACACAGGACTCTAAAGCCACCTCCTTTGGCAGCTTTCCAGAACTGTGATGGACATTCAGAGCACTGATTCATACTAACACTGTTCTTCCTCAAAATACAGGGGGATTTTGAAGCATATCCAGACACATGAAACTTTCCTTTAAGCAATAATCTCATTGCAAAGAACTGACATGCTGAGAATTCCCCTCCCTTCCCCTATTCTGAAGGTAACTGCAACACAGAGAGTAACAAAATGCATCCCAGTGTTCTGCAGCCTCGTCTGACTGGGGCAGAGCTGAAAGGTTTTTTGATGGAAGTTAAGATACAGATTCTAGGTCTTTAACCAAGATTTAACCAGCTTTCTCCAGACTCAGCTTTTTTCAGCCCACATCCAAAATTCATACCTCACCAAATGATTCCATCCAGTGCTTCAAAGATCAAGCATTTTGTATAAGTGCCACCTTCACTAATGTTAAAAAGTAGTTTATTTTTTACTCACATTTTACTTTCTTCCTGTATTCAAATTCCCTTTTCTAATCACCATTTCCAGTTAACCCTTACCCATTTCTGGAGATATGTTCACTAGCTGGAGAGAGGAAATGCTGGACCTAAGCACCAGAATTAGTCAGTAATGAAACAAGGGTTTGTGTTATGACCAAAAAAAGCTAGACTGGAAAAAACACCTCCTTTGTGGCACTGACTCAGTGTGATGAAAAGTGGCAGACAACAGTACTGTTCTTCTTAGGTCATTCCCTGACAGGCCACTTCAGTGCTGCAGTACAAATTACAGGAATTGGCAACAGCTAGAGACACAATCCTCTTCTTAGCAACAATAACAAGGTTCAGAGGCGGATTACACACATGTTGATTGACTATGGGAAGTAGGAAATAATCGATTCATTGTTGGAGGAGAGCATCTTGTTCATTCGCTCTGCCAGGAATATCCAGGAACGTATTTCTGCAATGCCTCAGTGCTGAACCCATCAGAAATCACACCCCTCACCTACTCTGGAACAGGAAATTGGTTACCCCAGGTTACACCTCATGCACACTCGTCCTGTCTCCCATGCCAGCTCTTCAGCCAGGTGGGTGCTTAAACCCCCAGCAGCCCTTCAGCCCCCCCAGCCCCTTGGTGAGATGCTTAGTGGTGCCAGGTCTGGCTGGCTGCCCCTTCAGATGTGCATCTACCAGCTGTGGGTTGGAAATCCTCTTGACTGCAGAGGCCCTTCCTCTCCTGAACAAACACTCCTGGTGTAGTAAATACTAACCAACAGTCAGGATGAATGGGCTGGAGGGGAGATTAAAGAGCAATAGAACAGTAAACAAAGAGGAATTCAACATCACCAAAGGAAAATTTAATTTAATATCACTGAGCTTAACTAGCTCAGAAAAAGAGTCCCAGAGGAATATCCCTTATTTGGTAATTAAAATTACTGGAAAAAACAGCAGGAAGCATGCTGGAGAGAAGGGGAAATCCTGCTTCTGGGCCATAGACAAGTTGAATAAAATTTCTATTTCCACTCTAGGTTGCACTTTGTGCCACTCCCTCCTACCGACAAAATCCACACACACCATCAGTTAGTCTCAAGATCACATTCAGCAGAAAACCTGCACAAAGTCTAGCTCTGGCAAATCACAAAATGAAAATACTCCCATTCTAAATTCTCCAATTCACAGTTTCCTGAGTCTGTTTAATATAAGTGGATATTTATACTTATATCTGACAGATCTCCATTTCTTAGGTTGCCTATACTTCCTCTGGAAAAGCTATATTTATAACAGCTTTATATAGTGCATAGTCAATGAAACTAATGTACAGTACTTTTAGTGAACTTATATCTAAAAGGATGCTGCTTTAATATTTCAAGAGCAGGAGAAATGCACATGGATCCAGAGAAGCAAAAAAAGAGAAATGTTTGAAGAGATTGACAATACAAAAAAGGGAAGATCTGAGTTTGGAGAGTCTGCAGTGAACCCCAGAGCAAAAGGCTAGAGGGGACCAAATAAGAATATCATCCCTATATGGCCAAAATAGGGGTGAGAAGGAAATAAGAAAGAAGGTGCCAAAAAAAATTAAAGTGTGTGGATAAGGAAGAAGTGGCTTCCAGGAACACACCCACTGTAAAACTATTATCCCTAGTTTACTTTGCCATTCTTACTAGATACAGTTTGGTTTGAGATGGAATCCAATATTAATTAAAAACACTCAGTAAAATGTCCCACCTATAAACCTACAAGGATTCCCTTTCTTCTGCATTTATTGTAGTATAAACACTTTCTTATTTTATGATTCCAAAAATGTTCTTTACTTGCTTTAGTAGAAAAGAAAGATGTGTGCTGCAGAGTCCTGGGAGAAGATTAACACCAAAACATTTCTGTTACAGGGCCCCAGAAATAAAAGGGCACAGGCACTTGAACTGCCCTAAAACTGGGCTTTGTATTAGATAAGTGATATTTAAAAGATTCTGGTGGAGAAAATATTATTGAATATCAGAGTGCAGTTCAACGGATTTCTGGAATGCCATGGTGGATTGCTGTGAACTATATCAGAAGAAATGTATATCCTTTGAGGAGTCACCTGCTAAATCTCCATTGATTGTAACAGATTGACTACAGACCTCCAGCTGCCATCAGAACCAGGATCAATAAGCACACAGGTGGCAGCTGTTGGGTTCAGGACACAGGGCTTGTGTCCAGGAGGGGAATCCTACAGGTGACAGCAGCAGCAGATCTTCAGAAGTGCTAAGGGTCAGTGTTTTAGGCTCAAACTAATGACACCAGCAAACGATCCACTGTGTATAAAGCTTGTACTCATTTGTTGGTATTAAGCACGGAGAGCAGGCATTAGCCCTCCCACAGTGAAGATCAAAGTTGTTGTGAAAGGGTTCATCTATTCTAGCATCTTAAGTCTTACCCTCAAGCCAAATTACTCCTTCAATCACAAGGCTGCCAACTAGCAAAGGGCAAGTCAAAGATTTGGTTGTGGGTGAAAAGTGAAAGACTTCACAAACACGTCAAATACCGAGGACACTCCTTTCTCTTCAGCTGACTGCTCTCAAGCCTTGTCTCCTGACAGCTTTGTATCTCTTGCCTTCCCCATATGGCTTTAACCTGGGCCAAACACAGCAAAAGACCAAAATCCACCCTATGCCTTAGGGGGGAAAAATAGCAAGGAACGAAGATGAAGCCATTTTAGTTGTCTGAAAGAGAAGAGTGTGTCAAAAGTCCATCTACATTAAAAATACATCAAGTTCTTGTCTTCTCAGTCTCTGACTCAGCCTTATGAACTTCATGAGGTGACAGTTTAGAAAGGCAACTGTGCAGGACCCCAGAGACAAAGCACAAACTGTTCTATAATGTCAACCACTTCTAATGAATTTCCACACTGAATTTTGGTCTAATCAAGCCAGGTTTTACACTGCTATAATTACTTGGTCAAAATAGTTACACCAGTATATGCTCCAACATGAAGTTCACTCTCCATTCCAGTAGGAATCAACTGTTTTAGCCCAAGGCACCTCCACCTCAGTGCATTTCTAACCATCTGATGCTGCTGGGCTCCCTTAATTCTCAATCTACAATCATGAACAAGGACTTCTGCCTTTAGAGAGAGAATGGTCTCTATTCTAGAAAAAGATGTAGAAACCAAAAGGGTTAATAGCTTCATACTTCTCTTATGCAAGCTTCTGCTTGAGAACAGCTTTTTCCTTTTAACTTTTGGTACCATTTTTTAAAAACTATAAAGCAAGGGCTTTATACTTGCAGAATTAAAGATAGATAAAATCTTTAGAAAAAAAACCACAGTTATTTTCCCACATCCTGGGTAGCTGCAAGATCCTTTCTATGTACTTCAGCCTCAGCCATTCTGGGAGAATACCTTGTTTTAACTGGTTAGTGTTAATCTGAATTCCAAATTTTTCAGAGTGCTTACTGCTGCGTTCCACTCCTATGCCGGGGGGCTGTCATTCAAAGAACACTTTCTTCACTGTATCTGCAGCAGCATGGAACTGATCTTTCTCTGAATGGCTTATGGTATCAATTCAAGGCTATTTGCACATCTGTTTACAACAGCATTTCATATATACTCCTTCCAGGTGTTCCAGAAAATTCCAGGAGTAAAATAAGCACGGGGTTGCCACCAGCTGTCCTAGTGGGATAGATCTTTCTGTGTGCCAGTGCCCTTGGGGCACATGAAGCAGGGCATGACCTACAGGAAACACAGATTGTTCCAGTGTTACACAGAGCTCAGCTGATATGAACAAGAATCTCAAAAAAATGAGTACACTCTGTGCAGGCACCAACAGCTCACTAGATGTGAGAGCACTCTTAGGAGATAAGGTGAAAGATACCACATGCATTGTGTGCTAAACGATTTAGTCAAATATCTTGCAGGAAATTGTTGATGTATTCTATGCCAGGAATGTTTCTCAGGAAAAAGAGCTGGTGATTCAGAGCAGAAGATTTCAAGGCTGTCTGCATATGCCAGCTGCAGCTTTGCTAGTAGGAGTTAACTTGCATTCATAATTAGGGTATGTTTCCACATAATTAAATAACTGGAGAGGCAAGGCATCTATGAGTATGAGCAGAGTAAATTACACAAGCAGGGCTAAATATTAGGGGTTAAAACTGAAACCACAAGCTCAAATGTAGTTGAAGAAAGCACTAACAGACACAGCCAAGATTTTGAAAATACAAGAACTCAGACAGTTTGCTACCTCAAATTGCCAAAAAATCCGAGGATATGGAAAATATCTTCTACATCAGCTTCTCCTTTAGCCTGAAAGAACCAGCAGGAAAAACTGGTCAGCTGAGCTAGAACTTGTGCTAGTTTTGACTAGGGTAGAGTTAACCTTCTCCATAGTATGGGGCTGTGTTTTGGATTTGTGCTGACCCCCAGTGTGAATAATTCAGGGATGGTTTTGCTACTGCTAAGCAGTGCCTACACAGCATCAAGGCCTTTTCTGCTTCTTGCCCCACCAGTGGGGAGGCTGGAGGTGCATAAGAACTTAGGAGGGGACAGAGATGGGACAGCTGACCCCAACAGACCCAAGGGGTATTCCACACCATATGGCACCACACTCAGTGTATAGAGCTGGGGAAGAAGACATGGGGGGACATTCAGACTGATGCCATTTGTCTTCCCAAGTAACTGTTAGGTGTAACGGAGCCCTGATTTCTTGGGACGTCTGAACACCTGCCAACCCACGGCAAGTGGGGAATGAATTCCTTGTTTTGCTTTGCTTGTGTGTGTGGCTTTTGCATTTCCTATTAAACTTCTTTATCTCAACCCACAGGTTTTCTCACTTTTACTCTTCCAACTCTCTCCCCCCATCCCACTGTGAGGGGAGTGAGTGGCTATGTGGTGCTTAGCTGCCAACTGGAGTTAAACCACAGTAGAATTACAAGCAGCTTCTCTTTTCTACAATTGCTTTTGTGGTCCTTGCTGTTCTGTGCTTGCTTTTTGCTCAGGTGGAAGGAAGGAAGTGAAAGGAGAGATGGAACAAAAGGGGTTTGCATTGAGAAACTGTTCTTTCTCATGCATTTTTTTTTCACACCATCACAGCATGAGATTTTTTCCGGTGGCACACTTTGAAAGTTGTAAATCAGGGTAAAAAGGATCAAAGTTCCTGCAAATGCAACTGACAAGCTTAGAAACACTATCCCTCAGTACTGCATAACATCAGAACCCTCCTGCCTTATTTAAGTGCTGATGCTCTGACAGAAGGCCACTCTCATGCATGTGGCCCAACATACCAGAGCCAAATAACACCTTGGTGAAACAGCACGGCATCTGCTGACTGTGGGCATCAAACTTTACAGCTCTCTCGCCTCTTGAGAAGAGGTGAAAGAACAGGGAGTCCCTGCACTGCCTCCACAGCAGGCAGAGGCAGGAAGCTGTCACTGTAATGATGACTGAGCAGGCCAACTCCCTTGGGTACATCCTGTACCAAAAGCCAGAAGTGTCTAAGAAAACTAGTAACTGGATATCCTGTTATTTCATCTGTCATTAATGGAACTGAACATGTGTGTTATTTTTTTCCAAGCACTTGACCAGCACCTCAGCTTACAGAGGCTGTACATTCAACCTGCAGAGGATGAAGCAAAGGATGACTAGTCCTTCCCTTTGGAAGTCAGGATGTTCCTGTGAGGAAATTATGCATGGTAGAATCCAACCCAGCATGGCAAAAGAAGAATTTAGTAAAGCTGTGGGATGAAAAAAAATGAAGAATATAAATGTTGTTGGGTAAAAGTCAGTATGGATGAAAGGAGCAGAATGGTTTCAGTTGTGCTGATCTGCAGTTCATTAGCTGTGCAAAAGCCAGCACAGCTGTGCCTCTGGAGACCTCAGTTTTGAGAGGTATTTAAAAATGGGATAAAGCAAGGAATGAGACTGGTAATATCATGGAGTGACCTTGATGTGTCTTAATACTGAAGAAAACAGAGGGGACTCAGGAATGACCAAAATTTGTGAATTGGATTCTAGAAATTTATAGGAATGAATAAAATTGTGACACTTCATGGTTAACTCTGAATTCTGCTGGCTAATAATTTTTTTGGTCTGGACACTCAGATATGGTTTGTATTTGCCAGCTTTTTCTCCTTGATGAAAACGTGGTTTTGTTTGGGGAATTTCTTTGTTTCTGAGAACATACTGAGAACTTTATATCACTAAATATGATGAATCCATAATGAAACTGAGAGACCTGGTAACACTGCCAAAGCCACTACAACAGGCATGATTTCTGCTAAGCCTTCTGCTCAGCCCTTCACCCGCACCCTGTGCTTTCTCTGAGATCAGGTAGTGTGTGACCTGCTGGTGCTTCCAGCTGTCCCATCCTCACCTTCCCTCAAGGAGACAAGAACCGAGGGGCAAACCCTGCCTATTTGCTGCCGACCACCTATCACAACCTGGAGGGCTGTTTTGATGCACTGAATCTTTCCAGTGCCATCATGGAGTGAGGACAAGAAACTGCTGCTAAGCAGAGGACAGCATTCAACACCCACTGTTGCTCTCTTCCCCAAAACAGCAGCCCTCTGGAAAGAGAGGGATTAGCTGCTCTCTGGACAAAGGGAGCTTTGGCCTGTAAGAGAGGGGTCTTAAACTCCAGCTCTGATCTCTGTGCCTGCAGATGTTGGACCAGCCCTTGCCAACTAAAGAAGTGACACAACTTCCTATTGCAAAAGAGTCCAAAGGTTAAAAAACGAAGGCAAATGTAACACAGGATGACAGTGCTGTACAAAGCCTAATCCTGGTGTAGCCAAAGTAAAACTTAACCAAGTTATGGTCTTTAGTAAAATCACAACATTGTTCTATTTACAGATTGATGACTCTCCCAAATCATCTCCTATGTCAGTAGCTGAATCAGAGAGTGAGGTTAAATATAAATTTGAATAAATATAGTCACATCCCTGATTGATTTGGACACTGGGGAGTGTAGGTGTGTTTCGTCTCAACCTAAAGCATAATCTAGCATAATTTAACACACTGTGCCCTCAAAATGCTCATTTCTCTCCACTGACTCTAGAGAGACCTTAGGGTACACACATCCATGCTGTAAGTAGCTAATGGCCATCGAGGGCAATGCCACCTCTGCCTCCTGCATCCCAGAGGCAGGCACCCTGTGGTAGTGCCAGCTCTTTCAGCTGCACTTTTCAAGAAGGAAAAGGGAGAGAAAAAAAATGGGGGTAGGAAAAGCGAGGCCTTTTTCAAGAAAACAAAAAGTCAATCCAACTGAAGAAAAAGTAGCCTGAGGAAAACTTGGCCCTCTGAAAAACAATGGGCCAAGATGGAGATCGAAAACATGGGTAGGAGAGGCAAATGAAATACTTCAGTTTTTGTGCTAAAACAAGTGGGTTTTAGTAATTTGAATTTCCTTTCACGGGAAACTGCTATTCCTAACACTGCCCTTTCTTCTGAGAAGTTTTCTGAGCTCATGGCAAAGATGTGTTAATGTCCCACTCCGTAGGTGGCCCCTCCAGATACTGATGATCCCTTGTTTTCCTTGGAAAGCCATTAACATACACAGAGCCGCCCGTTCTGCTGCACCTGGAACACACAAACACCCCTTCAGGTGATCTGATCAGCTCCTGGTTTACTGATAACCTGACTGATCCGCAGCAGCTAATCTCTGTATTTTGCGAAGGCGGGCAAATTACTTGGTTTCTACAGGGACTAAAACTGGAGTCTGGAATGCGAGATGCAGTTCTCTATTTCCAAACCCATGACGTCTCAGTCATGCATCAGCTGTGATGCCACTGGGCCCCAAGAGGAGCTCTAGAAATAAGCCACAAATGAGGGGGAAGATGCATGACTGGTACAGCAGCACAGCTGGGAGTGCCCTGCGAGGAAACCTTCCCTGAGCGCTGCTGGAACACAGTCAGCAGAACACGGCACGAATGATGGAGGGGCTCCCGCTGCTGGCACTCTGTCAGCAAAGGATGCTGCTCCAAGAATTAGCTGGAAGCAGCCTGCTCGCTGCCCTGCAGAATAGTGCTGGGGGTGTCTGTTCAGAGTCACAGTTACCTTCACTGATCCTGTGTCCAGGCAGGCTTAGGCAAGACTGACAGGGGATGTTGTAAACCTCTCTTTTGACTCCTTCCCAAGCTTGTTTGCTCTGTGTATCCTGCACTCTGCGTTCCTGCCACTCCTGCTTTCACCATTATCGCTTGTTCAGTTTACAATGTCAGCTATATTCCTTGATTCCTAATTTTTTTTATTATTATTATTTTATTTAATTGGAAAGGAAGTAAGTGGGGAAAAAAAGAGGAGTGCTGCACAGACAGCCCTTGAAACTGCTGTGCATGAACTCAGCTTACGGAGCTTTGTAGCTGTTCCAGCTCAGGTGACTGGGATGCAAAAAATGTACCACAAATCAACAGTCTCATGCATCCCTGGTGTCACAACACACGCATGCTCAAACCCTGCCCCAGACACCCTCTCCAGAAGGCTTGGCAACGTCCAGCACAGTTATGACACAAGCAAATGATCCTATGAATGTTATTTATAAAAGGCTCATCAGAGTCTCTGTGTCTTTAAATTACGAATGAAGGGTGGGGCTGTTATTTCATAAGAAGACAAATCACATGTTCTAACACGATGGCAGCTTTCAAAAAGAAACCACCCTACAGCAGCTGGACCAGCTGATTAGATATTTTCCTCCTGAGCCTACAGACTGGCCCCAGACATGAGGCTGCTGCACAGAACTGAGCCCGTGCCAGGTCATTGTTATGCCTGGACAAACACCAAGTTCTTCTCTCTGCTTTTGTCATAACATACCCCTGCACAGACATGGCTGCTTTGCAAGTCCCTTCTCACCCAAGAGAAAATTCTGGAACAGCTGGGGTCTCTATCCCCAGGGCGTCAAGCCTGTTTCATTCACATGACAGGAGATCTGTGCCTGTGTTAGGAGGTGGGGAGTGTTGAAGTCCCCCTGCAAGAAAGTTTTCTTTAGCTCACTCGTAAAGCATGCTTTTAAATCTAAGCCTATCTTTTTTTTTCAGAGTAACTTATTCATGCTCACACCACCTGAATTTCAGCTGATGCTGTTTGCATTCCTGTGAGTGAGGTTTGGAGCACATATACGTGCTTGTGAAAAATAAGAAAGAGGCCACAGTCTTTTGGGACTGAGTACCACAAAGACCTCTAGTGCATTGTTCCTACTGTTATTTGTGGTCTGTGGCTAAAATCAGCCTCTTGGTCGGGATTCTTCATTTGCTGGCCTTGGACTCATTAAAAAAAAAAGAAAAAAAGAAAAAAGGGAGATGGATTTTTTCTTACTGTCAGCCTGACAACACAGAGGAAAAAGGCTCCTTCACAGCCTTCCCTTTCCCCCCCACACCTCCCTATTTCCCCATCCTCTAACCTGCTGTTCAGCCCTGCCAGGTGCACTGCTGTCACACTTGTCCTTGGATGGCTCCCGCTAATTCAGGCACATAGAGCAGGGATAAATCGAACTCACTGGCCTGGAAAACCAATAGAGCTGCAACATTTGTGCTCAGATGAGGTTCCCAGATGGGAGAAGCGCTGGCTCGACACACTTGTCCTTCCCAAGGGTCCCACCAGCCCGGAGGGGCTGAGTCAGGGCTGTCCCCTCACACCGGGGGGGCCGGGAGCCCTCACACAGCTGGGTTCTTGGGATGCGAGCTGTCCCTGTTCGCTCTGACCTCCATCTCCAGCTGCATGTTGAGAGAAGCAGCACAAAGCCCAAAGGACCTGCCGTGCAGTGTTGTTTAACGTGCCGTGGTGCTCTGCAGTGTCTGCCTCTCCACAAGCCCCAGTGGGTTTGGCTCTGCCGGCAGGAGGGAAGCGGGGCAGGGATCCAGGCTGCTCCCCAGAGCATCCCCCGGGGCAGGGATCCAGGCTGCTCCCCAGGGCATCCCCCGGCACCGGCACAGCGCCAGCCGAGGGCACCGCAGCAGTCGGAGCAGTCACCACACCCTCGTTCCTCCAGACCCTGCACTCCACCACTCACAGAGGGAAAACACAATTAAAGCCCCACGTTTGTCCTTGGTTCAGCCTTTTCACTCAGATCCTCTGCCCTCAGGGATCTCCTCTCTACCGCTGTGTTTAATTTCTCATTTAAGCTGTCACATATCCCTTTTTTCTCCAGGGAGAAGGTTCAGTCAGAGGCCATCAGCAACTTTTGACACCAACACACAGATGTCATGGCTCATACTACACATAACACAGCAAACTGCAGATATATCTAAATGTATTGAGAAGGTGCCATAAAATACCAATAAAATCCAAAGATGAATTTAAAAATCTCTTTTCAGCATTGGAGTAAACTCTTTAGTACCTGCTAATCAAATTCTCTAGTAATCCCAAGTCCCTCTGTACATCTTTACACCTTGCTGTAAAACCTATAATTAGATGCAGAGAACTTACTTTTTGACAGTGGGGTGTTACAAAAAAGTTCTCCAGTGAATTCTCATCCTCTCTTTCAGGACGTTTTAATTCGTAAGTGTTTCAGACTTCACGTTTGAGCTGCTATGAAGTAAACAGTGGCAAGGAGCCTTTTACAATAGACCTGCTTGTTTTGTGTGATGCAGCTCCACACAACACGGCGTTCCCTCAGCTGGGCAAGGCTCTCTCCTCACAGCCCCTGCAAGGCCACGGCGGCTGCACTGACACATTTCTGCCATTCAGGCTCTCTCCAGAGAAGTGATCAGGATACTCTATGGCTCCTTCCAGCCCTTCTTAAAACCCCGCAGTGGTTTTAATAGAAATGTGGTTGTCTTACTAATATTTGATTGAGGCAGGAGCTCTCGGATGCCATGAACAAGCAGGGAAAAGGAAAGTGGATGATGAAGGCACCAGGGTGAAGGAGTGGGATGTGGCCACGCAGGTGGCAGATGGCAGGCAAAGGGCAGCACTAATTGTTAATGCAGAAGAGCCAAGGACACAACATGTGTCTCCTGTTGCAGCCCTGGGAGGAGGAAGACGCTGCCTCCTGCAGGAAAGCCAGCCAGGGCTCTGATTCCCATAGTTTTCTACACAATTTGAGTCTTAAATTTCCTCAGTTCAGGGATACAGGCATAAAATCCCTTTATTTTATTTTCTTTAGAGGTCCTTTTTAGCACTGTGTTGCATGACTTCTGTTATGAAGTGGATGAAGGTAGAATTCAGAAAGGCAATTGATTTACAAGATCCAGCAGGCACTCAGGAGACATAAAAAACCTTCATGAGTCAGGTTTCACACCACTTATCTGATGCAAAGTCCTGAGGGTGCTGAACACCTCCAGACTTGCTCTAGGTACAGTTCTCTCTTGTCAGACAGAGATACTTGGAGCAACCAATTCATCAGGAACTGCTTTAATTTCCCAGGTAACTGCTATATAACAAATGCTTCCAGCAATGACAGAGCTCACATATTTCTGTGTGATACATTCAATATTTCTGTCATTGACTATTAACCAGTGAAGTTTTGGACATGTTTTGGTAACTATGAATCTTATCCCATTTACTTTCAATTTGATATTGCTGGGCATGATTCCAAACAGTCACTTTTAGGCAACAGTTTGTTTGGCTTAGGATGATTTTTTTCCTGTTTTTTTAACCCACCCCCACTCCACTTTCAAGTGCCTTTTCATCCCCCTGATCTTGCTGGGTGCAGAATTTTAGTTTTGGATCCTAAGAGCTGTATCACACCCAGCTTTATTCTGTTCTGTAGCACTCATGGCAGGCTGCCTCGTAGCACACCCTGCTCTGTGACTTACCAGGATAAATATGACATAACACTGCTAGTTCCAAAAGAAAACACCTTGAGCTGGGGAATACTTAAACAGGATGGTAACACCTACAAACGTAATTCCAGCACAGCAGGTGCATGTATGTGTTGACACATACCAAAATTACACTACAAAGTATTTTATATCTTGATTCTATGTACAGTGGTGTCAAGCTTTCTATCAAGCCCCTACTTCAAACTAAAGTTTAGAGAGCCAAAAAATATAATTACCTTTAGAATGAACTTAAGTTAAAATACAAACGGGTGCTGTGAAGGCTGAGAACCCAAAAATATGTAAACAGAGATATCTGAAAGATATTTCTAAATGTGTGGACAACAACCTTATACTAGTTTTCAGAGGAATTTCATCCATCTGCTAACTTCTTTAACATGGAAAACAAAACCAGGTCACTGGGAATGCAGAAACTCTTCCAGCAGGTCATTGGGAATGCAGAAACCCTTCGAGCATGCTGGGTGGCAGCAGGAAGGTGTGAGGGAGCAGCTGGCTAAGGATGCAACATCTGCTTTTCTCTTTGGGACACTTTCTAATCAAAGTGCTGCATGATCAGCACTTTATTAACAATGGCTCTTTGCAATTGTCTGAACAGTGTCTTAGTGACTTAAAGGACTAAATGCAGAAGGATGGCTGCAGACTGGTTTAGGTGCAAGTTTCTAGCCCAGCTGTAGTGTAAGACAGCAGCCAGAGGACCCTCGAGCTGCTGTGTGGTGGAGGAAGAGCCCCCCGAGGCTCAGCCTGCACTGATTTGTGTGCAGTGAGCTGAGCCCAGGCCCCATGGCTGGCCCTGCAGGGCTCAGCTGGGTGGGGAGGCACCACGGTGAGCACAGACACTGCAAACCACATCAACTGAGCTCAGTATGACCTGCACCCTCTGCACTGATTGCTTTAACGAGATACTGGAGTTCCCACCAAGCCAGGGGGAAGTAACTCCTGCTGATTTCACAGGACTTCCCACAGCTGAAACCAGAGCCAGGGGGAAATTTTCTGTGGACTTTAAGAGAAGCAGCCAGACCTCTGCTGCCACACTGAAAGGGTCCTTCCTGATAAACCATCCAACACAATACAGAACATCAAGTTTACACGGTACAGTCTGCAACAAGCTGCCCACTGACTTGACTCAGTAGTTTATATCCACCAGTTTCTACTCACAAAAGTGTTAGAAACTTGTTATTTTTTTTCCAATTAATGTACTGAGGAAAGAAGGTTAAGGAAAATAAAACAGTCCTTGATGACAGTCAAATAACCTCTCAGTAGCTTTATGAGATTCTCCTGATCGTCACTTTTGCTAAAATGCTTTGTTGAGAAGAGAGAAATGTGCACATATACACATCTCATATTTATATAGGCTGGACTGGCTCATGTGCTCTTCTCTACAGCAGTTTTTCTGGCACAGTTTCCCTCCTAAAAAGAAATTTGAGAACTATCCTTTGCATTATTGTCTGTGATTTCTGTTGGCTTACTTCAATATAAAAAATAAACAGGGAAGAAAAAAAAAAAAACAAACCCAAAGAAAATTGGCCCCTGACTCAAAATTCATCCTTCCTTTTCTCGGGAAGTACAATTACAGCTCATGGGCATCTGTGTGGCCTCTAACGGGCAGTGGGAGCCCAGGGAACGCTCACAGAGTGGGAGGATGATTCACCCTGCAACACACAGAACTATCAGAGCCAGGAGGATCCTGAGGGAAACTTTAACATACTCAGAGCTCTTTCTTTAGTTTTGTGAAGAACAGGGACCTTTCTCCTCCAAACGTGAGCAGGTAAAGCATATGCACATCTCTAAAATATTCCAGAACTTTCTGGACACAACCCTGTGCCGTTTGCTCTGGGATGACCCTGCTGGAGCAGGGAGGTGGGACCAGATGCCCCACTATGGTCTCTTCCAGCCTGGCACTTCCTGTGGTTCTGTCACAGCACTGTCCTTCCAGCGTCACACACCATTACAAAACCCTGAGCTGTACCAGCTTTAACAAAGAAATCTATTTCCTTACCATTCCGGGAAAAGACTGCCTAAAACTCCAGCTATTCCCTGGCTTTCCTGTATTTGCATATCATGGACTGATTTGGTCACAAAGTCTATAACAGTTTATTTCCTAAGAGCAATTAAGAAAAGCAAATTTCACCTTCTGCTGAATCAGATACTATTTCCGTGGTTCCAAGAGCTTCAGCTGAGCAAATACTAACTGCTTATTTCATGGAAGTAGAACAATAAGCAGAAACAGAAAGCACATAGCCCCTCTCTGGGAAATATTTCCTAGGGAATTAACCAGAAAAGAGGAAGCAGCAGGAATTATTTAATTTTGAAATAATGAAAACCTCTGTATTTTTATGTTAAAGTTTGCTGAATATATTCCTTACTCTTAAGGCCAATCCACATACAATCACTTACAGCAGGTACCCATCAACACTGTAAGTCTCCTTAAATTATACTAGGACTGTAAATCTGTAGCTCAAATGCCAAGTGACAGCCCAAGCCATCTCCTCAGAAGCGTTTACTTTCTGGATATGAGGATGAGCCTACCTTTCTCCAGACACTTCTCATCCCACTCTCTTATTTCCTTCTTCTAGGTTACCTAAGGTCTGAATTTCTCTCCTGCTCCTGTTGCAAACCAGAAATGCCTTTGGAAAATACATTATAAGAGAATCTGGGGTACATCTCACTGCTGTGTTTGAGATGTAGGCAGAGCACAAATGGATTTGGTACAGTCCAAAGATGATACAGCTGGGAGGAAAGAGAGGGCAGCTCATATAGCTCTGGGTAGCTCTATGAAAGAGGAACTGGAAATTATCTTTACAGAGCTCATTAAGGTTTTGAAGGTACTGGGCCATAAATCATCACATGGATATACCGATCTGACTTGAATGTGCTTGCTTAATGTTACTTTATTTGCGATTCACAGTTCTGAAGTTTAATATGGAGCAGTGAACAAAGGTTTCAAGTCCTAACAAGAATTGCTATTTGTCTATGCTCAAATCTGATTCCAGCCTCACCACCAACTTAATGTCTAGTGTTTGATTCCAAGTTTGTTTCTTTTTTCAATCTTATTTCCTGAAGCACAGAAACAATTATCTGTGTTTATAATCAGCTCCTGCCTATGCCCAAACTACAAACATCTTTCAGGTTGGGATCCTGTCTAAGATAGAGAGTAAGTTTGTGCTATTTGCATCCTCCATATTTTTTGAAATAATAATAAAAAAACCCAGCTTAGAATATGTATGGTAATATCTCATTGAAAATCCAAAGTAAGCTTCCATGTAATAAAGAGAGGCCAGAGAAGGTGTCAAAACCATTAACTTATATATAAACTAAGGCAGTTTGAGTGCTAATACCGCTGCATTTTATCTAGACAGAGAAGAGACAAAAACCCCATCTGATTACAAAGTAATTAACTTTGGTACCTCATCATTTAGCTTTTTAAGGTGGAAGGAAGCCATTTTCACAAAGTTATTGTGACGATTTCAGTCTAATTTGGAGTTTCTGAATTGAAGAATGTTTAAAAATGTTATTGTTATGATCCTAATATCATATCCTAATATGTGATGAAGTGATACTAACCAGATGAGGCTGTTGTAGAAAAATATCATGACTGCAACTAAGAAAACAATCGAGCAAGATGTGGAAAGAGAAAGCAGTAGTTTTTGCATGCCTAGTTGATCAGAACAGATCATTGCAATTTCAGTTCCTAGGCATGGGCAAGTGAAAATACCTGGTGGCAGTAAGCTGGCCTCTTGTGTTTTCACCTACTAAATCAACACTCATTTATATCTTGTGGTTTGCACACAGGCAGAGTTGTCTGTTGTGTTATTTTTGAGCAGTCACAACAGCATGACACACATCTCCTATAGCTCTGGGTGAACATCACAGATCTCTCTGGAACACTGGGCCCCTCGCTCTATAACTCATGTTCCAGCTGAAGCACAGGAGGGCTTAGACTCAAGCAGGTGCACAGAGTACTGACAGGTTTCTACTCCCAGCACTTGGATCTCACTGCACAGCCAAAAACCCAGCAGCACCCTTCATGCTCCGGTGCCAGGACACTTGGCTCTCATCCACCTGCTAGTAAGGGCCATCCACAGCATTACAGGATTTCCAGGGATAAAAGGGATTGAGAAGTGCTATTGTCTGCAGCATTAAAGTGTCCATGTCTGCTTATAGAGGAAGATAAACCATTCTCTGTTCCTTCCCCTTTAAACAGCAAACACAATACCGTGAGGTTTTGAGTGGGTTTGCTGTTGTTGGTGGTTTGGTTTTATTCCTAAACTAACATTAGACTTTCTTTTTCTTAGGGAAGCTCAACACTGACTTACAGCCAATAGGGCCTTACTGGGTAGCTGCCAGATGACAATATCTCCTCTCAAAAAAGGTTTCCCTTTCCAGCTCTGTGTTATTTATAGACAAAAAGCAATGGATGTAAAAAACTCAGGAGAAAAGGGAGGGGCAGCATAAAGGAACTTGAGTCTTTACTCAATTACTGCCTGACAGAGAAATATTTGCCGAAGTCTCTTTGAATAGTTTAAAAAACTTTATATTACAAAGGAAGAAAATCCATTATTCAAAGATCTGGCAGCCCAGAGATAAGGAAAAGGCTTTAATTTCTAAACAAAAGGACACTTGGTATTAAAACCAGCTGCAATGTACTCGGTTCTGGAAAATTATGATGGAGGGTGGTGGTTGTTTTTTTTTTTGTTTGTTTGTTTGTTTTGTTTTTTTTTGTTTTTTTTTTGAGTGGGACAGGGAGGGAGGAGGGAAGTGTTAACTTACTTTAAAAAGAAAGCCTAGGATAGAAAAACAGCTGGAGTAGAAATACAGAGGAGGCAGAGTTGTGGATCCATGGGACGGCCAGGAAATTTCAGTGGAACTGATCCCTTGCTTTAAATTAGGCAGCTTCTTATGCATATAGCAGAATTTTCTCAAAGCACATTGATTTTTGTTTTGATTTTATGAGAAAATATAGTTCATGTTGTTGTGCTGCTTTTTCTGCCTCCTACTCCTGCCATGTAGTCTTCAGTGGATTGGTTGATTCCAATCCAGTTTCCAACAAATCTTAAAATACCAGAGTTATGCACTGACTCCAGCCCTTTGAATCCCCACAGCTGTGGAGAGAGGGGAAACTACTTTCTTTTTCTCTACTCATCTAATCGAAGAGGAAAAAGTACAAATAGATAACTTAGCTCTGTCTGGGATGGCCCATGTCCTGCTTGGGAGGCAAGAGGCAGCAGCTGCTTAGCTGCTCATCAAAACCCAACAAGCCATAAAAGGAGGCTCTATGAGGAACACCTGAGCTCACAGACCCATTTAGGGGGCCCATGTGCTCCTAGTTTGCCATCACAGGCAACTAGTCTTAGAATCAGCAGAAAAATTAAACTAACTCTACTTGATGGAAAGCCTGTGATGTACTGACTTTCCTTATTGCTAGATTGAAATTCCTATGCTCACAGTATTAGAAGGCAAACTAAAAGCAAACATCAAAAACGAGGCTATGGAACAATCAATGAAATTTCTGATAAACACACTGAAGTCCAGGAGAAGCAAAACGTCAACATTTTGCCATTTGAATGTACTTGAGTCTTGAATTAGCCAGTTATCCAGAAAACAATTAAATACATTGTCATTGCATATGGCCTTTTCATAACAACCTGCAGCTCACTTATCTTGTTCTGCAAATATAGAGAAAAAGTGGCGAGGCAGATACAAAATAGGAGAACTAACATTAGATTTGGAGGGTAAAAACTCCCAACGCCAGCAAACAAGACTTGATACCGTTTTTACTTCAAACACTCTTGGCCCATTACACTTCTTTTAGGGTTAATTAAACGCTAACAAGGTCAACTCTTGAATTAAACCAGGCTATTTCTGCTTTTATACAAGCCTGACATTCAGTTGGAGGCAGAAAACCCACCTCTAGAGTCCATCCTCCTGGCTGTTCTGTTTGATCTCCTGGAGAGAGTCGGTAGGACAACCCCCTGCCCTCCCCAAATGTTGCACTGCAGCAACATCCAGAGGAATAACGAGTCCTCCCTCCAGGGGCTGTGAGGGCCAGTGAGGGGGATCAGCTCCACCCAGATTTTGCCCGCAGCTGAACTCAATAAAGCCTTTCCCCAGCCAGCTCTTTGCCCAGTCAGGCTTAGAACCCCGGTGACATCTTAAGTGTATCGAGCTTAGATCTTGCTGAGAATTTTGTATATTATTTATGAGAATGGATTGATTTTTCTTTTCTGTGAGGGAATAATATAGCATGCATCCCTCCCTCCCCCACCTGTACTTCTGGTAAAATAGTTCCTACATAAATACCAATGCATCACTGCCAGAACCATTGCACAGGTTTAAAAGACTGCCTCATGTTCTTCACTTTATCAGGGGTCACAAAGAATTCATGGAGAGGAAAAAAATACCTGAACACAAAGAAGATTCAGAATTGCCTTTCCTGATTGCTGTTGATAGTCTGTCACAGTATGATGTTAAGCTCTCCAGCTACTTCCCTGCTGTTCTTCAGTTACGACTGCATGTTATCCAGATATTTATTTAATCTTATTCCAAAGCATATTAAAATTGAGAAAAAAAGAAGCATGGAGAGGGGTAGTGATATTATCTTTCTTCCTCTCACCATACAATATCCATAATTGCTCTTTCGTAGCTTACAGGTAATAAACCAGATACATAACTCATGTTTTTCTTTCACAGGATGAAGTTTCTCTTAAGGTATTTAAAACCCTCCAAAATACATGCTAAGGAATAAAGGTTTATGAAGCAAGATTATGGGCAGAATTTGGGTTCCTAAATTCAAAACTGTAATCATGAATGTGCAATGTTGTTGAGCAATTGCTGGACCCTGAAGATGCTCTTAACTCCAGAGATCACTTTTGGCTTTACTTCCACAGATTTGAATGCTGTCTGTTGAGTTGAGCAGCTCTCCAGACAGCATACTGGGTTTGGATCTGATTCTAAGGGTGGGATTATAACAGAGTTCTGAATTATGGTTATTGCTATCAGTGGAGCACAAGCAGAAGGTGTGTAGTTAGGCACCAGTGGATTTATTTCTCTGGAGCACTTGATCTCCTGTGATCCATCAGCCATTTCCCACAAGGTTATCCCTATTTAAATATGCCTTTGCCCCTTATCTTATTTATGTGTTTTTATTTATTCCAAAGGTTATCTACTGCTTTCTCTTAAAGAGAGAAAATATGGGCTTCTGCCTGTTTTCTCCCACAGCTATGAAGACCTTGCTATTTCCATCCATTCCTTCAAGAAGATTGAATGAGGCAGGGAGGAGGAAGACAAGGGGATGGGCAAGGTAGTTCAGAAGATTCCTATTGGGAAATAAAAGGCTATAAGAGTTTGTTTAAATTGTGAGCCAATTACAAAATGGCACAGCAGTAGATATTTCTAAACATTAAAAAAAAAAAAAAAGAAAAAAATTTGCATGTTGAAATCAGAAAAGGTCCATCTTTCTATTTCATGAAAGCAAGTATTCATTTATTTAAATTGAAGAGAAATATTTATGATTATTACCTCTGTTTCAAAACTGAAGGACAAACAAGTTCCCTACCACTCACTTCGAGGAAATGCAATAAACCCAAGAACCTGAAAGTGAAAGTTAGTCTCACAGAAAGCCATCTGACTCCAGGGAACTGCCTTATCTCAACAACTGTCCCAGAACCCGGGACATTTACTAGAACACACTATCACTGTCAACAGCAGCAAAAGAACTCGCATGGCTTCACATCCCCAAAGCTGCTGGGAGACAGTTCAGTGGTGACACAAAGGGACACCTTAAATTAATCAGAGGGTAAGGAAGAAAACACTTGGAAAAACAACTCTTCCCTCAGTTTTGGGAAAAAACTTCCACATAGAAGCAGCATTGCTTGGTGCTGAGGGAGAGGAAGAAAGTTTGGATGAATAAGCCTCCAAGGCTGAGATCAGCTCAGCTGCTGCAAAGTCACAGTCTGGTGAGTGCCTGTGGATGTGTTTAACAGCAAGGCTGCCCAGGGGGAGGTTTGTCACTAGAGCTGCAGTGCTACCCCCTGTCACAGCTGCTGGTCAGGCCAAAGTTTAAGTGGTAGGTTACAAGCTTGGCAAGGAAAATAAAGCCTAGTTTTCTGCTGACTTAATCAGATGTAGGCTACAGTGCTGGCCAGGACTGAAACTGCTCTGCTGAAAAATCCTGCAATTCCTTCTTGTCCAACACTGCCTTCCCTTCGGGTGTGCCAGTGCCAGTCTCCCACAAGTCCTGGAAACTGAAGAGCACTACAGATCACAACGGGGTTTGCTCTGTAGGAAGTTGCAATAACATTCAGAACTGGGCCAAATACTCACCAGGGAGAAGAGCTTCACTTATAACAAAATAAGGACTAAGTGCAATATAAGGGTACAGTTGTAGAAGCCTGGCCTGTAGTGAACAGCACCTCTATTACCCTGCTGTGCCCATGATGCCACTCCTGCATTTAAAGTTCTGCAAAATACTCACATGACCTGCCAACCATCTCCTCAAAGTGGGGGGCTGCTGCTGTGTTAGCAGGGCCTAGGGGTGCTCTGTCCCACACCACACCTCCAGTCTAGTGGGCCTGGACTCTGTGGGCAACACACAGATGGAGACACTGCTCAGCCTTGAGAGGGAAAAGCCTGACTTTAACTGCACAGGCCAGTCGTGCCTGGTACATTAGTGCAGAAACCAGCACTTGAGAAATGATAATTTTTGCACTTGGAACCGAGTCCCTGGACCACAAACCCTGATCTACTGAGCCAATGTCCTCCCTCTCCAGACCATCCTTCGTGCTCCAAAGAGCAAAAGGAAGCCAAAAGAACAGAAGAGTACAGACTCTGCTGGCTCTGACTCTGGATATGGTGACTCAAAAATAAGGCATTTGCTTTTCTCAATCCCCCTTTCTAGGCATTTAGGAGAAATCTGTTTTATATGTTGAGCCCTTGTTTTCAATGGGAAGGATACTGTGTCATCACGCCATTAAGGACTGCTTGCAAATACAGTTTTTACCACCAGCCAGTGCAAAGCCCACAGATCTGCTCAGCACCTTTCACTCAATACTTCAGAATAAGAACAGAAACAATCCTGTTGCTTTGTATGCAGATGTTTGTAAGATAGAGAAAGCCAAAATGAGGCTACAGCTCACAGTACTGCTGCACATACCAAGTCCTGAGAAGGATTAAATCATAGCTCTGAAGGGCTTCCTTTAAACTGGACACTGCTGCAGTAGTCACAGAATGAGTGACAGGTTGTTTTCTAGAGATAAGAAGGCAGCAGAAAGCAGCAGCAGATAAAGACTAGCTTAGAGAAAGCATGTGCCTGGCACTGCGAGCCTGGGACATGCTGAGATTTTGGAGTAAGATTTCATGGAAGTTTAAGTGAATCTCAGACAGGATGTGCCTATCCCTCCCTCCCCATCTCTCTCTTGTGCCATCAGTAGAGCTCATGTGGCTCTGTAACAAAAATGTCTGGAAAAAAAGGAAGAAATTAAGTATTTTGAAACTTTATTTCTTCCAGTTAGAGTTCAGGCAGATTATCTCCCCCACATATAGAGATCTCCCCCACAGATGCAGAAAAAGTGGAAAGGCTGTACAATAGAGCCCTTGAGAAAGGGCTGCCAGGACCCACCACAGCCCAGGTGAAGCTGACATGGAATCAGGCTGCTGTGACTTGGTTCTTTATTCACAGAATAGAGACATTCAACCTCTTTGCTAGTAAACAAGTTCACAGACAAATTCCTTGTCTCACTTCTTTGCACCCTTCTCGAAAAAGTATAAAATTAATCAAGTCTCAAACACTGCCAACCCACTTGGCCTTAATAAACTGAACCACTAGAGTACTTCATCATCAGACTCTCCAGTCTGTGTGCAGAAAAGCTTTTCATCTGTGCTGTACAGGTTGGCTCTCAATACCAAATGGACAGTGATGTGAGGGGAGAAGAATTTCTGCTATGGGAAGGTGACATCAAGCCAGAAAACATCAAAAGCTTGGAAGCCAGTTCTTAGGAAACAGGCTGCAAGATGTGGAAGATGCCAAATCAAGCTTGGCAAATGCAAGAGAGGGAAAACCAAAAAGATGGTTGACAGAAAGTGGCCATGTCTTGATATCCCTGCCTGAGAGCAGAAAGTGGGTGATTGCTGGCCAGAAACATCCTAGATCTTCAGCCAAAACAAATGAAGGAGATTCCCACTTTATAAATGGTAAGACAGTGGAAATCTGCATACCACACTTAGAGATAGCCTACTTCAAGCCTCTGTCAGCCTCTCGCCCCAACAATATGAGTGTGTCCTCAAGATCAAAGTATTTCAGGATTATGAAAATGTGTTCTCTAAGTGCACCTCTTGTCAAAACACAAAAAGCTTTCTGAACAGGGCAGGAACAAAGGCTACAGGGAAGATGGCATGGCAATGCCTGTTAAACACAGGCACGGTGAGGGGAGAAGACATCCTTCTCTGCAAGGTCTTCAGGCACTATCAAACTCTGGAGTGAGTCTGGATTGCTGCGAGATACTCCGCAGTAAACCCAGACACTGCATACTGCCTCCTTCACTTTGGTATTCTTCACTTTCCACTTTGTTGTCTCCCTGGGATTATCGGCTGGAAACGGACATACTTGATATTTTCTGGAGACCTCTGATTCCATTATTCTGCCACAACACTTACTAATTATAAATGCTTTGCCAAATATCCAATGTTTTCACTGGCTGAATGCCCACGCTTAATGGGCTGATAAAGAACAAGAGCTGTCAGAGCACTGCATGTAATTGGTTACCCGGGTCAGCTGAAACTGTGCCCCTCAGGAGGTGCCTGCCTGAGCAAACAGCCTAAATGAACATTTCCTGGGCAAGAACCTGAATGAAGTCTACTCCTGGAAGAGAATTTGATATATTTAACTATTCCCACTTCTACTAAGCCTTTCCAATCAGTGCTGAAGTTGAACATCCAGTGCGTGTTACTCTCCCAAGAATGCTGTGACCTATCTTCAGTGACTAGAAAGCAATTTGAATGTGTTGGGCATAAATACCTGTTTCTCCCTTTTCTGGGCATGTTGAACATACAGGAGGATGCCTCCAACACTAATCTGCACGTTCTGGCTGGTGTATCTAAACTGACTTTTTTCTCCCACTGTTCTGCTTCCTCTCTTGTTTCCCCTGAAGTCCACAGTTTCCTCGCTCTGTCCTCTCCCTTTCCTGCATTCCTGCTCCAGACCATCATTAATTCCCAGCCATAAACCTGGAAAAAAACAGAGAGAAATGAAAAATCCATTCTTGCCTCCATTCCATCCTACCCACTCACAATTGATCACTCAGGGCACTGTTTCATGGAGAAGGTCTAAGACCCCAAAACCAACACAGGTCACTGTGAGATGCTGCACAAGTAGGGCCCAATCCAAGCAGGCAGGACAGCCCCAGGGTGAGGAAGGGACAGAAGATGCAGATCTATACCAATGGAATAGTGCCCACGTGCTGCAGCTACTTTGGTTTTAGGATTAAATCCTTTCTGTGAAACCATGTGAAGGTGCAAACAAAGGGTCAGTGAGAAACAAGCTAAAGAAAGGGTAGAAGTGAGACAGCAGAAGACCAGACAGCTAGAATGAGATGGTGACAGCAAGAAAGCTTCAGAGAACAACTCAGGGATGTCAGTGGTATCAGAGGGCTGTTTTCCAAAAACCTTCAACAGTTGTTCTGGCTTCAGACTTAAGTTGGCTCTCTTGGCTTTGCTGTTTCATTTTTCAAAGAGCTCTGTGCTGGTGAAAGGGGGATGATACTGAATGAGCAGTAGAATATCTGTCCCCTAGATTCCTCCCATCTTTGCCATCTAGGCTCTCTCAACAGCTAAAAATGCTCTCGTCTCAGCTTCTGGAGGTTACACTGATGACATGTCTTTAATTTGACTAATCAGCTGAGTGAATGCTCATTCAGTCATCTGATGGCAGGCATTTACAGGACAATGTGCAGGAAAAAAATAATTTGCCTTGCAATCAAACATTATAGTTCCCAATTAAAAAAAAAAATCACTAATTTCAGAAGCTTTCTTCCATGAAGTCTTTGCTTCTATTGTGCCAAATTCAGGGAAGTAACTCTGTGGAGACAGTGTGGGGGGAAAACAAAGCAAAAAGCCCCACACCCTGTCCCGTCACGCACATGAGTCAGGGCCCTTGAAGAACTGTGCGAGGGACGAGCAGGGAACTCCAGGAGGAGCAATGGCACAGGAGTGCAGAACACTGGAAATTAATAAACCCAAGGGCCAGCTTTTTAGACACAGTTCCTGACTTTTGCTGTTACACATTGTGCCCCTTACACCTTTCCACTTACTCATAATCCATTTTCCTTGCCCTCTCACTCATATTCTTTTGGTAGTGCTGTCTTCTTAGAAATATATTCAGTGGCTTATTCACTTCTCCTAGGGGAGAGGGGGGAAACAGAAGCCACCACCACCTGAGTCATTAATCTCTCTGAGGTATTTGCAAGATTACAGACTTGGGTTTTACAGACACCTTTGTAGGGCTGTCTTTCTTTTAGATGGAATATTATTAACTCAATTCTGTTTATGATACTTATGCTTAATTCCCTAACGTGTTGAATGAACATTTTGGTATCACCACATCAGCATGCAGGGCCACATAAAAGTGAAAGTTAGTTCTGTGAAGGCTTCAAGGCAGGGAAAATGAGACCACTTAGTAACATGAGACAAAGTCAGCATCAGTATAACCCATTCAGCTTGAAAGCCAGCCAACATAAAAGGTCTCTGTCTAGTTTGTTGGGAATTCAAACACCACATTAAAAAGGAATATGTTTTAATACATTTTCACAGGTGGTTTAGTAAAAAAACAAACAAAACCAACTTTGAACTGAACTCACTTTGAAATGACATACCTATTTTGGTGGAGGGCATGCAACAGCACAGTCTGCAGACAGGCTTTTCACCACCTGCTGTCTCCTGTGTTCTGTGTCACTGGCAGCTGCAGGAGCAGGAGCAGGACCTACACGTGCATGGATACCTGTTGAGGTTGAGCCAGCTCCAAGTTCGAACTCAGGTAACACCTCCAATTGCTGTTTATTACTGGCTTTATTGAAATTCCTAATGGGACAATGATAATTTCACTTTTCTTTCTTGTGGTTGCAGCTGTTGGGCCCATCTGCAGGGAGGAGCTCAGTTTCTATTTCTCAGAAACAGTTTCTTTACCCTCAGGTTTCCTGCTGGCTGACAAGGAGTATTTCCCAACAGGAATTCTTAAACATTGCATGCTGCACTTATTCTTGTCTGGCAACGGACCAGCAGGTGCAATGCCATTCCTTCACAGTGACTGAGTTTTAAATATATTTCTACACATTTCAGACCCTGCTGAAACAGCCCAAAACTTTTTTCTTTTTGGGAATCAGCAAATTTCTGACACACAAGGTCTGTGTCTGAAAGTCACTCACCAGGAATGCATAAACCAGAATTCTTACCCCCACACACCCTCTTCATAATAGAAAAGTTATAGTATTCTAGTTCTGGCCACAGTTTCATTTATTTAAGCTAAATTTATGTCTGTTGTTTCATCTACTCTCACAAGTGGACCAAGCATGACAAAAATACTCTTATCAACAGTTCTAGCTGCTTCCACCTTTTTTTCCCCCCCTCATCTAGTATATTTTATGTTTTTTGTACTTTCAAATCCATCCCATTTAATCAAAACTGTTTGCAACACATGCAACCCAAAATGAATCACATAAATATATTCAAGGACATGGAAATTATAGAAGATAAAGGCAGGAGCAAATGACTTCTAAAACCATTTTCTGCAAGGAAAAATATAGTGAGATGCCACACTCCTGAAAGTAAGCAATTTAAGCTTTTACATGACTAACTTGACATTAAAAGTCCATCTCTGGACCACAGACAGTGAAATGGTCACCCATAAGGATGAACTTTGAGGCATGATTTGTTTCACCAATGCACTAAAAAGGATAATATTTTTTCCATTCAAAAAAAATGGTTTGAGGTTCCTTAACTAATTTATTTTGGCAGGACAAGGAGTCTGTATTGGGTATTACTGTCTTGATGCTTTGAAGAACCCTGTTTTGTTCATGTTCCCACAGAAAATCATTTGAAGAAAAAAAAAAGAAAAAAAAAGAAAAAAAATAAATCCTTTGCCTCTTTATGTAACAAATGGCTATGGCCTAAACCAATAACAGAGCTTAAAATTGGTGTTTCTAATGTGACCACTGAGACATTTCAGACTTAATTACATCTGAAGCAGACTTAACCACCCATTTCTCTCCAGTTTCACACAGGCAGTAATTGCCCCTGTAGCCACACAGCAACATTGTAGAATTAACCACATCCTAGAGGAGCTGGAACAGAAAAAGGGAAACCAAACAGACTCCAGAGTATCTGTGCAGGCAGAACAGGCTCACTGATCCTCTGTAAGGGTTCTGCAGTCAGAACCAGCCCCAGCCCACTGAAGGCAGCAGTGTTCTGTACCACACACCTACAGCACGTAATGCTCTGTTTCCCCTCTTGGCTTTCTGCTTTAGTTCCTGTTGACTTATATAGAGCCAGAGATACAAGAGAACATATTGGAGTCCTTATGTACATAGTACACATGTACTTGTGATCATCCTTATTAATCTACTCCAAACCCCCAGTTTTAAGAAGAAGCTGTGCATTTTCCTGTAAGCTGTAATCCTGTGCAACAAATGATTCACAACCCCAGGCCAAAAATAAGTGTCATTCAAGTTAGTGCACTAATATAAACACAATAAATAGTATCTATTAATAAAAATGTTGGAATTAATGGTCCCACAAAAACCTTACATCTGGGTCTTACGTTAGAGACCAGCAACCATACCATGGAAGCTGGAACGCAGTTCTGCAGTTCCAGGATGGCTGGACTACTTCAAACATGCTCCTCTGTGGCAGGCAACAAACCCTCAGTGAATGAAGAGACAGCAAAGTACTTTTTTTACACATTTAGGTCCTGTGAATGAAAGTGCAAAATATACACTTAGGTCCTGTAATCAGTGGGGCTATAAATGAGCTCATTCGTGAGCCACAGAGCCAGGAAAGTCTACAGAATCAAACCTAAGAGGCAGCAGAGCAGGCCAGGAGATTCCTGGCATGGTGGATGCTACAATTCAGGATGCCCCTGCCTTGCAGCAGTGCTGCCCAGCACTGTGGTAACTCTGGGACAGGGAGATACCTCCTCTCCTTTCACAAACCATCTCCACCGCACACCGGAGAGGACAGCAATGAGCTGCTCCATGTGCTCCACCATTGGGAAGTTCATTGAGGGACACATACTTATTTTGTGTCTTGAACATGCAGGTTTTGTTTTCCTGTTTTGGCTCAAACAGGTTGAATTACAGATTCTCACCTTACTGTTTCTTCACTGCCTGCTTTAATATAAAGAAGAGGATTTCACACAGGATCCATCCTCCCAAGTCTCCTGGAAAAAGAAGAGGAAAGGTAATAAAACAAGGAGCAGCTGCTCCTGTTTCCTTGCCACGTTAGACTTGCTAGAGATCCCACTTCCTTGTGCAAGTATGTCACAGCTTTCTGGTTTCAGGTGGGATGGGTTGTGTTTTTCATTTTTCTTTCTTATTGAAACAAAACAAACAAGACAAGACAAAACAAAAAAAGGCTCACAATGGTAAACTAATAACTGACCCAGAACTCAAGCCTGAGGCATATCTCAAATGCAGATAAACATAGTGCCTTTTGTTGCTTGCACTGCAATGCTTGAAAATTGCCTGTTTGCAGGACTTTAATTCTGAAATTTGAGAAATACTGTGGTTTTCTTGCCTATTGTTTCCCTTATGTAGAAGCAATTCAGAAACATCCCAGCTCCGTGGGCAAAGCAGAATAACAAGAGCTAACACTGACACATCCCTAGGCAGCACTAAGGCTGTATGAGTGCTGCCTTTCCCCTCAAAATGAGTCTCTTCAGAGGAAAAGTGTATCCTACCAAACTCTGAAAGACACCTTGTGCCTGTGTTTAGTTGGACAGAAGAGCTGTCTTCTTGCAAGATTTCTAGTCATTTTGGCTAAGAAAGGCTTGCATGAAAATTGCTTTACACACTTTGAATTATTCTCATTAGAAAAATCTGAAATATCGATTTTTTTCATTGTCTCCATCAAAAAGCTTGAAATCAGTTTGTCCATTTAGTGTCCCCAAAACTTTGTTGTTTTAGATAGTTCACCAAGGTATTAGATGTAACCAAACCATGGGAAACTGCTCTTCAATCAATTCCTGTTGATACTGGCAATATTCCAGATGATTCTCATCCAGACTGGCAGAACAATCATCTTGGGTTTGTACTATTACTTTCCTTGAAATATCTACTTACTCATCATATTATTCAGAGGAATAGAATTACATGGAAAAGTTTCCTCACATATACTAGAGAACAGACCTTACCTAGATGTATTTTATCATCAGATATTACATATAATCTCTCTTGCCCCTGGAAATTCCAACCAGACCTCAGTAAAGGCAGTTGCTCTGGGTTCAGTTCTTGAGTCATTCACAAACTTTGTGCACAATTTTGAACCATCAGCCAGCGAGACGCTTTCCCTGTCTTTAATACAGAAACAACACCACTACTCAGGTCAGCACTACAGGCTGTAAGCCCATTCCAGCAGGATTTGACTCATAATTCATATCTGTTTTTTATTGAATTTTCAGTGTGAACAGGGACATCTGTGCAATACCATGGTGGAGAATGAGAAGTTCTTGAATCAACTTCCAGTTATTCAGCTCAGAGTCAGTAAGTCATTAAGAAAGAATACATCACTAAGTGTTTCACATTAATAAGATTAGTCACAGGACTACCCAGAAATTTCTGCTTCCAGAATGAATGGTACATTATCAGCCAGGGAACCCAGGAAGAAATCCTGCCAACAGGCAAGGGCATATTTTAACACCAGGTTGTGGTGACTCCTGCATTTGTTTTCTTGAAAATATTGAAAAATCAACAGACTGGTTTCCTTGACATACATTCACTTCATTCATTCAGGATAATGTTTAAGTCATATAAAAAATACATGAGTGACTCTTGGTTAAGTCTAATTGCTAATAGTGCCTTATAGGACCTGCACTGTTGGCCACTTCTGGTTCTTTATTTTGGAATATTTAAAAAAGCATTACAAGGAATTTTCTATTTCCTTCTGAATGCAGACTTTCTATTCCCACTCTAGTTCTCAGCTGCTTCCTGATCAATCTTTTTCTAACACAAAAGGCTCCACATGAAAAACTATAAAAACCAAGCTGCTCATAGTCTTTGAAAGATGCAACAGACTGACCAAGCTGGGACTGTTCAGTTATTGCGATGAACAGTTACATATTGTATTTGACTTTGCTGGGGGTTGTTAATGCTCACAGATGCCTTATTTGCAGTAGTGTTACTGATTACTCTCAAGCAGTTAAAAGATTTCAGGATTACCAACACTTACAGTCCCAACACGGAGAAAGCAAAAGGAAACCTGTGAGAGCTGCCCACCTACACCAGCCCTTCCACATTAGTTCACATTCCCCCTCTGTTTCAGATAAGACATCTGGCTCCCACTGAAGCACATGAAAAGTGTTCACATGTTCCTTTCTAGTCACTCTGCTTTTGTACTGCCATGTCTTAAAAGGTGCCATTTTTGCAACTTTTTTTCCAACATAATTGTGCAAATAATACCTGAGGCTTTTGCAGAGATGGCCTGTACATCATCCTGCCAGGGCTGAATTTAAGGCAAACTTCTCACAGTGTCTTGTTTTCATAGAAATTTCTTTTTCTTTCTTAAGTTTCATGCTCTTTTTATACACAAAGGCACTTAAAATGGTTTCAGCATTCTGACTCACGCGTTCAGTTTGACTCCTAAGCGGATTAATCATTTCCTTACTATCATGACTATAAAGCAGGAAAGATGGAAAAAACTTCTAAAAACACTGATTTCCACCTCCCCTCCCCACTTTCTTTTGCTTTTAAATTAAAAAGAAACCAGGCTTCTTTTCAAACATCAAAACCATCCCTGTGGACTGACCAGACTGGACAACAGTGAACCATTGCAGATTATGACCAAATATGAAACAATCCTAGAAGCCAGGAGGAAGACTTTTTTTCCTGAACATTTGAATTTGTTCAGATGACTCAGTTATGGTGCAAATAAAACCCACACTATTTGTTTTGAAAGTTTCGGTTATTCACCAGGAACTACATTACCTGGTGCCAGCAATTAAGCCTGGAATGATGCTTTTAACCACATTTCTTTATGATAAGGTGATTAAGAAGATTAACGCTTGGCATCAACGTCAAAGCATTTTACAAGCAGGAACTAAGCTTCACAAGTGCACCACTGCTGGA
Organism: Anabacerthia variegaticeps; assembly: GCA_035583185.1. Lineage (NCBI taxonomy): Eukaryota > Metazoa > Chordata > Aves > Passeriformes > Furnariidae > Anabacerthia > Anabacerthia variegaticeps. The sequence goes on along the minus strand of JAWWEW010000033.1, from coordinate 6,058,527 downwards.
TATAAATAAATTTAAAAAGGATGAACTAAGGAACAGGAAGGACCTGTCCAATGTCCTGTTAAGCTAAAGCAAAGCTGAAGCGTGCTGATGGCAGGATAACACTCACTGGGAGCTAATCCAGACATGGCTGTAGAAAAGTCAGGTCTGATTTCCTATAACAGGTCTGATTTTCTTTGCAGATTTAGGCAAGACAGAGGAAGCTTAGCTCCAAGACTGTGGTTCACAGAGATCTGTGGTTTTAAAAAAATTTGACAAATTTCCCTCCCTCACAGAATATCTTATCTGAAGATCTGTTCAGAAACTCACAAAGAAGCTTCTAAGACCTATTTGAACCAAAATTTAGTGAAGCAAACAAGCCTATTTCCCTCCCAAGTGTTTTGGCAGCTGTGTAAGAATTACAGGTTATCTAGCAGACAGTGGTTACAAACAACACTTTCGCAGGAAAGCCTTGAAGCTGATAAACTGACTGATAAGCAAATTCAAGTGAAGTGCACGATGGAGAAGCAGCAAAGCAAAGCCGCTCACATCTTGTTCCCAAGAACTCTGGAATTAAGATACACCCCTCTCACATCAGCAGGAGGGCATAGGACACTATGGTGGTAGAGAAAGAGGAAGACAAAATCAAGCATGGCTAAGAACAGTTATATCTGATATTGTTAGGGATGACATGCTTTCTGTAGTATCAGTTAAGTAACTGATAACCTGAATAAAGATCTTGTTTAAATATAAAATGCCATACTTTTCTCCTGTCCTGTGAAACTACCTATTACTTTTGCTTTTTCAGCTTTAATACCTGAAACAAGACATTACATTAAAATTAATAGAAGGTTTCAGATTTCTTATCAGAGAGAAGCCAAAATGGAACAGCAAAATCTGCCACCGGTCAGACAAAGCAAAGGGACCTCATTTGGAGCCTGATTTCATTTAGTTTTAGAGTATCAGACAGAAATCACAAGAAGGATTCCCAAAACAACACATCCCAAACTGTATTAATCTAAACTAACAGATGTATCAAATCAGGCAACAAATACAAGGTTAGATGATTACTGGCCAGCTAGATTTTTTTTTTTTAATGGTGCTTTGCTTTCCATTATTTTTATGGATGTCAATAGGTAAAAATAAATTAAAATTTAATTACTGTCTTACATTTGCCCCTGTAATAGGGCATTAAAGCTTATTTTAAACTATGCATGATTGCCTTGATGCTTTGTAAACACTTAGGAGGACAGGACAGATGAAGCTGCAGACAGCTGCAGCAGGTCCTACTCAGTCACAGCAGACCTGAACCATAACCTAAAACGTTTCCAACTCCATTCAAAGTTGAGAACGCTGCTGAAGAAATACCTAGTTTCTTTTTTAGGAGAATAACTGCACTAGTTTTCTGAAATAATTCATGCCACAAAGTAATTCCCAGCTCTCCAGCACCGCTCTCTTTAAACACCTGGACAGGTTAGAGAAGCAACTGCTTCTTGATGTGATGCCAACCCTCCCCTCACAGCTGAAAAGGCAGCAGGCATGGAACATTTGGGTGGCAGACCAGCACAATTCTGAATTTACTTTGCAGTGTTTGTATTGATGCTTTTGCTCATATTCACTGGCCACCTGCCCCCAGCAGATGTGCCATAAACCCCATGTGCAGTTTGCCCCAACCCAGATGGGTGCAGACCTAAAGCACAGGTTAACCTGCTCTGCCCAACAGATGCCAGTCCTGGTGCCCCTGAACACCAGAGGCACCTCCATTTGTGCTCCTGCACTCTCAGTCCCCAGAAAAAGAGGATAGAGATCTTAAATAAAAACCAGCAACAAAACCCCTCACCAAACCATTTCAAACGCTGAATCAACAGTGAGTCACAACACTCCCGAATTCTGAGTAACAGACCAGAGGAGGAGACAACAAAGAAAAAAAAAATCCTCTGTTTAGTGTGGCCTGTAGAAGATACATTAAGAAATAATCATGGTGAACTGTGGCTTTTCTGTTCAGAGATTGACTCCGCTGCTGATTTATCAGAGTTTGTGGTTTTCTTTTTTTTTCATTTTTTTTTATTTCCCAGTTGAAAAAACCCTTACTCATCATTGGCTACTTCCAAAAACTGTTGAAATGCTCACATTACCCATAATTTCCCAATTAGTGCTTGTTAGTAAGGAGCACCTACTATTAAGAGAAATGTTTCTGTCAAAGGGAAGGGCAGATGCAAATTCCCCCTCAATGTTAAAGGCTGGACGGAGCATTTTCACTGATATTCAGAGAAGTGTGTGCACACACATTATCATTCCAGTCAGGTTCTCTTGGGAAGAGTGAGGCTACTTTTGTCCTTTGCACACCCTACCTGCCTCTGCTGACTTGAAATTCTTTTCTAAGACATTGTGGTGGTCCTGCCTCTCTGCTCCTTCAGAGACTCCTGTGTGGTGTTTCTGGCTGTGGGAGAGCCAGCTCTGCCCATCTCTGGAGTGGTGACACAGCCTGTCCATCTGCCTCCTTGACTCACTTGTCCATCAACATGCAGTTTTTCAAGCAGCAGCTCAAACCAGCTTCAAATCAATGACCCTAAATGAGGACAAATTTACACAAAGATGTCTTCATCCAATTAACTAAAAGACAAAATGTATTTCTACAGTAAAATAACAGCTTGGTTTCTCATCCGGTGTCACAATGTTTACTCCATACTAAAGCTAAGAAAAATGTTGTGTAACTAAGAAACAGAGGCAAGTATCCATCTGTCCTTATCAGTCATCCAAACATGCCAAAAAATCCCCTAAACTGTGGCCTATGTGAAATATAAACCTTTATTTGGGGGCACGACAGTGAGAATGGAATGATGAGATCAGTATTTTCCATTCAACAAGCACATTTCCTAACCTCATAGAGTGAGTGTCTGAGGACAGGCAAAAGCTTTCAACTTATTTCAAAAGATCTCAAGCCTAAGTCTGAATAACGAGGCACTTCACCTCTTAATATCAGAGAACTGGCATCCAAAACCAATAATAATTTTAAGATCTAGATATATTTGCAGATAAGCTGTTGGTGAAATCCTTGAGCAAAAAGCAGACACACAAGTGAACACCATCCATGCAGACTGACTTACTCCCCCATCAGCTCAACTGCCTTAACTGTGTGGACATTGGCCTGAAACCTTTCTTCTAATCGTGCCACTGGAGTTTTGCAACTGCAGGTGTTGCAACTCCCTCCAGCTCTCCTATTTGAGAGATAAAAGGTATCAGTTTAAAACACAATGGAGTTTTCAGGGAATATACTCACACAAACAGTGACCTCATTCCCAGTTGTATGCATCACATATTTCAGACCACCAGGGAGAGCCAAAAAGGCTTTTGTCTTCACACAAGGTCTAACATGACAGCACAGAAATGCAGTTTCTTCCACCCATGAAATCCCAACAAATACTTTCCTTGATATAGAAACAAAGTTTAAGTGTCAACGAATGATGATGGCAGTTTCCAAATGCTCTACCTTCACCAAAATAACTCCTGTCTAAGTAAAGAGATATGTATTGACAGTTTCACTTTCTTATTTATAACACTATGAAGCTGTGGATTTACCCATTACAGAACTGTTCAAGCTGCTGCACTTCCATATTCATGGAGGCTAACACAGCACTGCATCTCTGTCCAGTTCATTCCCAGCCCAGTCAGCACGAGGAGAGGGTTGGAGGCTGTGCTTTCGTTCCATCTCTGACTGTCAGGAATGCAGGGCAAGATGCTGAATATGACTCACCATCTGAGTCCAGAAAGATTTTGTACAAAATACAGGAAATATGACAAGACAAAAGGCTGAATAAGTCCTAAAACATTTGGATACAGAACCACAAACCAGGTTCAAACTTGAAGGAAGGGAACTTCTGGCCACAAACTACAAAACCGGCATCCCTAAAGAAGTATTACTGGTACCATGTAGAAAGTTTGACTGCCAGGAGCAGATTTAAGCTCATTTTCCACTATACACCATATTTTACTATTTACACCTTGCAGCAAATCACAGTATTGTCTCCAACCTCTGATACTTTGCTTGCTTATTTTAATGTACAATGTAATTGAATTTCTTCCTCAGGATGCTTCTGGAGTGATGACTAGTTTGAGAAATAACATTTCACAAGGAATGTATATTGACTGTAATTAATTCCTATTGATGCAGAGGCTAATTAACAAGAATCTAATCAATAACTTGGTTGGATCCAATCCATGAACTGGCAACATGCACCAGAGAAAGGGGCAGAGTGTGAGGATATATTTGGGGATGAAATCACACATGATAGGCACTTTTGAAGTGGTTCACAGATCCTTTAGGTGTTGTCCAGCCATCCTTAACTTTTGGTCTCATCTCCTTTCCATGTCCCTTCCAGGCTTTTCTGCTCCCTCATGCTATGTCTTTCCTGCACACACACTGCATATTTCCTTGGCTATCTCAGTTTTCAGCTCAAAGATTAAAATGCCCCACATCCACACATGCACAACATTCTTCTAGCAAAAACAAGCTTCTGCAAATTTTGCTTTTCACTGTTATTGAAGGTCCTCGTGCATCAAATGCAGCAACAGAGCATGAAAGGGAAAGAAAGTTTCCTTAGTAACACCATTTTTATTGCCAAGTTCTATTTACAAAGAGGTCTAGTCTTCATTCTTGTCCAGGTTTTCAATAGCCACGACACATGACCAATGCCAGCAATTACAGACTCAGCTATAAAAATCTGGATTTCAGAAACATACACCAATATTTTCTAATTTCACTCCCTTTCCAGACACTTATTTACATTTTTCTTTAAATTAACATAAGATATTGTCACATTTACCCCAATGGTCTAACATAACTTATATTAAATAATTAATACTTATTGCCTGTAGAAAGACATTTCAGAATTCAATTCACCCCATGTTTGGGCTTTTTCCCATATAAATGGTAAGTGCATGTTCAGGACTTGGTTTCTTCTCAAATGAAGTACATTTTTGACAACTTTATTAAAACATATTTTATAGGAGGACAGTCCATGTTCATGAAACGTTCTCTGTAGTGTTTAAATCCCAGGTACATTCATTCTTCTAGAAAAATACATTTCTCCCTCCTTGCACTTAAAACAATCAAACTTACAAAACAGCTCAAAATGAAATAAAAAGTTTGCAACAAAAACATCGACACAGCTATACAAGTGGAGACACCTCAAGTTATATTCTGAAGTTTATAATGCTTCCAGCAGGTTCCCTACAATTGTGACAATGTGTTATTCAGTGCTATCCCTGGGCAAAACAAAGCTCCTAGAAATTCTAACAGTCTATCAATTCAGATCTGTTCTCAATTTTTTTAAAAGTCATCCTCATGTGCATTGTAAATATTTATGCCACAGTCTCCAAATACACCCAAACACAAAAGCTCAGACCTTCCCATCTCCTCATACATATTCAGGTTATCAGATTGCAATTACTATGTGTCTTAAATTCACTTTAGTATGAGCACTCACAACCAGAAGTAATGGGGAACAAGATAAAAAGTCTCAGGGATCTTCAGATTATGATCTTACAAGACTCCAGTGAATGCTACAGACCAGTCTGAACCTTAACTCTAACTTCTGGTATCAAGTATGGGTAATCATTACCTGCTTAAGCTCTCTTCAGTTACTTTGACAATCAATGCACTCCACACACTTTTTTATGCCAACAAGACAGTCCCAACAATAACACAATTTTTTCCTTTTCTTATTAAGAACCAATGAATTCAAGTTAGCAAACCAATAAACCAGATACCACCACAGTGCACATTTATTAGACAACCAAATTTAGCTTTACATTTATAATACATTAACAAACACAAAATATATAATTTATAACACCTTGCAAAAGAAAAAAAATCTGAGCAATGCACAAATCTAAAAACGTGGGGAGATCAAAATAGGGAAAATTCTGTACAAATGTAATATAAAAATACATTTCCATATGAAAGAACCTTCTGTTTGAGAGTCAGTCAAGAACCGCATCTCCTATGTCTTTGTTGCTGCTCAAAAATCCTTGAGCAGCAGGAAAACCCCCCAAGCACTTCCCCCCTCCCAACCCCTAAAAACATCCCTCCCACCCTAGCAAGCCCTGCTTGGACCACAATCTGCTTTTCAGAATCCACTAGGAGACAGTAGGAGTTATTATATTTGTTTCTAATTCATGCTGCAAATGTTGGGAAAGGTCAAGAGGAAGAGAGCAGGAAAGCACAGAACTACTCCAAAGATTTCTAGCTAACAGAAGAGCAGTGCCCAGCTGGTGATATCCCAGGGTAGGCCAATGATGGTTAACCAGGGACATACCAAAAAAACTCTTTCAAGAAGAATGACAGTAGCAGTTAGGAAGAGAACTTTCAACATATATTTAGATTTCTAACATCAGGCTGTCTGAAAGTAGGAGACTCATCAAGAGGACTCATCATCTGCGAGGCAAAAGGCCTCGACCTCCCTGACCCAGCTGATGACTCTGCAAGCCTTTGATTTGCACTAAACCACTCACTTCTCCATCTGACAGCTGCCTGGGTAACGTGCCCTTTGAAAAGCAACTCCACCTTCAGCTTTAGCTGGGTAGTGGAGACAAGGTCAGAGTGTTCACCCTGGTGGGATTTTTGGTGAGTGACACTACTCCTGAGCTCCCTCCAACGAGCAGTGCAGAGTGACCAGTCACACCAGAGCACCCCCAGCACCACCTGAGTGAAGCGTTTACTGTTATCAAGTGGCTTCACCCTCACACCTGCAGTTTGACCTGCTTGTCTGATACATTACCTGTGTCTTCAATTTATTTTACTGCTAGTGAAATGACACTCAATTGCAAGGCAATTATTGAATTCTTGGATTGCTTAAAGTAATCACCCCAAGCCACTTGCAGCAAGTGGAAATTACAATCACTCACATCTTACTGCTTAATTAGAAAATAAAAGTAATTTCAATCCTGAACACTGTAAATTTTGCCATAAACAAACTATTTCAACTATCACTTTTCAGATTCTAAAACCCAAAATACTTCAAATGCAGAAAGGAATATTATTTCCCCCCTGTATTCTGTCTCTCGGGCAAAGCTTTGATATGAATCAGTGGACATTGACTTAAACCCTGAATACAGGTCTGTATCCGAGTCTTAAATTCTGGATAAGGAAGATTTTTTTTAAATGTTACATACCTCTCTGTCCTTTAGCAACAATACTGCAATGAATACATGAATTCTGGAAGGTGTTCCCAATTTTTCCTCACCAAGTAACTTCAAGTAAAATTCCAACTGTGTTGTAAAACGAAGAACACTGAGGAGCTTCTTCAACAGGTAATTTTATATCTTTCTTTTTTTTAAGCTTAGCTTAGTGTAAGGAAGAATAGCCAGAATTTTAGTTTATCATGAGTTAGCAGTGGAGAGTACAAATGAGCGCAGTCCTTACAGTGTATGTAAGTTATGACTTCACAACACATAGTTCTGTTACACAAGTAATAGCTTGGTAAAATTTAATAAAATAAGACATACAGACCACAAAATAGCAAAGTCACATTCATTATGCCCTGGCTTCTTTGGCTTCTCTTCTCAAAAGGAAGAGAATAATACAACTGTGTCATGTTGAAAGAACATGGGTGAAGAGGCATCGCCTCTACAAACACACATTGAGAATTTAGCATAGCTCCAGAATTTGGCATTTTGCTCTGGAACATTGCTATATTTAGAGTGATTCTATCTCCCTCTGCAATATTTATTACACTTGAAAGAGTGGGGCTTTTGAAGGACAAGTTGTTTAGCTGCTGCCCTCTTCTGAAATTTGCAATTCGGGTTTGGTTAGAGACTGATGTTACACGGCCTCAAATAAATCTTTTTTTTTTTTCAAAAAAGAGAAAAAATTACATTTGTGGCTGATGTGCTAACACCTTCCTGGTTGAGTTTCCTTTTTACAGTGAAAGGCGGATAAGGAAATAGCCTGAAGAAACAGATTCTGATGAGTGAGAGATAGATATGATACTCTTCAAGGAATTGTAGATGAGTATTATACTTGTGGAGCTTAGAAATTGCTGATGGCAGATTATTTTGGCATCTCCAGAGTTTTTACATTCTGAAGTCTCCTAGTGCAGCACAAAGCCCAGACAAACTGCATACACATATGCCTTAATATCAGAAGCAAAGTGAAAAATCAGTTGCTTCTGTGGCAGAGCCATTCAGACCCAGCTGAAGTGTTTATACAACCCCACAACACTGGTGAGGCTGGTGCAGTCAGAGCTTTCCTGGTGCAATTCCACCTTTGTCGAGACCTTTTGATAGAACTGCTAGAAGATGTCCCACTTATCCCTCAATCAGCAAGGTTCTGCCAGCAGCAGATCAGACAGCAGACCTAGTCTTCTGTTCTCTTAATAATAAGATCCGTCTCAGTCAGTTTCTGTGAAGCTCTCAGTAGGCAATTGGTCATGAGATTTAAAAGCCACTCAAAGGCAATGAAAAGCACCAAGTCAGCTTTCTTTCCCTTTGTCCCAGCTCTAGTGCAGTGTGGCTCAAGGGTGAGACTATGAACACCCATCAAAGAGACTCCTGTGGCTCTGATCTTCCTAGAACTGAATTTGAAAGGAGGTAAATAAAGATCAAGGTTTTCCTGTCTAAAAGCAATTCTATTTAAGGGAACTCATTCTGCACAGTGGCATTTTGTGTAATCTAGGTCAGGAGTTTAAGGTTAACAGCTAACATAAAATGCTTTTGAATTAAGGCATTTTTTATAATGATCTTCACAATATTACTGGGGCTACAGCTAATATTGCAACATCCTAGAGAAAGTCTAGATTGCAATAAGTTCAGGTAATAATTTGTGTGGTCCTTGTGCCCAAATAGTTACTGATGTCTAGGCTTGTTCAGGTACCTGCACATCAGCTGCAACAGTGACTGCATGAGTGCAAACTCACCCAAAGCATGTGACAAACCTCCCCCCAAAAGTAAGCCCTTACTCCAGCCATGCCAAATTCTCAGCCAATATCCATAGCAGTGGAGGACACCTAGATCTCAGACTCCATTTAGAGTTTGGGCCACTCTGGAATGGTCAGAATTATCAGTTAATTCAATTTGAGATGAAGTACAAGTCACAGAAAAATGGAAATCAACAAAACTGCATGCAAAAGTTAGCAAGGGGAGGAAAAAAATTACTGGCATTCAGTAGCAGACACCCTATATACATGATTGGCAAAGGTTATTAAGTGAAGGAGAATATGGAAAAAGTGAGAAAAGTTATACCTGTGGATTAGTCAATCTCATATATAACACTGAAAATCACTGCAAGTATTCCATATGACAGCCAGTAGGAGGTACAATAAACCACTGGGAAGTAAGCAAAAACTTTTCAGATTCACCTGTTTGATAAAGAATTCAATGGCAGTAGAGACAGAAAGAGGAAACAGATTGCAGTGATGACTGAAATCAATACCAGTAAACAGCAGATTTCCTTCTGTGAGAGCCAGAAAGCACTCAGCTACAAACAGACCAACAATGACAAGCTGTTCATTTTACTATTAATTAATTTAGCATACTTGGAAATTGATGAAAAATCTTAAATTCAATTTCGTGTTAAACTATGGATCAAATCAGCAGAGAACATTCCCAACTTTAATCAACACTTTTCCACTACTTTCTGTCAGCTTGGTGTCAGGATCTAGGCAGCAAAGTAAGTCAAGCAAACTCAGACTCACTTTTATGCAGCAATGTTGTTTGAGTGGGATACCATCCCAGACAGGAAAAAAGAATTACACAATACCTTTCCTTTTGTGTTTCAGGCTTGCAAAGGAATTCGCAGTTAGATATGGTGACCTTCTTCCTATATGACTATGAAAAATCTGAAAACTCTCTTTAGAGTAAAACTGCTTCTGTCTGCTTCTTGAAGTTGGCTTTCAGTAGCAAAGACATGACCATTCCTCAGAGGTGTAGCAATCTGACTGTCAGAAGCAAACAAACAAGCTGTAGCAGTCTCTTAAAATGTTTCACATTCCTCTGTAGATGGCTAAGCAAAGTCTCAAAAATCCCTTATGTTAATGTGAATAAGCATTTGTCATTAAACTTCTGCTTTTTACCTTATAGAAAATTGTATCTTGCTTTGAATCAAACCTTGAAATAAATATTACACATGGAAAAAAACAATATTGAAGTCTGGAGTCCTATGAAGACAACACAAAGTGGCCAAGCCTGCTGGTATCATGCAGACCTCCAAAAGATGAATGAGATCAGGATTAAAAAACAAAACCAACCAACCAAAAACCCCAAACCCCTCCTCCCCCAAACCAAACACCGAACCAAAAACCACACCCTGACTCAAATGGAAATGTTACCTCTGTACTACAATATATAATTTTTTCTGGTCAATGGCATGGCTCCAGTTTCAGAGATGTAACAATACAGTATGAAGCTGGGTAGTCAAAGATTTCTTCACTTTGCCATAATACTGTAGACCTTTTCCAATTAATTAGTTCCTGTTAGAAAGACAGTAGGTCCTCTGAAATACTTCCATGTTCTTGTATAACAGAAATTGGTAGGAAAGAACCAGTCCAGATTCAAAAGGTTGGGGTTTTTTTTCCTCATCTCCAGTTTAGATATGCAGAGTATCTGATGTTTACTCTAAAAGCTGCTGACATTCTCATTCACAACAGGGCCCTTTATGGACTCAAAGGCCTCTCAGGCCTCAAGAAGTACCTGCACTCCCAGAGAAAAAACAATTCAGAATTTGGTTGCATTTTCTTCACTGTTTATTACAGTCTGCATGTTGTTTAGTCAGAATGTTCTTCCTCCATCTCCTTTACCTTGCCAAGTTCCTCTTCAGATTGCAAAGAGGGCTGGGGAATGCAGGGGAATGTCCGAATGCTGTGTGGATCCACTGGAGGCACCAGGGTAAGCGACTCTACACTCAGGGTATCCGTGTTGTCATCTGTAAGTAGGGATATCGTGGGCTGCTGTGCAGGGATCAAGCTGGGAGACAGGTTGGCTGTTTCTATGTCACTGCTTTTCCCAGCGTTTCTGCTGGCCTTTGAGACAGCTGAAAGAGTTTCATCAGTTGACATCGTCTGACTGGAAACGGCCATCTGAGGATGCTCTGGAGCTGAAGGATCATCTAGTAAAAGAAAACACCAAGAACAATCAATATTCAACTTAGTAGGTACATTAAGCCTAACAATACACTATTATTCAGAAGTGTTCAAGAATAATTGGGTGGGAAATGCAGTTCTGTGAAGCACTATGTTTACACATTCCCTTTTTAGTAATTATAACCAAAATATTACAAAGGCATACCCTAAAATGCCGGCAGGACTCTGTTCAAATTAGGAACCAGACAACTTTATACATTTAGTATTAGAATATGCAGCAATATTAGAAATATCCCTAGAGAGAGGAAATTGAGGGGAAGAATAAGAACACCTCTCCAGTATTTAGTATTGACTAAAATCAATAGCTACCCCATACCAGGAACATCTTTAGAAATAAAAGAAAACCAAAAAAGAACCAGCTTTCCCAAAAGGTGGCTTGTTTCTTACAAAAATTTGGAAGTAATTCTCTCACTTTGTTCTCCAGATTCACATTTAAGTGACACCTCAACCACAGGAAGCAGAACTATGGAAGCACAGGAAGGAGGATAATGTGCTCACTGCAACTGAAAGGTGCTGCGAAACAGGCCTGTTTTATACAGGCTTGTGTTATGTGATTTCTTTTGTCCTCCTAAGCATGGAGCATACAACACAAAATTGAGAGTAAGCATAACACACTACAGAAAGCTGATATGCTACTATACCTTCCCACACTATGAAAAGCATTAACAGCTCTTTGTACTGTCCTTTCCCCCCTAAAAATCCAAGTGAACTATCCAGTAAACTGTTCATTTGGCTCGGGATGGAGAAGGAATGGAGGGGACGAGGTGGTACAGCCTTACATGAGCAAGTATGCCCAGAAAAGTCAGGTTTTTTTTTCTTTTCAGACTACAACAGGGATCCAGCTTCAAGACAGAGCAGTTTTAGAGCTTTTGTAAGAAACAGCATGTGTTCAAGTGTACAGGCATCTGCAGAAAAGTCTACAAGGCAATGTAGTGAATACAGAAGCTAAGAATTAGTTCTGGTTTTAATACACAGTGACCTTAAAAATATTTCCGTTTCAATATGATTCCAATTAATCCTGGAAAAGAACAGAAAGCATGAACATAAGACAAAAAAAGAAAAAGACAAACAAAGCTGAGAATGGGATGGATATCAGTAAGGTATCAGTGGGATAACAGTAAGGTTATTGATTTCTTTACCTTTCTGGTAAGATAAACTCAAACAATGGTGCATTCTCACTTCAGAAACCACTCAAATGTACCTTTTGCTGAACCAGTGGCCAAAGCTTCTCGCTTTAATAAAAACATAATTTATAGACTGTAACAAAGCCACCTTTTAAATAAAAGGGACATCACTGGTTATTTCTGAAATATTAGGATAGATTGAAAGTAACCCTGCAGACTCTTTTTAGCTGTCAAGAAGCTTCAGTGAGAATGTAGCAACTGATAACAGAGGAAGTGATGCAAGACTTGTGTGGAAAATGAACTGCTAAACCAAGGAAATCCAGCTCAGTTCTCTGAATTCCAAGCTAAATGCTGCCATTTCACTATGCACAGAACACTGAGTCTCTTTGTGGTGGTTTGACTTTCTGGATTCATAAAATCTTCAAAGGATATCAAATGTCCTTTGCCAAGACTATTTTTTATCTTACTTATTCTGTATTTACAAAAATTCAGGATTCAGAAACTTGAGGCATTCTGGTAAATAGAGTATTATCAATCAATTGCAATCTGCTCAGGAATGTCACATATAGCACATCTCTGTTGTGGTTCTGCTATTTCACTTCTGATTCTGCACTTCATTTCTTATATCATTCCTCTCCCCTTCCCAATAAAAGAGCGAAATATTTTCTCAGTAATTTACTGAAATTTACAATCTTAGAAGGAATACAGAGATCCAGCATCTTGGAATGAAAATTTGGTATATAAGAGGCATTATAATGTAAAAATACCCCAAAACAACAGACAATTCTCATGATGTAAAAACTTCTTTAATTGAATACATGGCCTCAGGACAGTAATTACTAATGAGAAAATCTTTGAGGCTCAAAATTTCAAAGTGTTTTGAAGTCATACTCAGAGAAAGATAAAAGTAGATAAATATATGTTTATGTATGGTCTGAATTATTAAAGTCTGTGAAACCAGAATAAAAAATTAGCACAGATGTGCCCTAGCTGAAAAAAAAAACAAGCTCCAGAAATGAGCTTACAAGAACATCACTCTCTAGGTAGGTACCAAGAGAGGTACCCCAGGCTCTTGCTGAAAAACAGTAATTTTCTCTTCCCATCCTCCATGTATTTAAACAAGAGTGTTCTGGCAAAAAATATAAACCAGATCTACAACAAACCCAGGGAGAAGCGCAGTCAGTTTCTTCAAATGGCTGCGATGCTGACATTTAGCTCTAACAAATACCCCCCACACACCTCCAGACTTAAGCACCAAACAAGATTTGGAAACAGGGCGTAATTTTGCACGTTTTGGGGTATTATTAGCAATCTGTGGGTCCAGTGGCTTCAACAGCTTCAACAGCCTTAGATGTTTTTCAGCACTTCTGTAATGCTACAAAGATTATCATTACAGCAAAAATTCCACACCAATTCACTCAACTTCCGTTACATTAACTTATGCTAAGAAGGATTATTAGTGAAAAAAGGCTAGAACAGAAAGAGGAAAGAATGAATATCATCTACAGAGAATGTCCTAAGCTGCAACATACTATGAAAGGATAACAGAAACATAAATTACAAGACATTAAGTGAAAAGATGCAAATTAAATTTATAAAGATGAAAAAGGGTGTTTACGTAATATTAACAGAGTAAAGTATCTTTATGCCAGAATAGTAAAAAAAAGTAAGACATTAATTAGATATGTTAAAACAGGTTTTATAAAAGAGAAGGTCATCTGAAATGTACTTCCATTTTTTTTGCATCTGCTTCCCCTCCTCGCCTCCTCAGGCAATTCAGCAGTCCATAAAGTCAGCTGCACGAGGCTGGTGATCACAGAAATATTTATTAAGCTGGTGCCACCAGAGTCCAAGGGCAGTTGGACATTCAATTGTGCTGAATGCCTGTGCATTTTACCTGAGCTAGAAATCAATTCCCTGCTGCTGGCCAAGTACCTGCATTCCTGTCCATTCAGGAGCCAGTGCTTACTCACTTTCACTACAGCCAGGGCTGCCCTGTGCAAATGAAGACATTGCTGCTTTGAAGCTGGAGGCTTGATAGCAGAATTTCCGCCTTTGGCAACCGGGCCAAGAGACGTGGGAGAAACTGCAGATAAGGCTTTCAGAAACAGCTAATGGTTGCTTTACAATTCTCCCAAAACCAAACGCAGAGACAAACATTACGGTGCTTTCTCCAGTTTCCTACCTCACTGGCACTGGTGTCAGCACGGAAACCAAGTATGTTCTATTAGAGAGTTATGGGCTTGTGAAAGCTTATGGAGGAACCTGCCTGAACGGGCATTGCGGGAGTTTCTGCTGCAGCTGCTGCTCGAAGACCTAAACCCAGTGTCCGCCGTGACTGTCAGCCTCCGACAGACTGAACACCCGCCGGCGTCCTTTCCTGCCAGACCTTACTAGAGGAAAACACAGTGATATATCATACGGAGGGTTAACAATGACACAAGCAAGGGAAACTGGAATGGAGACAAAGGATAAATGTTAGAGCAGCAACAAGAATAAGTGACAAGGACGCATCCGGAACTGCTGGTATCTTGGATAGAGTTTGACACCACGCCAAGAACCTTCTAAGGTGGGGAAATACTTCTGGAGGTGGAAGTATTCATTCTGTAGAAATAAATGAGTTCAGCTGAATTTAATTTTTTTGCTTCCTTATCTGAAAAGGTTCATAGTATAGTTTGGGCTGTCTCTGGCAATAGCAACAGCACTTGCAGCAAGGAGGGACTGGTAGGCATTTAGCTGCTCTCCAGTCTCCTCACATGCTTTAGAAATCTTGCTCTGGTGACATGGAATTATTCTCCTTTTCCCTGGCCATATATTATATGAAGTGCAGTACTGTGCAGGTGACAACAGTGCAGGCTTTTCAGCCCCACTAATCTATCATCTGCATTTGGACTATAATAAGGCTAAAGACAGTGTTTTAAAAGATAGCAGCAGTTCAGATGATGATGCTTGGTGCATAGAAAGTTCCTAGAAAAGAAACTTTCTAAGAACAAAAGTACTTCCTCACCTAGTTAAAAAATTACTAGCATCATAGACCAGGAGATCAAACCACATTTACATTACTGATTATAAAGGGAAGAGACAGGGATGGTTTCAATAAGGTGGCAGGCACTGCTCTTACAGACTCTCCGTCTTGATTAATCATCCTCTCCTTGGAATAAAAAATTATTTTTACAGACTGGAATCCAATATATTCTCTGCAAGAAGGGACAGCTCTTAGTACTTATTTTAGGTCCTTTATCATCAATATCTGCCAGAAGCATGAAATACAGTGTAAGTGGCACAGAAGATCAGTGCCTTGTGAAGTCCTCAATATCCATTGCTCCAATGTAAACATTTGCTTAAGTACTGAAGCCAATTGCTTTTTAAAAGTTAAGACAGCTTAAAAAGTAATAAAACACAGCATAGATGACATTAACACATTCATAATTCTGGAAGACTGCTAATTTACAGTAAGAGAGCTTCTATATCTAATCTTTGACATATATAAAAATAAGCACTTTAAAGGAGTGCCTGTTTCCAGCAAGGGTAGCCAAGACATGACTATTCTAAGCTCTGAAACCTGATGACTAAAATCTGCCCAGAAAGAGAACATTTCTACTGTATGCACAGCAACACTTCAAAAGGACACGTTAATTTAAAAAAAAAAAAAAAATCAGGTAAATAGAAAGAAAAAACCCAAACCAACAGCAGCGTTTGCAGAACCTGATAGTGCTTTTTTGAGTCTTTAGGGATCCTGCTTTCTTTAAGGGATGACTTCTGCCCAAAGCAGTTAATGCAACACTCTGGGATTGCTTGATGCAGGTGACAAAAAGTAAACTATTTTTACAAACCACTAAATGAACATTTTTCTCCCCAGTAATGCATTTTTGAAAGCTTTTTTGCTGTTTAATATATACTCTACGTTGCAACACTGTTTTCCCTTAACATGCAATTTGTCTTTATTTTGTTCTCATCTATCACTGTTTTATGTAAAAGTTGGTGTGTACGTTCCAGATCTTACTTCCTGAAACAACTCTGTGAAGATTTACAAGTACCATCTCAAATATATCAAACCCTGACCAGTTTAAATCCAAAGCTACTGTCAATAGACAGTAGTTCAGGACACTGTGATCACAAGTTTACACTCTAAAAAGCTGTGTAGTTTAAGATGCTGCTCTTCATGAAGGCAGCTGAGGTAGTTTCCTAGAAGTCCCCATATCCATCTCCCCTTTATCTTGTCTGGCCTTCTTGACTGAAGTTCCTGAGCAGCCCAGCATGTTCTTCATGCTCAACAACCCGAGCAGCTGCCAGAACAAACAGGGAAGCAGGGAAGGAGGGAGGGACAGAGAGCTCATCCATGTGCTTGTGTGAGTGTTTAAAATGGAATGGGAAATGAGACAGGAGATTCAAATGTGACAGATGGTGGTAGCATTCAAGTGCTACCCTAGGGTATAAAACAGATCTTGGTAACTGCTTGCTGCTCATCAGCTACTTGTTACTTCCTCCTTGAAGGAGTCACTTCACAGCATACAAACCTTCCCTTCTGCCTCACAGCCAAGCAAGGCAGTCTAGTTTCAATTGTCCTGTTGGTTAAAGTTAAGGATAAATCACTGTGTTTTACATTGAAGTGGCTGAATATCAACAACTGTTTCCATATCTCAGCTGAGGTCAGTAAGACCTGATACAACACAGACAGCGCTCACAATACTGTCACTTATCTCAGCAGGCCCATCTGGACATACCAAAGAGAACAACTTTTTCATGACAACACCCCTGGCAAGTTTCCAGTACAGATCACAACTACATATAAATGCTATAAAAGGGAAAACATTCATTACAAACTTGCAGAAAACTGATCAAATCAGTTAATGCAGAAACATGGTTCCCAGGAATAGATCACAGTATTGGTCTGACATGGAAGAATAGCAAAAGTGCCAACAGAGCTCCCTGGTTGGGGAAAATCCTCCCCGCATCCCAACCCCCCAAAAGACCCAGCTCTAGGGATTTCAGAATTGTCTCTAGTCTATATTAAGGACCTTGAGTCACCACCACCCACTCACCTACAGCTATTTAAAACAGTACTTGCTCATTATTGGCTGCAACCACACCAGCAGTTTGGTACAGACCAGTGCAGCACCCTAGAAGAATTATGCACACTTACTGCTTGACTCTGGTGATAGGAACAGTTGCTGTGCATTAAGGAGATTCTTTCACAAGGAAACCAAATTATAAGATATGCTGAAACTATGCACCAAATACACTTCAAATGTATGCCTGAACTACTAACTGGTCCTTCAGACAATCACATACACAGCAGAAACTGTTGGTGCTAAAGACCAGAATACATATGATCCACAGCAAAATCCCTGAGCCACACGCATGCATCTCAACACCCCCTGTGCATTATCTTACTGCAACAAATCACCTGCTCAGACACCTACAATCACTGTCTTCCTCTTTGTTACTGATCCCTGAGCAGAACAAAATCCAGGAATTGAGCTCCAAAGTCATTTCAGCAGCAGCTTAGTGAAGCTGCTGACTCAGGACTGAAGGAGCTGATGCAGATTCTCATGTTCATTTCCTCTGACTTTACTGTGCTCGTGGTGGTGGGGCACAGACCTGTATCCTCACAGCTACATCTGCTAAAGCATCTGTGTCAGTGTGCCCAGACCCCGGGCAAAACACCAAACCCCACCCACAGACTGTTGTCCTGCCTGGCACGGGGCATTTTGCACATGCTTTATGATTAAGCCACAATGAAGGTCAAGGTAGGCAGTTCATGCAACATAATCAGTCAAGCGCTTGCTGACCAGGCATTTAAGAAATCCTTTCCTCACTGTTTTTTTTGCTTTGTATTGGTTCTTTTGTTGTTGGGGAGGGGAGGGAAGAGTTTGTTTAGAACTTTTTGTTGTTTTCCTTTTTTTTGAAAACAATGAGCAGGCTCCTGTCATCAGGCTTTTAAACTGCAGGAAAGACACACAGAATTTTATGTTACATAAATGCCAACATAGTAAGTAGACTGTAATTTCCTTAACTACAGTCTATGACTGTTCTTCAATAACGCACTATCTCTTTATGCCTGATGAGTAATTATGTGTTCTGGATCTATGCATTTTTTCATACAAGCCAGATTATGTGCACTTGAAAGACCTCATTTTGAAATGTAGTACAGTCTTGCTTGGTATTTCTGTGAACCGGCATGTTGCTTACAACAACAAAAATAATTTAGATTCTTTATTTTCATTTCCTTTACCACAGTTTTCTCTCAGCCACCACTGGAAAGAACTTGATGCCTTTGTCTAATCACAGAGGATTTAAATAGAGCAAGGATATTGTAGATGAGCCTTTTTACACTGCTACGGAGACATGTCATCAAATAAACGTTTTCTTGTAGTGCCAATCCATCCCGAGAGTTCTGACAAATGATAGCACTTCTCTGTGCAATCACTACATATTAGCTAGGCCATCAAGAGACTCATTAACAGCAATCACTTGCCAACAGAAAAAATAAAATTAGATCCTTCTCAGATTTTAAATAGATGGCATATAGAAAAATATTTCAAATCTTATTCTGAAATTACACATATTTTTAATCTACAGTCTGGGTGCTAGAATGCTTTGCATATTGTTGATAAACTGCAAAAGCTTTCCTCACCCTTTCCAGCAGTACTTCTTGCAGGGATAGTCACTTTGAACACACAACACACACTGATCTGCTGACACTGTTCAGTGAAGCCTACAAAATCCTAAATGCCTAATGAAGGTTGCATCAAAGTTTAGATCTACATGGGGCTTCCAAACAAAGGCAAAATGGTATGTCTTAGATGGGTAACCAGAACAACCCTCTCAGGCAGTGATCAACATTGGAAGTCACTTGTAAAATGAGGGGGTTGCTTGAAAAGGTCTTGAGAATCAGGTTCCCTCTATTGTTTTACAAGCACATGAGGGTCCAGCATGAAATCAGTTCAGTATTCACCCTTCAGGATTTACTTCTTGTTTAGTCTCCAGTCCAAGGCTTTACCTCACACATAATTTGCATTCACACCCTTACAGGATTTTCTGCAATTCCTATACAAAAAGGAGGAATGAAGGTGTTCTAATGCAACAAGAAGTTCCAGTTTAAACATACCCACCAAATATACTGACCAATGCAAACAAATAGCAGCCACATTTATCAAAGTTAACTATTTATATTGCAGCCTCTTCTGCACAAATGGAAGTCTCCTGAAATGTGGTGTTCAGCCACGAGAGCATTATTGCAAAAGCTTTACAGTATTAACATCCTAAATAACTATTTTCAAATAGTTCATATTTGGCCCATTGTTACAAATTAACAAGAGATTAGAAAAACACACAAAGGCAAACGTCACCCAGTTCAAAAACGATGCTTCATGTGGAGATCAACTTATCCACTGTGGTGGAAGGCTAATAGCTCACATTACAAAATTCATGCAAAGCAATACTTCAGTTAAAACAAGCAAAGCAAATCACCAACAAACCACACCCCCAACGTTCTAAACTGTATGTGCTAGGAGAGAAGTCAGACAAGCAGAACATTTTTTCACCAGTACTTAAAATCACTCCTGAAAGATGCCAAGTATCTATTAGAGTTCCAGAAAGCTGAAGAGACCGTTAAAATCCGCACCCCAATTCACTTTTAATTGGCTTAGTTGAATGATCAAGTGATCTAAAACCATAAAGCCCCACTGTTTTGAATCCAATGACACAGAAACTTAATTTTACCATGAAGAGCTCTCTACCCCTTAGTGCCTAGGCTGAAAATGGTGGCTGAATACCTGCAGGGCTCTGTGCAGCAGAAGGAGTGGACGTCGAGCTGGCAGTCACCGAGTCACAGCGCCCTGTGCTCCCACTGCCACTGGAAGGGGAGGGTGACGACAGTGGGGATGGATTGTGCTGGTTTATACACTGGGCTACAGCAAAGCCTGCAAAACAGGACAGTGAAGTTTATGAGCTGATCATTATATTCAATGAGTTAACCTATTGAACAAACTGGGGAAAGGTAAGAGCAAATACTCTATTAAAGCAGTGCCAGTTTCATGTAGTGACCCAGAGGACCCACCTGATAGCTTGAAAACACAGACACGATAAGCCAGGAAAATGCTGTTAGTGGCAAACTACACTGACAGGCTGTGCTACAGGCGAAAAAACACAATGAAGAGAGCACAGAAAAAAGCTAACAAATACCAGTCCTGCTAATAACCTGCAGTCCCACCTTCCACCCCCATGCTTACACTCTAGAAGGAGACTCAAGGCCACTTGCACAAACACAATGCTATATGAATTTCTGTAGTACTTGTATTATAGTTCTACATGGGTGAATGCCACTTTTACCAAGCTTTTCTCTTATTTTAAGTTACAATTCATTATGTCCAAGATGAACACCACTTGAAATAATTATATCTATTTTAGTGAAAAACAAAATACTTTGGTGAGGAGCTAAGTATCCCATAAATGTAAATAAATTCATCTATTTTTTTTCAGAAACCAACCTGATTGATCTCCTACAAACACTTAGATAAGTTAAACTGAGGTTACACACAGTGACGCCTGACAGTCTGCAAAAAGTTAACCACAAAGTGAACTACCTCCAGCATGAAAGACCTCTATATGTATCACTGGCCCTGAGGGCTATAGCTTTGCATCACAGTAAATGTACATTAGGTTTCTCACACACACTTCATATTTTGAAATACCAGTTAAGATGGGGAAACAAGGAATAATCAGTGGACTCATGACTACAGAAGTGAGGCAAAGCCAACTGTTAAAGTCAATTAAAATTGTTTAAGAACAGTGACTAAAGCCACTGATACAGAAACACTTCTTACATCAGGATATTTTGCTTCCCCTACAATGCTGGTAAGAGCTGCACCCATCCAAGGCATTCTATATCCACAAAAGCTTTACACTTCAAGGGAGGAGAAAACCTCCATCCTCATCAGAACAGCAGAAAACAGAAAGCTATCACAAGGAAAGCTGGCCTGATTCAGCAGGACTTCCTCAGAACACACTCAGGGATTCATGGCCTTACATGGGAGCATTTGCTTCAAAATGATCTTAACACGGTTTATCTCCCAATACCACTGCAGAGGAAGGATTTGAAGGTACCAGGAAGTTAATTTAGATAGGAGGGAAAGGCAAGCCTAAATCATTCAAAGCCTGTAACAGGGAAACTACTGACCAAGAACAAATTTCCTAATCAGGAAACTCCCTCACGAAATACTTGTAAAGACAAGGTGAGCAGAACTAATCATAGCTATAGGAAGTAAAATAACAGAGGGTTTTAGAGGTGTCTTTGTCTCTACTTTATGACTCTCAGGTTGTGATTGAGGTTACTAATCAACAAAAACATTTCCTTGCCAGTACTCATGATTCTGCTTCAATGTAACTTTCTACTTACAACTCAGCAAGGGATTACTGTAAAGATGTGCCTTCCCAGATCCCTGGAGATCTTATTTTCATAATCACAATGTTTCACAGGGCTGTGTTTTCTTTCACAAAACATGTACCAACAGCTCTCCTCCTACCGCATTTTGCATAACAGCAGCACAGTTTCATGCCAACACCTGAAATAGCTTCTTAACTTTTCCTTAAAGGAATTTCTCTTAAGCAATTAATGTAAATCATCTTCCTAAACTGTAAAAAGCTTACCTACTGTCTTTATAAAAGCTTTCATATAAAAGACAGCCTTAACCTAAATTGCCCTAAGAATGAAAATGGAAGTAAGGAAAAGGGGAAAGGGCAGGAAAGTGGCAAGAAAACAGGAAGAGTGAAAAAAAAGCCTGAGAAATAGAAATAAAATCTTGGCCCAGAAAGTAGTAACTGTTTTCTCACTGTAATCCATATCTCCATTGCCCCAATGTCTTTTGGAGCAATTTCCTTCTGTTCTGTTCTTCAATGCATTGTTATCTCATTACAAATTCTCCTGTTTTTCCATGTGTTGGACCCTGGTCAAATCAAGGCAGTTCTAAATGTGAGCTTTTTTGCAAGTATGAAAGAAAAGAAAACCCTTACATGCCTGAAAATGATTTCTCTCACTAGTTATTTTGCAACTTGGCAGAGTGTTATTCTGCCTCAGAAAACCTGATGAACTTTTAAAAATTTCATTTGTAGAGACTGTTTACATTTAAGAAATTCTATAACCTCATAAAACTGAAGAACACTTATCCTAATGCAAAAATTATTTTTGCTGCCAAGAAGAAATACAAACCAAATGGGTCACTTGGAGCTCTGCTGTCAAGTTGCAAGTTGAAGCACCATTAAAAATGGATTATCTGTCATTTCTAGTCTCCATGTTTGCCCATGTATGATGACTGCAGCTTTAGTCAATTTTTCTCATTAATTTAGTAAACTTAACAGACCAGTTTCAAGTCCAGTGATCAAGGGGATTAGCTGAGAATTGTTTTCAAACCCGTTTCTTAATAAAAAAATAAAAATCTACTTAGCAGTCCTGCATATTTAATTCAATTTTACTGCTATGTCATTTCTTGCACCATGAAGTAATGCACATTACATAATCAAGTTAGTTGTAACTTGCGTAATCTTTGTGCTGCCTAACTACCTTGAATACCTCTGCTCAGAAATCACTTATATTTACATTGTTCTGCTGATGACAGGAAGATTAGTTCATACTACACAATCCTGATGACCAAGCAATATAAATATGTGTAAATAAGGCAGCAGACTTGAGTCTTTAAAAGCAGCCTTAACTAAATATCAGCCTTGGGATGGCTTAAAGAATATTCATGAGAATACACAAGCTGAGGTGGCACATTGAGTTAGCAGTTGCCCTCCATTATTCTTGCCTAGAACAAGGGAATCAAAAAATAGTTAAAATACACTTATGGGCTATAAAAGCAACTGTATCTGAGAATTATGGAGACTAAGCCATTTCAAACATCTCACACTGTAATTTAGTAATACTTCAGTAAACTGTGCCAATCTGATGTTCCTACAGTAGCTGCAGGGCAATTCTTGCCTGTATTTTCTTTTGCATTTAAAGGGTTACAAAGCTACAAAACATGATTTTTTTCCTTCAAATTTTAAAAAGAAGGTGCTTATAGTTTGCATGCCATGGCTAATGTCAGCAAGAAATTTTTTTCAACTTTTCCCCTCAAAATCATAGCATCATCATCATATACTAAGGTATTAACACTGGATAAAATAGTAAGAGAAATCTATTGATTCCTTTTGCTTTTCAAAATAAATTTACTCAGTAGGTAAGCTACCACAATTGTTAAAATATTTAGATGTACCTTTTGCTGGAAATCATTAAGATTTCCCTTAAGACACACTGGGAACATAAAGCTCAGAATAGAGATGATACTTGAAACTAATACTTGAGTTTGCTTGGAAAGGAAGTCATTATTTATTTACTCTCCATAGCAGACCTATGTTCACAGAGGCCCTACCAAATCTGCTGGTTTCTTTAAAAACAATATAATTCTTTACACAGAGTGCTTCAAAAGTATCAAATACTCATACACAGATGGTGAGCCAGCTAAACTACCCCTAAAATGCTCTAACACTCTAGTAAAGACCATTAACTTAAAATAGACCCTGAAGTACATTCATAGCCATGACTTCATAATGATAAAATTGATCAAATGAAGGATTTTGCTTATGTTTTCCTCTGATAAGACCTGCCCATTTTATCAGCCAGTTGGCTGGGATGATTCCAGCATCTCCCTGCATTTGGAGAACCTGTACATTTTATAGAGGACAGAGGAAAATGAAGCACAGTTGGACTACCATAAGGTAACTGTACACTCTCTAGTGAAATATGGAGAGCTTTATGTGTGCCCTATGACAGACAATGAACCAGACTGAAATAACTGTTCTTGAAAATTCTGAATTCATTGGCAAGAGGGACTAGGGAACTGATTTGACAGCTGTATTAAAATGCTCCACAGACCAAAATTTGCAGGAGAGCTGAAAACATTTCTATCATTGTTCGTTTCTTAACCACACTGGGTGTACA
This sequence comes from Anabacerthia variegaticeps, assembly GCA_035583185.1. Lineage (NCBI taxonomy): Eukaryota > Metazoa > Chordata > Aves > Passeriformes > Furnariidae > Anabacerthia > Anabacerthia variegaticeps. The sequence goes on along the minus strand of JAWWEW010000033.1, from coordinate 6,034,312 downwards.
GCACTGACAGCTAATAAGGTCCTACTAAAGGTAGTAATTAATCTGCTAAAAATATCACCAAAACCAGCTCTCCTTTAAATCTACAAAGAACATCATCGCAAGGGAAAGCATAATTTGTTTCTTTAAAGTACAATCCAATTAACTGACTGCAGAACTCTTAAGCACCAGTTGAAGCTGTAGCATTAAGAAATGAATACATAAAGCCAGCAATTTAAATGCAACCTCTTCAGTAATCTTTTTAAAAGGCAAAAAAAGTCTTGCTCTTAAAGTAAAAATCACTGTGGGTCTGATTAAGGGATAAGCACAAAGAGATTCCTAAGAAAATCACATGGAATAAGGAAACCTCATTCATTCATTAGCAAGAAAGAGGCATTTGATATTTGTTTTGTAATCAGATGTAAAACAGGATACTAATCAATTTTTTATCATATTACTGGCTGTCATAAAATGCATTTCAAAGACACTACACTTGAAATACTTCATGTTTTGTGCCTCATTTCTCATGCTTTTTATCAAATAAAAGCTTCAGTATACTTTTTCCTGTGGATTTGCACATAGAAGTCTCCGTTTCCTGGAATTCAAAGGAAGTATGTGGTTGTTTGAACTAACTACCATATTGCATCACCTACATTATCAGCCCCTCTCAAATCAGTAGATGAAGTCACTAGTTAGGAACACAAGTCCACTCTTCTCAGAGAAAGCTGAAACTGTAACTCTGGGGCACCTTTCCAACCACACCTTTTCCATGGAAGTCATGTCAAATAAGGAAATACACTCCCATCATATAATATACACTTGCCTTTTGAAAAACCTGACTGGCAGTATTTATGGGTTTATAATTTCTGTTTCCCAGTCAGGACTCGGGTAAACTGAGCTCCAATTTAAAGCAGTAAAACATCTGTGTTCTAAGTAGGGCATTTGAACTTTGAATCACTGAATCACATTTAAAGAGAAATGCTGAGTTCTGTGAAATGACTGGCAGTAAGTGTAACGAGATTGCATCTTTTTGTATAAAACAGCACAAATAAGTACTTTCAGGCAGTATGAAATTCAACTTTAAAGTTACTCAAGCCAAAAGGAGAAAATTACACCATCTGGAAAAAAAATTCTGCAGAGAAGTCAGTTTGTGAAACAGACAATAAGGAGACAAAAACCCCAAAGAGCTCACTGTCTTAGAATCACTCCTTTAATCTCAATTCCAAGCTAATGTTTTAGGAGAAGCTGTGGCCCTCTTCTCTCTTGCTGGCTCTAAGGTAAATGAAGCAGTCCACACTATCCTGGCTATTTTTACAATCTGGCACAAAAACCATCATAATCAAAGTAAACGAGGAAATATACACAACTGACAGATGTGGGGCATAAATATTGAGCATGCAAACCAGGATTTAAATTAACTCAATTTGTAAAGGAAAGCAAAGTCTTGAGACATTCCCAGCCTATCTGGGGAAACTGCCGTGGAAGTGTTACTCACAACACACCTGGAACACACCCCCAGGTATTACTTGTTTCTTGAGGAGTAAATTTTTCCATAAGCCTCATCCTGCAGTTGTGTGTTCAGGAACACATCACAGGAAGCTTTTCATTGCTTATACAAGTTACAGTATAGTTATTACAGAGAGAAATCACAGGGCAAAAATGGCTTGTCAGTGAATGCTAATCTTACCTGGGACTTTGTCAACAGAGGCAAAGACAGAGCGCTGCACTGTGGGGTCACTGCTCCCACGGCGGGCCTGGTCATAGAATCTAAAGGGAAGGTGCTGGGCTGCAGCTCCAGAACTGTGTCCAAAACCCATAACTTCAGTTGAAGGCTGAACAGGAAGATCCAGGAGAGCTATGTTTAATCACAATTGATAATTTTTGTTACTCAAAAATACATAAGAGGAGGAGGAGGTGAAAATGAAATTGATAGTTTGTTCAGGATCTTAAGGCTAAACCAGATTTTTAACACAACTTGTCTGCATTTGCCTGTGCATTACTCTTCAATCTAAAATTTTTAATATCAAGTAGATCTCACGTTTTAATCTTAAGCCGTCTATAATCACAATAATTCTCTGGCCAACTCAATTTTAATACCAGCTATGACTGTGTTTTTCACAGCTCTGGTTAGTTCTTTATTGCCCTTGGACAACCCAAGTAACCTACATAACTGGGCTCCTTTTTATTCCCACACATTTTCCTTTCTATATTTCAGAGCTTCTTTTTTTATACTGACCAATTAATTCAGTTTCCTGGCAAGCTTCAATTTATTTCTCACTCAATATTCAAGCAATATTTGAATCACTCTACTATTTCTTCAAATTAAGTCTTTCCTTCAGCTCTTCACTCACATTTCCTCCAAACACAGGAATCTAGTGCTGATAAGCCACTTGCCATTTTGGATTGCTCATCATCACCACACCCAAGCATTACCATCAGGACACCATCCAACCCAGGACTCAGGAAAACTGAGCTCCAGTTCAGCCCTGGGGCACCAGAAAATTCTGCTTTCTACTGGAATTCTGAATCACTGAACCACAATTAAAGAGAAACTCTGGCTTCTGTGAAATAATTGGCAGCAAGTGGTAATAAGACAGGATTCCCTCTTTTTTATGCATTCCTTAACTGTCTGTCATAAATATGAAACAACGTATTTCACTCAATCTATTGCTTGGAAACTCGGCAGTGGTTTACAGCTTTCTGATGCCCACCACTTCTGAAGATTTGTGTACCTCATCCCTGTGTTACAGAGTGACTTGCAATGAACCCAAGCCCTGTTCCAGCATCGTTGCTCCATGCCCCCTCACCTGCTATTCTCTGCATTTTCATGCGCCGCGCTTGGATGCGGCCCTTGGCCAGGCGCTGCTTGGCAATAATGCAGCGAATGTGATCCGAGAAAATGAACGTGGCTTGAAGGATAGGGAAGGGCTTGGAATGAGGGCTTGAGGCAGGCTTGTGAATGATTATGTTCAGAGCTCTGCTGTCATCCTCTACTCCCGTCACCTGCATATCCTACAGGGAAACAAGGCAAGCAGCTAATGAACATCAAAATGAAAAGAAAACTCTATGAATGTTCCATTAAAGCTCCTACAAAGACAGTTTCTGTGGTAAAAAAGCCTGAAAAATAAAACCAAAACAGACTCTGCAAGTTGTACAACCTTGGATTTTACTCCTTCAGGAATTGGTATTCACAGAGATGTAGTCAGTTTAAAATCCAATTAAATTATTCGAGCACGGTAAATTTTCAGGAAACAAAAACAAGGCAAAAATGAGACACAAATGAGAGAAACTTCCTAAAGCTTTTGAAGTTAATTAGATAAGCACAGATAATTTGAATTTGCAAGCTGTCACCTTCCCTACGCTTGTAGGAAGATCAGAACCCTCGGAGAGTTCATTGTGCTACCAGAGCAAAGTGCTTGGGACTCAATCCTAACTGGATATGACTTCAGTGTTCCAAGGAACACAGCCCAACATGTATCAGGGAAGTTACCTCATCTGCAAGCATGTCTCAAGTTAGCTATGTAAACTCCAGCAAATCAGAAATGCTTTAAAGGGCAGCAAGCAGGAAAAGAACTACTAACCAAAGAAACAAGAAAGCATTGTCCAGAGCTTAAACAGGTGAGCTAAAAGTGGTATTACTATATATCCAACACAAACTGCAGATTTTCAGCTGAGAAAATGTAACCACCTAGACTAGAGCTTCTCTTACCTGCAAAAGGCCTGCAAACTTAACTACTCCCCATCCAAGTCTGGCAATATCTGGTTCAACCAAACTCATCTGGTAAATATCCACAGCCAGGAATCTTTGAACTTGACCCCCATCCTTTGTTATGACTGTACAAGCAATTAGATCACTGTTATCTGAAGCAAAGAAGGAAAGAAAAAGGTTATTTAATCACTGAAGTTGAGGATTCCGGGTTTTGGGTGTTTTACATAACATAAAATGTTAACATATAAAAGCATAATCATCTTGACAACACAAGGTTAAAGCTTTTTTTTATAAATATGATAGGAAAATTAAAAATATTTATTATTAACAGAAAAGGCAAGATAGATTTTAACAACAGTGGCTCAGACATAAGTTACACAGAAGATTGGTATTATATGCACTATGTTTTCTCTTACCACCTTCATTATCTTTCAGTAAAAAAGGTCCCTTTATCTCAGGGGTGAAATTGCATCAGTGCTGTTGTCTCTCACTAAGTGGAAGTCTCAAAAAGCTTTGTTGGAAGACCGTGGACAGTCCTACATCACTGCAGGCAATTTCTTCTACCTTGTTGGAAGCTCTGGCTCCTGACACAACTGACACAAGGTACATTTGCACAGGTCTGAAACGCGACTGTGCTGGCTGTTGGTAGCCCTTCAGCATTACATGGGCTCTCCAGGTAAACTGTAACAGGTTTCTCACAATAAAACAACAGAACTTAAGTTTACTCATCCAAACACCTAATCAAGTATTTAACACCATATTTCATACTAGAAACATTCGCAGAATAGATATAAAAGGTACAAATGGAAGCATACAGTTCTTCACAGTGGCAGGTCATAAAACTACAGGCAACAGCCATAAATTATGGTTGGGAGGTGTAAGAAATTCCTTTGTGCATAATACAGCACACCAGGTCAGCCAGAGAGGTTGTGGAATTTGTATCACCAAAGGTTTTCAAGTTTCAAAAAACCAAAACCAATAATTCTCTCAAAACCACCCTCTTCCCCCCAAAAACCCCCACACCACAAATGAGAGGTCCCTTCCGACTAACACTTCTATCAATCTACCAACTACCCTTTATCAGCAGGGTCCATTCAAAATTAACTGGGTGGTAGAAGATGAAAAATGGAACCTTAACACAATTAACAGAGGATAATTAATGCTAATCCAGTGTGAATTTACTGTGAGCTTTTGAAATTTGAGAAAACAAGTTTAATCAATAAATGCAATACATACAGGTCATGATTCAGTTACATGAGAATTGATTGCTATTACCTTATCACAGCCCTAGAAGGCTCAAGAAATCCATACAGGATTGGCAAATATTACTGTAGGAGCCTGTGGAAGATTTATTCCTGTTTAGAAAAGGAGCTGAGACACCAGGCAGAAAAATCACAGAGGAGATCTAAAATGGCAAAGTAGGCTATGCTCAGCCAACTGAATCCTACTCCAGTATTCTGATCATGATAATTATTATTATTAACTGAGATGGAATTAAATCTCAAACAGCTGGCATGACTAAAAAAGGATGGGCTTACTACACGGCCTATTCCTACAATGAACCTCTTATAGCGGATGCTTTCTTGGAAGCAGTTTCAGTAAAAAGCCCTTAAGGCTTTCAACAACTACAGAAGAGTTTCAAAACAGGACACTGGAACATCTTTGGATATTTCTTAACTTGGGATGCTTTATTTATTGCCTCTTTTCTTTTTTAAGCCAATTAGTCCCTCAACATCTTTATTACAGTTGATTTGAATTCCTGGAACAGTTCTATTCTTCCCAAGACCTGAAGGACTTGGTTTTGGACCCTTCTGAATATGAAATGTCAGGGTGCTGAATTTTATGGATTATCTACTGTGACATTCTCACCACGGAGGCCACAACAGCAAACAGAGTTGTGGAATTCTCAAACACTTGTTTTGACTGGCAAAGATTTTAGTGTAACAGCAAGAAGATTAAAATAATTGGAATTACTGCTGTACAAATTCAACTGCCCAACTACAAAAATGTACTTCAGATAAAGAACTCAAAGGGCAGAAGTTGCTCTCCAGGGCAGAAGGGCTTCATTTTAGATCTCACAAAAACTTGAAGTAAAGCATTACTGTCAAAGTTTATCAAAGAACAGAAGGGAAGATTACTCATTTGTTAGGCAAGTGTTACAGGAATCCTTTGCCTTTGAACAACTGAGGGCAGCCCATTGACATGACTGTTCCTAGCTCACAGCTGCTGAGGGGTCATAAACTACATCACCCCTGATGACAGAAACAGAAGAGAAAGTGTGGTTAAACACATTTCCAGTGAACTGCTCTGAGAATACTTACAGCTATGCTGTGAAACAGTTACACATCCCTACTGCATTTAGATAAAAATATCAAGTCCGGTAAGCTTCAGCTTGAAACTGAAAATTTGATCTGGGGATTAAAGTGAACCACAGGCTGAAAGGCCATTCAATATTGATGTGACACTGCTGCAAAGAAGTGTCGTGTCCTTTCCGAGATCAACTGCAATGCCTAATTTTCCCTCATGCAAAACCAAGCCTGTAGCCAGTTTGGACACTACACCTCCAAGACATGGATTCAAGATTTCTGTGGACTTTCTCCAAGAAAAATACAAGTTTTGGGAAACACAATCAAGGAAGGAGAGTTCAAAGACTTCAGCTGCTTGCAGCACAGATGTAAATTAGGTGAAAACAGCCGCCTGCATTCAGGCAATACTTACCTGAAAAGATTGTATTACATGAATCCTTCCCTAATAAAACAGCTACTTGAGGAGATGGTCTAAATGTACCCGATCTTTAATGATTTTATAATTTACGGTCATCACAATTCCAGAAATCACCTGCAGGCATTAAAAGCCCTTACAGAAAACTTTCAGCCCTTTGCATGCACAGCTGTCATTAGGCTGCAGACAGTTAATGCACCCCTCCCACTTTACAAGAAGACCTTTTCCCAACAGTATCTAGCCCATTTGGTATGACATTCTCCTTTACTGCTTACTCAGAATGCAGCAAATTAAGGATCCACCCAGATGTATACATTCATATAGGGTGCTGGCAACCTTGCAACTACACCTAGAGGTTTACAATGAACATATGCTCATCAAAATATTAAAAAGTTTCTCTACAACAAACTTCAGTCTTTCTCATCCAGCTCCCATAAAGCACCAGCACTGCATTCAGGCAAAAGGAAAAAAAGCCATTTTGATAAAGTGAGTTTTGCAGGATTTTTCAAAATCAGAACAGTAGCTGAAACCATTATTGGGTCATGTTAACCTCTACCTGACACTATTTATATACAAACAAGTGTAACCACTGGAGGCACCTTAATGTTCAGAAGAATTTTAAAGGCCTTGTAATAATATAGATTGAGGAAAATGTCTTACATCAACAATATCTTAAAGTGATAATTGGAGAGGCACACAACTAGAATTTTTTAGGTCACATTTTGCCAACTGCTAAGTCTCCTCCCAAGATATGGCACCTATGCAATGATGTGTATCCTGCATGCTTTATGCCAAAATGCTGATACTCACCTGTTTCTCTCTCTTTGGTGACATTGGAAAATCCATTTTTATATTACAACACACACTAGAACTTCACCACTCTACTACCTCAATTCAGGTAGTTTAGGTAACAGCAGCAATAAGCAGTTAAAAAAACCCCAAACAAACAAACAAAAAGCCAGCAATTTTTCCACGTCAGACTATTTGGGAAATGGAGGGACTACTTACTCAAATCAAGCACATCATCTGTCTTTATGAGGTCTCCCTCTCTCGTGAGTGGCAGCTGAGTTTCTGGCTCATCTCGCAAGTGCAGTGACAGAGAACGGAGCATAAAGAAAACTCTGATTGCCTGGAGAAATTAAAGAAAACAACATGAAAATATTGCTACACCCAGTACCACCTATTTAACAGAATCTTCCCAACATTTCAAATTGAAAAAGTAGAAAGTAATTCCAAACTTAGAAAATGATATGAAAGAAGTTGACAGATGCTATTTATTTTCAATGAAGTAGAAGCAGCAGAGGTTTTCTTGCACTGGCACACTTACACAGATTGTGACTGACAGGCCATTTTTTCTTTACTTGTTATTTTAAGACTGATTGTATCTGCAGTACCTGTATGCCACAGACTCCTCCACAACCAGCCTTCAGAGAATGTCACATTTTCAACTTAAAGCACTGAGAACTTTTCTGGCCAAGCCTAGCTAAGACATCTACAAGCTAGGAGAGAAAACAGTGGGGATTTTTGCATCTTAGTTTGCTGTATTCATCAAAACTAGCCCCATGTAATCCAACATTCTTGGAGTATTTAATTTATATTCTCAGAAGGCCTACACCAGGGCGAAGCATTCTGAAAGCTGCAGCAGTCCCAAGAAACTTTCAACAGCTACTCTGTGAAATTAATAAGCTAGTTTTGATTTATAAATTCATGACATATGGTATGCAAAGACCAAAAGTGTCAAAGAACAATCATCATTTTATTAGCCACATTTTGAAAGGCACCATTTATAGTACTCTTTCCCTCCAAGAACTGTATTTGCAGTATAGTAAATGAAAAATCATTTTTTATTACTTCCGGTGTTTTGTTTTTTAAGAGTTTCCTCCATAGTAATTCTGTGGCATACTGTAAATTAACTGCTGCCTTACAGTAAAAGCATTGAATTCATGAACAGCTGCAGTGCCCAGAAACTCCCAGATTGCAGGAAGTATTAGGAAAACAAATCTAAAGTGCCTTAAGGGAAAACCCTTCACCCCTCTATTTTTAAAATCAGCAGAACTGTGGCTCCTGTGAGCCAGAAATGGGAGTGCTTGGCCAGCCATCCTACTGGCAGTGCTTTCACAGACTTCTGGCAGAACAGGGATGAGGAGAGGGACGTCATGTATCCAGCTCTTCCATGAAATAACATAAAGCAGATGAATTTGGCATGCTGGGGAAATCTAAGAGGGTAATATGATTATATGAAGCAAAGGATGTCAAGGGTATCTAAAAAAATATGACATTAACACTACCTTATTCCTAAGTAGAGAATCACTTTGTAATGGGAGATCTCTCCCCTTTAGGCAGATCGCATTCTAATGGACTGTGGACTTACTGAAATTCTATACGATTACTATAAAACAGTTTTACTACCAGATGCTTCAAGAAAAACTCACAATATTGTGTTTAAAACTTTCCAAATTCAATCTAGAATAAGAAAATTGTTGGTAACCCAAAGGTCAATCCCAACAAAGCTTTTTTTTTGGGTTTTTTTTTTTTTTTGGTTTTTTTTTGTTTTTGTTTTTGTTTTTTTTAATTCAGAGGGCAGCCGTCACTCAGCCTTTCACTTATTTTTCCCTTCAATCCTCTTCCTCCTAGACACATTAATTTTCATTGCATACATTCCCTATAAAACAAATGTCACTCGTCTCCAAACATGTAATCTCATTTACTACAGATTAATGCAGAGGAGCAGGAAATAGAATTAGAAATCTAGCCTTTGCAAGTAAAAAAACATTAGATGAAAAGGGAACTATACTGTGCTTCCTACAACACTGACAGCCCTCTGTTTGTTAGCAATATCAATATAAACCCCAAAGCACATGAGCTGGGCCTTCCTAGAATGTTTTAGTGCCACTTAAGAGATTTTCTATACCAAAGGAGTGAGAGCCGAAGAAGATCTGATCTCTAACAGCTAAGAACTCACACTATAATCAAAGTAAGAAACTTCTTCACTTGCCAGTGAAATCAAACTTGTGTTGGAATCATAACAGAAGATGCTCAGGATGGAACTGCTGTCCATTTGAAAGTGTCAGCAAAACCCAGCAGGTTGAGTGGCAGCAACAATGCCACAAGATATACCTTCAGTTCAGCACATTTTTATGGCAATTCAGCCAAAGCAGGGTAGCCTAGCTGGAAGGAAGTAGCACAGGAATTGAGAAAATGCTAAAACTTCCAAAGCAATGTGACTGGGGAAGGAGGATCAACAAGGAAGCATTGTGGGAGTTCTTTCTGATAATAAAGACCCTTTCATCCCAAAGATTCTATGTGAATATTTGTACTGATTTTTTAATTTCCACTAACAGAAGTTAAACTATTCCTTATTTAGCACACAAAAACCATGGAACAGTCAGTTTACATTAATGTGCATTTCTAAGTATCCTTCTGTTAAATGCCTCAGAGAGAATTCCAGGAAGCATTTTTGCTTTCTAAGAATACTTTTCAAAATAATTCACTGTATGTTATCAGAAAACTTGCTGTGATAACAAAAGCTGTGAGGCTTACAAGTAACAAAAACAAACCTTTTCAGAAGGTTCCTGGAAATATGTTTTTTTCTTCAAGGGTACTTAAATATACTTACACATACACTTACATAAATGCACAGAAACCCAAAGAAGAGCACTTTTCAAATAATGATGCTGTGCAGTAATATCTCTTAGACTTACTGGCACTGCCAGATAAGGGTCAAGAACTGATTAACCTAAGAATGGTGATAATGATGTTGTCATTCAGGTCAGTATCACTTCTACAGTTTGAGTCAGTCATAAAATTAGATATTTTGCTATTTTTCTCCTCATTTCCAAGATCTCTATCATGAATTACTTTGGCAAGATGAATTCTGCAGTAGAATTAAACTTTTTGCTCTGTCTAGAAACACGAGCAATATGAAGTCAACAAGCCTTCCACTGGAGATTCCTACTACAGGAATTTAACTGAAAGATAGACAGAGATACCAGATCATAAAGGAAAGCTGACAATATATGAATCAGTGTCATCAAAATGTGTCTGTATGTAGATGTCTGCATGGTATGAAAAATTAAAACCCCAGTGCAAGAACATGTTGTGCTGACTAGACACAAGAAATCATAGAGAAAAAGCTTCTCTACTGGGACAGGCAATTTTATATACTCTGCACAGGTCTCTTCAAGTCATTATGTCTTTATGGATGAAGCTTCCAACCAGTTTTCAAGGAAAAACATTATTTGTATTTCTAGAATTGTTCAAGGACTTTGGTATCATTTTGCCATGAACAAATGTAGGAAAAACAGTCTTACTCACTCTTCGTGTTCTTTCCACATCTCCACAAGGTAACCTTTTCACAAAATCAATACCCGTCAGTGGTGTCCCCGTTGGAGGCAGTAAGATGGAGGCATCCATCATCAAGTACTCTACATTCATGGGTTTCATCTATAAAAGTATTTTAACATTGATTACTACACAGAACAATAGGCATTTGCCTCTTTACTTTCAAAAACAACTCACTGTTGCATATTCTAGAGTTCTGAGAATTTAAGCTCCTGACACACAATCTCTGTTTTATATTTGTTCATCATTCCCTCACTGCTGAAGTTTTCACTCTGATAAAACATGGGGAAAATCTCAAAAGACTACTGAAGTAAAGGTGTTTCCCTAACACTAAAAACCAAACTTGTCAGATTTGATTTTAAAATTTTGACTTAAATTTGTGATTAAAAAAATAAATCCCACGTCCCGTTTAGCAGGATGAAGTAATTTTTGAATACTGCATCTGGAAAAGTAATGGGCTTTATTAAATAGTTGTGAAATTTCACATAAACAATTTATATAAGTATAGACACGACTCCTCAGAGACAAAACAGCCACCCACATTTTGTTATTCTACTCCCAGCAACACAGGATTTGGCAGGGCAGAAAGGGTGTCACTTACTGTCATACTCCGGTATTCGTCTTCAAACATATCCAGAAAAATTTCTTCTCCCTTCCAAAAGAAAGAACACAGACATGCCTTGAAAGCCTGGGGCTGTGGAGCAGGGCTTGGTTATGGACAGGGGGGCTGTGAGGAGGGGCTGGCACTGCCCGTGCAGGACACTGCTGAGCCCCTCAGCAACACCGAGGGCACCTCTGGAGGTGAGAGAGACCCCCCTGCAGTCTCTGGAGAGGTGGGGCAGATGCAGGATCTGCACGACCCACAGATTATTCTCCTGCAGAACTGCAGCCCATGGAGGAGGGGATCCACAATGGGCCAGGGCAAAGTGAGAGGACTAATTCCCCATTGCCCCTACACCACTCAGCAGGGGGAAAGGGTACAAGAGTCAGGAATGAAGGAGCAAAGCTGAGCCTGGGAAAAGGGAAGGGCAGGAGAAGATTTTTTTTTAAATTTGTCTTTGTTTCTCACTATCTGTATTTATTTTTATTGGCAATACATTCATTTTTCCCAAGTTGCATCTGTTCCACCCCTGACTGTAATCAGTAAGTGACCTCCCTGTTCTTTATCTTTACTTTTTTCTCTCTCCATTCAGTTGAGGAAGGTCAGTGAAAGAGCAGCTCAGTGGACCTCTAGTAGCCAACCAAGGTCAGCCCACCACAAGTTACTTATTTTTTGTAAGCTATATTGAGCAAACAGTCTTCAAAAGAATTCTAACAAAAACAGGAAGATGTTTCAGACACTCGAAATCTGTAATGGATTTACTGCTCCTTATATGGAAGTTCACACCTAAGGATTACCATTTTAATTTCTTCATTGTTTACAACACACAGGAAAAAAAAAGGCAAAAAGCTGCAAAGGTCTCCACAATAAGAAAAAATATTAAGTATTATCATTTCAGATAAGACACAAACAAAAAGTAATGTCAAAACCAAACACATTCCATAAAAGTGTCAGTGATAGAATCCCAGGAATCCTGTTCTCATTGTGTGGCTCAGTTCCATGAAATATGTAAGAGAAGCAGCACAGGGACATGACTGCTACAGTGACCTCCAATATAAACCCTGGGAGTCTTCTAAGAGCCCTTTTGTGACAAGTTCCAGTGTGGCATGGGAAGGGCAGCAAAGGACAGGAATCCCCCAACAAGACACTTCCTTTTCTGTCACAAATTTCTGCTCTTAAAAAAAGTGCTGCTTTGTGTACCAGTGAAGACTGGGCTGCAGACTTGCTGCTAATTCCACATGATGTAAAGGACTTTTGTTTTTTTATAGCATTTTACATATATACCTTATAGAAACGACGGAGGAGATGAACACTTTCTTCCCTTGCACCCTAGAAAAGATAAAATGTTTTTCAGGGAGTACCTACACAATTTACTTATTAGTCACATTAAAAAACCCACCCAAAACCTCTTGTAGAATAGACTGTCTAGTAATATCTCCACACAAATGGTTTTCATCCCAGAATTTGATATAGTTCTTGCACTTTCGAAAATACAGCTTATGTGAGCTCAATAGATTCAAAAGCACTTTTTTTTACATTATTGAGATGGATGACATACAAATTCCAGAGAGAAAATTAAAGCCAACACTGCTTGAGAAGTTGTAAGTTGAAATAGCAGGATAACAGCAAAGCTGAGGACAGAACACAGGTTTTGATTCTTCTGCAGAGATCAACACAAAGATGTTCTACAAGTCCAAATTTTGGCTTATTGCAATCAGAAATTAAACAAATTTTTTCAACTATACTACAAGACTCAAAGACTAGTAATGCTGTGACTGGTAATTTTACAGAAAATACTCACCTCAAGACAAGCAAGGTGAACATCTTTTATGATGCTGCCATTTCTAGAAAACACAAGTTGCTTCAGCAATAAGCACCCAAGTTCTAGAGTTGCCAAACGAATTTTTCCATCTGTGAATAGAAAATTTCAATATACAAAATAGCAGCACTTTAATTATTGTTCTTCTGATTATCTGATGTTCTTAAATATTTTTACTTTTCCTCTGTCACACACACCCTGACAAGGATGAGTGCTGATGATGGCTAGAAAAGAAAAAGAACTGGAAGAGTAATTTAAAGCAAAACTGTGCAATAAGAAGACAATAAAGATTCACGCTATTGAAAAATAAGCCAAAACCAATGCCTTTATCAATCTGCAACACAGGTGGAATCACACTAAAATTGCGAAAGGATCAGAGACATTTGGCATGGATAAAGTTACAAGGTGAAAGGAAGATTTGTATGTAGCATAGTAATAAGGCATAGCTTTTCCTTAAAACAAGTCCAAAGGATTCAGATACAGCCTGGATGTGAGAATCCAGAGAAGTCAGAGTGAAAGAAGCCACTGAGATTTTAAGTTTGGTGTCAGAAGGATTTCAAAAAAAAAAGGTATTAGGAATTATGTACAATCTGAGCTCAGTGATTTGCACTAAGACAATATATCCAAGAGACAGACAGACATCTTAGCTTTTGACTCCAACTCCCCTCTACTATTTTAAAAGTTGGCACTGTGCTGCCAGAAACTACAGACACCAAGGTCAGTATCCTCCAAAAAGAGAAAAGATGTTCTACACAGCATTCATTAAGTTTAATAAAACTTCAGTATTTCCACTCCTATACAGCACTTCCCTCCCCACATGTGCCTTTACTTAAATAAAGCAATTTCCCCATCTTGCAGTTTCCTGCAGCTGTATGTACAGCTTCACAAATAAACATGTTTTTAATCTCTGACTGGCACATGAGAACAAGTTCATCCTCTCTAGGTTAGTCTTGCAAATCAAACAAACAGTAGATTTTATTCTGCAGACAATAAGGAATTGGATAACGTGTCAGTTTCAGAGGAAAACCAGTTCCATTCACTGGAAGTTTTAAGGGGGGAAGTACAGGAGAAGAGGTGTGGCTTGAACAAAAGTCATATTTCCATGGAATGGGTCATTGAGCATTGTAACCCTCATTTCATAAAAAAAAAAAAAAGCTGAAGGGAAAACCCCCAAATTTTCTGCAAAGCAATTCAGAACTGAAAATACAATTTGAGACTAAAACAAACAAAAAAAAACCCATGAGAAAATTTGCTACCACCTAGAGGTGCTGGCCAGAGCACTGCCATGAACAAAGGGTACCATATTGTTTTCAGGACAATTTCTTCACTGGAATTACTTCTACAAGCCAAAGTGCCACAGATCGTATTTTCAGCATGAAATCCTATATTAAGGCAAAAATCATTCAATTTTTGTTTATTCAAAAGCACAGAAAGTAGAAATTAAGACAACATATCCTTGTACAGTTCTGAGTATAAAACCAACTATTCAGCAGAAATCCAGAGTTTCTGGGTCCTCAAACACCAAGAAAAAAAGCAATAGTTGCCTTTCACAAACCATATGTACATATTGCTCATCGAAGAGCATGCTAAACAGTCACGTTCCCCTCAGAGGGAAGAGCCTAGATAGTGTTTTTTCATTTTCAAAGATATCAGCTTGGAAGGAAAACAAACACTGGAAAAGCAATACCTGGTTGTGCAGCATAATTCATTATCCTGATGAGCCTTTCTGCAAGGACATGATTATATGAGTTTCTCTCTTCAGCCTGTTGAGCGGGAAGCTGAATTCTCTCCAGCTTGACTGGGTCAATTCCTTTTACAGGGGTGAAGGAAGAAAGGCAAATGAGAGAACAGGAGTATGTCCCCAAGGCAAACATTTAATATACTACAGCAGTTTTCTCAGAAAACAATAAAACTAATTTGCCTAGTTTCATATCACTAATTAACATTACAAGGAAAAGAAGGAACAACAGAAAGACTAAAGACAATGATGAATCCCTGAAAATTCTCAGCCTTAAATAGAGCCTGCTGGGTGAAGGCACTCAAATCCCAAAGTGCTTGGTGAAAGCCAAACTGTTTTGCTGCTTCTGAAATTCTCAGACTATTTATTTGCACCTAAATCAAATCAAAGTCAAGCCATACATTTGAAGAGTACAGTAGCTAAAGGGGAAAAAATGAATGTGTGATTCTAAATTCTGCTCTGGTAGTAAGTGATCTGTTCATACTTGTTTACAAAAAAAGGGGGAATTTGATTTTGTAACTAGAAGCCTCTTATTGAGTACCCTTCCCCATGCAAATCACATTTTCCCTGACTTGTTATTTAAGGAAATTAATCCCATCTTTCTTCAACATATTCCTCTAAAATGTCAAATTATTTCTCAGAATAGGCTGGTTACTGTAAGAGCTCTTAGAACCATATATAATTATGGATTGCTGGGGATCTCCCTGTCCTGTTCTAAAGAATGGCAATAAACAACCCCATAAAACAGAAGGGTTGAATTTTCTTCCACCTTGCAGTTAACCCTGCACAGCAACACTTACCTTTGTTGTGTGACATTGCATATAAAAGACAGAGCACAAAGAGGGCATAGTAATCATCTTCAGGACAGTCCAGTGCATTATAGACCATATCAAGAAAAGGCCTGGGGAAAGGAGTAATTTAAAAAAGAAAAGGAAAATGGTTAAGAAAAAACCCCTATAGAAAAATGGGCAGCTATCTTATTCTACATGTAGCTAATGGAAGAGGCAAATTTACAGTAATGCATATTTTCAGGTATTAAAAAAAGAACTATCTGTTACAGAGTACTTGGATTATAGCCATGCCTTGTATTTACATTCTGACAATAACTCTGATGTTTTAACAGGATTTGTTACATAATACTTTCCCAAGAAGTGATTGTTCAAATATTTACTGGTTGTTTGTGGCCCAGTTAGTATGTATGCAGAAGCACTGGAAAGCTTGTTTTAAGTGTACAAATAAATAACTTCAAGGAGCTGCTCTCAGTGTTGCACAAAAGAAACAAACTACCTTAAAACTCAGATCCTAAACAGAGTTGACAAGTTCTTACTATTACAAGTAAGCATTTTTCCCCAGAAGTTTGGAGGAAGCCAGGTTGTTCTAAAACAATCAACAACTTTACCATCAAAAAGTTATAGAAAGGAAAAATTAACAAGGAGAGAACATCTAAATGAAAAAAAAAGGCAAAAAAAAAGCTTTGAACTGCAGATAAGCTTTGTCTTTCTGAGTTTAAGCTTGTGTGACCTATGACTCCTCTGCAGGAAGTGACAAAGTGCCAAGTTCACCCTTTACCTGTACCCAGAAGAGACCACAAAAGTCAATGTCATCCAAAAGCCATTTGAACAAATCAGATATGGCTGAGATTGAGCTGATATGAGCACAAGCCTGACTGCAAGGCAGCTTTGGCTTCTTGTCTTCGGCTGGCTCGCATCCAATCCGGTGCATCAGTTCAGAGCAGAAGTAAAAATTCAATATATTTTCACACTTGGTCCAGACAAAACAATATATCAGAGAAGTGTCACCCGAAGATGACAGTCTAGAACCTCAGTGAAAAGAGTTAATTCCCTACCTTTTAAAGTATTTTTCACAGGGAAAGGAAAAAAATCCTTACATTGCCTAAATTACATCGAAATAGAAGAGATTAAAACAACATCAAAGTCACAAAACCCAATACATTTTCCTGTCTTCAGAGTTGGCAGACAAGAAGCACCCTCTCCAAAGTCATGTCAGTGGCCAGCTGAGGATCAGAAGGGCTATCAGAGCCCAGAACCCAACATCCTCCAGTACCTCCTCCAGGCCTGGGGCACCAGCACGGTCACACTTACTGTGGCCCTGTAAAGCCACCGAGTCATAACAATGGACTTGAACTTCCCGTCAGCTCCACACACAATTCCCCAACATGTTCTGTGTTACTGAACCAAGGCAATGACCGCATGAACAGAACAGGCTGTTCCCCTGCTCAGTTCCTGACCCTGCAGCAGCACATCGTGCATTACGAGCATCCTCTACCAGAAATGACACCGAGTTACGATCCCTCTTTGCCCAAGTTCAACACCTCTCTGTGCCTAAGCCAAATTTCCCACATATGGTGCATCTCGTAAGAATGTAACTATTCAAGGAAAAACAACCCAAATAATTAGCAGTGGTAAAACCAACCAGGAGGGCCTTCAGGCTTCCTGTGCATTAAACAAGCCCTACAAGCCTCATGTCACCTTCAAGCTCCCTCACACCACAGAGGGGGTTCAGCTTCAAGGGCTAAAGGAGAAAGAGGACCAAGATATCCAGGTTCAAGATATTAAAATACTTAAATGCAAGATAAAATGAGGCCTGTTTTCAGACCAACAACACAGTAACTAACCCAAAACCTGATCTATGATATAAAAGTAATATTTAATTGTACTAAAGCCAGTGTTTTAGCAGGTCAAACCTGCTGAAATATCAGTAGTTGTTCATTTAACACCAATATTGTATGGTATTAAATGTTTTCTGCAATGCATTTTTCATTGTTTTACCCCTGCATACTAATTAGACTCGTGAATTTACATAACTTGAAAAAAAAATTATTACAGCAGCAAAAGAAATTGTTTTCATTCCAGATGTTTCTTCACAGCATCTCTCTATTTGCATTATCAGTGTTTCAGTCACAATAACCCAAGGTCAAAACAGCGTCCAAGAATCCCACTCACCAAGCAGACTAAATACACAATAGACCCCCCCCCACACTCCAGCTGTGAGAAAGCAGCAACAGGAGCCACCAGACAGCATGAAGATTTCACACTCTGGAAAAAAGCTTTGCTGTGCAGCATATCATAAAAGAAAGTTAATTAAAACATGCCTTTAACTCAAACTTTCCAGTAGTGAGGCCCATCAAAATAAAGTTACATCTAAAGTACTTCAGCTTTCTCTTTTATGTTCCTCACAATAGGAAAAGGGCTACAGGAAACTGAAAACTTGACTTAGCTTTTGGGGCTACAGATTTTTTACTGCCATCTGTGCTGTTTTCCATTTAGTTTTCAACAACTATTGGATAATTTAAAAACCCCACTTCTAACAGTAAAGGTTGTATGGTAAATATTTTCAAATATAAGTAGATCTTAACTCAGTAAGCATTTTCTTCCTTTACTAACCCTTTTACTACTGACTTGAGAGAAGCACCAGATCAGATGCCACACAAATGTATTTTAAATTACTTATTCTTGTGGAGCATGTCCACAATTGAAGATTGCAACACACTGGGAATCACTATCACCACAATCATTAACAATTACTCCATTTATGGAATGAAGTTCACTGCATTTTCCACTTCCACATGGCACCTTATCCATAAGACTCAGTGATTCCAATCAGTGTAGGGCAGAACCTACACACACTGGAGCAAATCTCTTGAGAAATTTACCTACTGATTTTAGTACACCATTTGGCATGTAAAATAGCAGCTTATCTATCAGTGTTTCCCAAAATTCACATACAAGACTAAGGCCAGAATTGCCCTATACAAGGTCTATCCTTATTTTAAAAATATTTTTAGCTCTGCACATTCTTTGACACTGTTTATTTTTAGGCAAGCTGCAGGATGGTGGGAGCTCATATCTGCACATAAAAGAGTCCTGAACTGCAGACATTTGCCAAATGCATTGGCAGCTCACAACTAAGCATTTTGCACTTTTTGAGACCTGAGCAACCCAGTCACTTTAGTATTCAATGCAGTCGTTGCCAATTTCTTTCTAAAAGCCATTTGGCACACATTTTAGTCAAATTATCAATAATCTAAAACAATGTATTTTAAAGCCAGTTCAAGTCAAGGTTCAATTTCACTTTTACAATGAAATTAAATGTTATCTTTATTAATGGATGTAATCTAAGGTACATCAAAGCTATAACGGAGACAGAATGAAATTCTGGGAATACCAGGCAGCATTTCCCAAGTTTAAAAATAAATTTTAAATCCTATTAAAGATGTGCATTTCCCCAACAGATACATTAGCAATTACTTTTGTGTCAGATACGGCACATATGGTTTCTTTTCTTTAATGTTCTATTAACAAGAACACAAAATTCTTACTGAGAAGGTGTCTTACGGGTATTTAATACATCCAAGTTTAAATTTTCAAGTCAGGGTTATTTCTTCTCGCAGAAACACTTAAAAACTGTATTTTCAACAGCAGTGTTCAATAACCTTAAGATACACTAACGGACCCTGGAAACTGTATATAGGTTAGAAAGGTTTATCTGTAACTGCTACAAGTTTGCCAAATTCAGCCCTAAACTGAGACACTTTCCTTGTTTTTTTCCCTACAGGCACAAACAAAACTGACAAAAGCAACCATAAATATAATTAAGAAAACTTATTCTGTTTTGAGGCTTAGAAAATTCTGAAATTCAAACGTTTCTATGCAGGTTTGCTGAGTTAATATTCTCTAATATAACTTTACCAACTTAATGCAACATAACTGCCATAAAGGAAAGCACAAACTCTGCAAGGAAACAGGAGCATTTGTGAAACTGAGAAGCAGAGAGACTACACCCCACTTTTCTGTTGAATGTGGTGTAGAAGAACCCTGTAATTTTAACTGGAAGCAGATTTGAAACATCCCTTAAGAGAAGTGAAAGAGTTAAGGGGAGGACAAGTAAGGAAACAATTCAGCAAATTCTATAACAGTTCCTTTGTACCTGTTCCAGTTGGTTATCTCACTGCCAGAAGCAGCTGCACTCTTTTCTTCATCTGTTGTATTCTGTTCTGTCACAGTTGAGATGGACAGCTCTGACAGCTTACACCTCTCCATGATTACCATCTCTATTTCTAAAAAACACACCACCAAAATTTGGTATTTTTCACCAAGTTATACAAGCACTTCTGTATTTTCTGTCTGGCATTAAAAGTGACTGATGCATCTATATAAGAGGTAGAACTATAAGCTCAGAAAGGTTAATGAACAAATAGATGTACACAAATTTTCTTCCCAGTAAAGAACTGCTTACATTTCTTAAAGGAATTTGATGCTGTAAGAAATGTAAACATATACATAAACACATAAAGAAAATAAACATGTCATTTTGGAAAATGAACAAGCAACAGTAAGCTCCCTCCCCCCAAACCACAGGAAGAAAGCATAGCACCTCTTTCTGATAAAAAGATTTCTTTGTGTGAACGCTGGTAAGATTGGGGCATGAGTGGACATCAAGTTCCAACTGGAGTGCAAACAGGCCTCTACAGTTACAGCAAACACGATACCTGGGCCCCAGGGCTTCAAACCTGACTTTCAGGAGAACCACCAGGACCAAAGGTAGCTTTTGCTTAAGAATTTGGCCAAAGATGATGACTAAATGCACCAGTTTAGATCATTGCAGAATCTCTTCTAATCATGGTAGGCAATACACCATCAGTTGTTTGACACCATTTAAGGAAAGTCTTCTCAGACTGCTTTCCTAAATCTAAATTCAACCATATTTGGACAGGACTGTCAAAGCATAACACTCTTGTTTTCAAATGCTTGCAAGCAATTCTGCCACATTTTTCTCAATTTCTGTCTAATGTAAATACTGGTTTCTGATGTTTGTCCTTCTAATAGTTACTCACTAGTAAAATAAATAGTTACAATGCACTGTAAAACCACTCACCCTATAAAACCAATTCTTAGGTTTGCATTACATCAAAAATCCTGAAAATGTACAATTAAAAAAAAAAAATCTAAGAATTAAAGATGTTTTCAGTTTTGATTTACCTTGCCCTGTCACTTCCAGCACACCTGTTAAATTTTATCACTGAAACATGAATAAAATACTCCCAACCATCCTGCAAAGGTGAAGTGGCTGCAGCATCTGCCTTACCACAGAAGGAGAAGCCACAAAGTTGTCAAGTGTACTTATCAAGTGCCCCATACCCACCTACACCTTGGTGCAAGGCAGGCATCTGTGGTAAGGGCCAAAGCCCACAGGAAGATATGAAAACACCTTCACAGTTTTTAATCAGATTAGAAGTACATGTTCTCACAAAATAATTTAACACAAGAAAAAAATACAGCCAAATGTTAAACAAATGCAATAGTCCCATATTTACCTTGTGCAACAAGACAACAAGTCACGTAACAGATCACAACGAGGGCCATATATTTAATACAAGTACCTAAATTGTAAGCACCATTTTTATTTGCTGGAATACTCACCTTCGTTTTCACTGCTTGTTCTTATGCCTTTTGAACTTGCTTCTGTACCTTTAGTTTTATCAAGGTCATCTTGGTTATCTTCAGATCCTCTCTCCTCTTCATCCTCTTCACCAACATTTTTATAGTTGGGTCTTTTCTGCATCCTCTTCTTCCCTTTCTGTTTGTTGATCTCAAGAGACCTCTCAAGTGTTTCTGTTGGTTTTATGAAACATCTGATACTTGACTTTGCCTGTAAATTTGAGGAGTGTACACTGAATTATAGCAAGAAATTTTTAACTGTTATCAATAAAGATACTTCAGTTCATATAAAAGATGTGTTTTAAAATGTAAATTAGTATAATACTTAAAATCTCAAATCCACTTGAAAATACAAAAAACTAGGTTGTATCAAATCAACAGTAGCACAATTATCTCCAAAGTAACACATCCCAAGGATTTATCATTAAAGTAAGCCAAGATACAAGATACAGAATTACCTATTTCATCAACAGAAGTTTATTAAATGGTTTTCCCTTTCTTTGAACAGGTGAGACAGACAGTACAGATAAAATTAAGACATCTTTTGTAAAACAGATAAAGGCATCCAAATCCAAAGTGGGTGTTGACAGCAGTGTACTAATACAAAACACACCCTTTAAAATTTTTTGGCAGTAGCTAGGACAAAACCCAATGCGCTATGCCAAGAACTTTTTTTTTGGCTTACACTTCCCTCAACATCAAACTAAACCTTGTATCAACTAGGAACAAATGACACCATGACTAACCCTTTTGAGTCTTCAGGCATTGACTTACTGAGTCTAGAAAACAAATTTCATCTGTTAGACTTAATTCACTTGTGTTTTACCTGAAGTTATCACTGGCTTTGCACAAGATGGCAAACAGTATTCAATGAATACCTGGTTTTCCTGATTATTAAGTTACAGAGCAAGTAAATAAACATACTTCTTCCAGAAGAAATTAAGCCCTTCCAGAAGTCTGTGCCTTCCTAACACAGAACAATGTATTCTTTACAGAAAGAGACCAAGACACTACAAGAAGTTCTGCAACTTAGCAGGGCTAACAAAACTTGGGTTTCCACAGTTTTGCAGCTTGTTTCTGAGCTGTGTCTCTTTGAGCTCCATTCTCACTTTCTAGGCCTGCCCGCTGGATTACCAGCGTACAATATAAACATTGATCAGCCAAGCCTCTCTGTTACTGAGAAGTGAAACACATGGTCTGGAGGCATCCTGCCAGCACAGATTTATGCTAAACATGACTGCTACAGAAACTCCTTTACCTTTCAGAGCTCAAACGCTTCCATCACATTTAGCTGACACTGGCTACAGGGTTAAAAATTCTAGGGGATAGAGAAAAGAAGTAGGACTAGAAAAAATACCAAACTGATTCCCTTCTTTGCCTTAGGTGATTCACATACAGAAAGCATTGAAGGTCAGTGCATCAGGGAAAAAGTTTGGAAAAATCCCTCCCTTCACTTAATAAGGAATATCTATACATAAAAAACAAGACTAGGAAAAAGTCAGGGAAGAAGCTGTCTCCCAGTTAAAAGGCAAAAATTATTCTCTGAGTCCTGCGATGTTTTGCAAAGGTTTTATAGAAATCTTGCATAAGTCATCTTACAGTTGGTACTGAAACAAACCACACAGTAGGAGGAACTTTCTACGATAGTGAAAAACCCTGCAATATGAAATCTAATACACTTATGTCCCCAGCAACCTCTCTGATAGATTTTTAGTCTGATCCAACTACAACACAGGAAGGTTATAAAATAACCAGGCTGCCTTTTATTGGTGGCTTCTGGTTAGAAAAGTCATAAATAAGTGGAAGAACACCTTAAGTCCTACTATTTAAGGAAATAAGCTAAAAGTAGCATGCAAGTTGCAAAATGCATTTTCCCCTTTCTGCATTCACTTTTTACTTCTGCATTGCTTCGTAGAATCTTGTAGCTACTTTCTTTATGCAGAATGCATGTACTTAACATCCTTGCATTCCTAATGTGCTGTTGGCCACATGAGCAAAGTCACTCAAGAGACCAGTAGACAGTGATGTGCTCATAAACACTGAGCCATGGTTTGCTCCATCTAAAGAAAGCATGCTGAAAAAAACCCTCTACACATATATTCTGTTCTTCTAAATACAACAAGGCTATATATTTAAAGCATTCTAAAATCAGACAAAATTAATTTAAATAGCATATGGTTTATTACGTAAGTTGATTATACAGCTTGAGGTACTGCTATTTTACACTTTTAAGGTATCTTTCAACTGTATTTTCAATAACGGTTTGTCTTGTGCAATGTGTGCTGGTAAAATAAGGCAGTACCAGTAACACCTTTTACGGGAAGGAGAAAGTAGGTTAAAGAAGAGACATGCTCTAGGTAGAAGTGGCCCACATCTGAATTATGCAGGAAAACAGATCTCACAGGAAATAAGGTAAATCTTTGTGTGATATCTGACAAGTTTAAGTACGTTCTGCTGGTTACACACATTCAACTGTCATTGTGAGATAAATGTTTTTATTTCTTCTGATGTCACCTAAAAACAGAAATACAGGGAAAAATACAGACAAATAAAAGTGTGTCTTAATTTGCTATACTTTGAGGTGGAGAAACTGTTCAATGGAGATCAGGCAATAATTACTGCCCTGTGATATTTAGCAGATCTCCATGGGTAGGTTATTGTCAATTCATAAGATATCAGCAGTTACAGCTGTTGGTCATTTTTTCCATAAACTGAATTCAGTAAAAAGCTCCACTTGCTCCTGTCATGACAACTACCACTGCTCTTTGCCCTAATTACTCAGGGTATTTTGCATTTATACACAGCAGCTGCAACCCTTCTCAGCTTTTGTTTTTGTTAAGTGTTCTTTACTCATTTAGTCACCTAGGATGAGGACACGTGACTCCGCTTCTTGTAATCTCAGCCCTTACTCTACATCTCATTCCACTTTAATTGATCTTGTTAGGAAGATAAACGTAGATATGTGTTTCTACTTACTTTGAGTTTTAGAAACTGACAGTTACACTTCAGCTTAAACTTATCAAGACATCTCAGTTACATCCCCAAAACAACGAGTTTAGGAGATAATCAGAATGGTTATCATGAGAAATTAGAACAGAAAGGAAGTAAAAGATAAATTTGGGTCTTCTGACTTATGAAAAAACAATTCTACATTCAGACAAAAAGCAAACTTACTCATCACTATCCTCTGCTAACCTTAGAACATGTAATTCTAAAGTAACTTCTCAAATAGCTTCCCGTACTCAATAGTTGGCAATTTCTTTGCAACACAAAACACCACAGTAATAACTTTGCAATGACACTGATAAACATTATAGGCCAAAGAACAGTCCCTGAAATGGCTTAACAAAGCTTCAAAATCGACTTTCTGCTCTATGAAGTCCCCTCATGGAGCAACAAGAAACTGCCTCACCTTAACTTGCCTGTGCCTCCACATCTACAGCTGACACAGCGCCTGGAGCTGTGTCAGTGGAAAACACCAGAGAACACAGGCAGCAGTTGTTCATACACATTCAGAGAGAGCAGCTCACCTGAGAGCTCCTCTCACGGAAGCACGGCACGGATCTCCTCTGCTGCAGACGACACCCCTGCTCTTTCTGCACATAACCAATCTCCACCAGTGGGCTTCCCAACAGCACAGGCTTTCCCCTCCACGGTTTCATTGAACAAGATGATTGAATTTACTAAAAATTAAAGCTTCTCCCATGGAAGCTTTTCCCCTCATCCACCACTCTGCACATTTTCTAACAAAGCTCCATCTCCAGCAGTTTCTCTAAGGAACTACTGCAGAAAGCCAATCCTCCCCTGTTGACTACCTGTTCAGGTAGGACAGAACTCCCTGCCCAGATGCTGCGAGGACACATCTTTAAGCACAAAGAGAAGCAATGACCTAAATAAACAGTACTACAAACACAAGAGAATAGATGAAGTTTACAGGAGTTTACAGGGAACCCCAATATTTCTAACATTAGTGCAAGCACACAGCCCCATGATATACGTATTTTGAAACTCTGTACAGTAACTGTGACAGGAAAAGACAATCTCCCTTCAGTAACAACTGGTGCTCCGCCCTCTTGCCACAAATTTCCTAGTAACAAAGCTGGTCCTGCACAAGTAACACACAACACTCAGTATGCAGCCAGGAGAAGGTCAGACATTTCCCAACACAAGCAAGGGACTGCTTTATCTTAGAGCATTCAGTCAACTCTACCATTCTACTACAGTTTTTTCTAAGAGAGATTGGATTTTACATATTAAGGTCAAGAGAACAAAATACCAGAATCCAAAAGCTACTGCCTAAGATCAGGCCACCCAGCTTCCAATGCACAGTGGGAAGAAATTTGGACAAGTTGACTTGTATGATGGAAGAGCTGAAGCATCTGCCCCTTGAAACTCTCAGAGCTATAGCCACTGCTGGGAGCGAAAACGCATGAGAATCAATCTACTGCTTTTGTAAATTAAACGCTCAGTCAGCAACAGCTGGCCAGTCATTAGGGGACATGTTCAGTTTTTAGACAGAGCTAGTCAGAGGCCTCTTAAAGGTCATACCCTCTTCTATCATCTCCAAAGAGGGCCTTTAAAAAGTAACAAGTAAGCATTTCACAAACTCTGAAACCCACAACAAAAGGGAAAATAATATGACACTTAGAAATCAGTAACAACAGCATCTAGCAACATCTACACAGGATTGAACTGAAGGTAAAAAGGCAGCGACAAAGTGACAGCACTCCCATCTCTGGTCTCTATTCTCATGTGGACACCAATGCTTGTCTTTAGAGATGATGAGTTTTACTGCTAAAACACTTAGAACATGCAGAGGAAAATCTGTATTTCTTTCTATATCCAAAGGATTTACCAAAAGGTTAGGTATTTTTTTCTAAGTCTCTCAGATCTACTACAAGTTGCATAAGGAAATAATTTCACAGGGAAGTCACGGTGATTCATTTCTATTTCACTGCCAAAGATCAGATACTAAAAACCAAACACAGAAGATTGGATTACAGAAGTGTCCCATCAAAATGATGGCCCAACAACAAAAGCTGAAGGATCATAAACACAAACACCTTGGCTTACCAGTTTCCAATACCTCATTTTGTTTTTCAAATATTTTCTCTGCCTCTAAAAGATTAAAACAAAAGACAGTTGGCCACTTACTGAGTTTTTCTGTATATCTTGCTCAACCTTAGAAGAAAACACCGAGAGGTCACCATTAAGTATAACCTCAGCCAAGGAGTTCACCAAAGGAGCATAATGTATAATCAGAAAAACCTATTAAGAGAAGAGTGGAAAGAAATATCAGACATATTTACAGAATATGTACAGTTTCACTATTTCATTCACTGAACAAACTTCTGAGATCACCTTAACTGGTATCTTTATGTGTAAGTACAACTGGTAACACTGATCATTCATTAAATCTACTTTAAAACCCAGGAGGCCATAATCCTCTCTACAGATATTTGAACTTTCTCTTCCTTTGAAGCTACCTAGGTTTAATAATTCTTCATGCTATTCTCTCCTTCTGTGACATGTAAGTTCTCTCTCCTTTTCAGCTTTGGGATGAAAGTTGTGTGATATTCTAAATTAAAACTGGTCCAGAAATTTCTTTTTTTTTCCTGAAACAACACAAACTGATTATGGTGCAGAGCATCCAGAGAGCTTCCCTGCCAATGACTGGGTGGATTCCAGTAAGTTCCGTGCTGTGCACACAATTGCTGTGCAGTGATTCATGAGTAATTCCATGCAATTGGCTGAACTGGACCAGAAGGAACTTTTCTGGCTCTGAAATTGCAACAAATTAAGGTCTAGGGACAAAGTGGCTACATAAGGCAGGAGTAAGGGCCATACTGCCTGGAACACTAAAGCACTTAACCAGAGTGCTTTGGTGCTTTAACAGTTCTCTGTTTATACCAACTACTCTTTTTTGAGCCAAGCCTTACAAGTGTGGGCCAGCAAACAACTGGCTTCTGGACAGAACCAGCTCAGGTCCAGTCACAATAACCTCCTGCCAGCTTGTATCCATTCTCTCCACAGGAATATCAAATCCCTGAACAGCGGTTCTGGCTGCAAAACTCCCAAATATTTTCTAAGTCATTAAATCTAATCGTTGTTTTGACAATATTTAGCTCAATGTTCTCCACAGGTTTCCTGATTAAAGCCAGAACCACTGCAGCCCTTCCAAAGGGAAGTGATTACCAGCATGCAGTGCTGACCCATGTCAAACCCTGCAAAGTCGCATCACACTTCCAAAAGGCCTTGAACAACCTCCAAATCACTGGAGCTTCTGCCAGTTCACAATGTGTTGCTTGACTATACCCAGGCCTGTTTTGGGGTAAGGACATCACATGGTCACTTTGTGAACAGGGGATGAAAAGTCCCAGCAGAGGATTAGCACGAGTCTCTGCAGCACTTGTCTCTAATATATGAGTAGCACCTGAAGTGTGTCCCTGGTGTCAGTAACAGAAATAGTTTGCAAGGTTTGTCAGATACTCAGTGTACAGCTTTCAGATCCCAACCCATCAAAAAGAGACTCTGGGATGAAAAAGGTGGAAAAAGATGTGCTTCTGCCAGTCACAGAAACAGCAGCTTGATTGTCTGTATCACATCCCATTCTGATACACAGGACTTGTTCTCCATTCTTTATGACTATTTCATTTTCTTTTTTAAAAAGAATGCAGAACATAGATACAAATCTTGAAGTGATACCTAGTCAATGCTTCCACTGAAATCAGAGAACTTAAAAGAGGGCAGCTTAAATAACCCTATGATGCAGATGCCTTGAGTTACAAAGAAGCTGTTGCTCCCGCAGTTTTATCTGTGGTAAATAACTTCCACATGACCAAAGTGTTTTAGGTTTAAATTAAGGAGCATCAAATTATATTACCTGAAAAAAAATTTTAAAAATCACACTTTTAGCACAGCTCTGGAAAAGATGAAACTGTGAGCCAGACCATACTAAAATGACTATGGGAAAACTCTAAGTTCACATAAAAAGAAATATAAATTCTATCCATACAAGTCAAAACTATTTTCAGTACTTTAAATACTTAAAATACTTACTTGAGAAAGAAGATAGAGAGAAACTTGGAGACTTATTTTTGGACGCTCTCCACCCTATGGAAAAAAGTTACAAAAAATGCTGATTTACTTATACAAAGTTAAAGCATTTACACTGTTTAATATTTTAAACTTTTAATATTGTATTATTCCATATTCTGTTACAAAATATTCAGAAGGCATTGTTCTTTTAACCTTCATTGCTTGTAAACTATTTAAAATGGAGACTCTCTGAACAAGCATAACCCATTGCTTAAAAAATTGCTATTAATTACTGTCTTTCATGGTCACTTCAGAGACTTAAATTTAGCAGGTGAGCATTTGAGAAGTACACTAGCTTTCACTATGCTACTATTCCTTCAAAAAGTACTTCTCAGTTACCATTCATTAAAATCTGCTCTAAAAATTAGCTATTCAGAAACAATGAAACATTATCCATATAATAAAAACATTTTCCTGGCAGACACTTCTCTAAAGCAAGTAAATAACATTGGACAAAAATATTTGAAGCATTGAGTATAACACCACTAAGTTTATACACCAGCAGAGTTGAAAATATTTTGAAAAATAAGTCAGTGATACTTTAGAAAAATCACCAAATAAATTCATCAGAAGGTAAGAGCAGCCCAGTTTTAGGACTGCAAATATCGCTGACCTCAGATCTGCCTGAAAACAGGAGGACAAGCAGGTTTATGTACAAGAACAAGTCAAAATAGCTGAAAGGAAAGTGAAAGTCAGGAAAGCTCCTTCACTCTTTTTCAATGGTCTTATCAATGGCAAGACAAGAGGCTGACTGCTATTCAATCTTCCGGGCACATGCAATATACTGAACTCATTAACTTGCAAGAAACTTCATCTAATGAAAGCATACTGAAATTCCAGAGCACTGGGTACCTTGAAACAAACACCACAGCAGTACAAGAAGAGGTAAGGGAAACCCACAACAACAACAACAACAAAAAAACCCAACCAGAAATGAACTGAACAGTGAACTATTTATTCTCTTAAAAGACCAGGAACCTGTGCAGTTTTTAAAAGTAGCTTTCCACTACAGTTAAAGGCTGTGTCTTAAAAATAAATGCAACTGGATCACGTTCAAACACAGCTGCTCTGCAAATTGAAGAATCAAGTATCAAAATCAAAAGTTCGTATTTTCTAGATTTTAACACCATGGAAAATTTGCATGTATACTGTGAAAAGGTATTATAACCTGCTTTTGCCAGAAGACAAGTTACCTTATCAGAAAAGGAAATCACACATCTCCCAGTGTCAGAGAAATTCAAGCCCTGTTCCTTTTAAATTCATTCTCGGGGTATTTCCCCTACAGTCACCATATTTAAGCTGCTTCATGCGAAACACACACACATAGATATCAACAGTATTAACCGTATTATAGCATACACATCCTGAGCAAATCACCATGAATTCTGAAAACAAGAAACACCTTTGAGGGTTAATTGTTTGCAGACATTAGCTTACCTTATCTTGATTTACTAATGAATACACGTAGAGTGGAAGAAAGAGTCTATTAAGTAGGTGGTCTGTCAGCACATCGTTTAAAAATTCACAATTTATGATGAGGATATCATTGAGGTAATGCAAATGATCAAGATGTTCTGCTACCAGGTCACTCAGTTTGCCCCTATTTCTGTGTCTGAAAGAGAGCAGAGAGAAAGAACATATATTATCAACTGTGAAAATCATAAAAACTTAGGTAAAAAATTAACATGCATCCCTGCCACAGCTCACCTTGCACAGACAGACTGCCCAAAGATGGTTCAGTAAAGTCAACTAATGCAACTAACAAACAGCATTCAGACTTATACATGCTTTAGGATACACACATCAAGTTTTCCACCATGTTTCCAGAAGACAGGTTCTTATAAAAGTTTTGTTTTCCACTGGCAGAGCCTTTTCAAAGCTAACCACAAAAAACGGTAAGATTTGTTTCCAAAAACGAAAGAATTCTGAGTTGTATTTATCATGTACCTCTTCACTTTAAGAAAGTGAAAAACAGACACCCGCTCCAAGGTGGGAGTGGCAAGGCAAACCAAGAAAAACCTGACTCAACAAAATACTTCTGTAGTTGATAATGGAATATTACACAGCAATGTCAGGTCTGATAAAGTCCATTTTTCCAGTTTAAGTTTTTTTCCTAGAATCATTTCAGAAAGATCTACTGAGATGATACATAGAAAAGGAACATTAAAAACACAAAGTTTGTAAGACTGAGAAGCACAAAATATCTGTAGTGTCTTCTGGATATCTACTAAATTTAGCAGAATTAAAGAGAGATGAAGAAAAAGCATGTTGCCAAACACTAATTTACTTGCTAAGGGTATTAGTACAGATTGGGCACACAGCACTAGCTGTTATCTTACAGAACCACCAAAAGCTTTGAAGAATGGAAAGCTTGAACTGTCTATAAGGGAACATATTCAGAAAGTAACTTAGCTGGACTAGTATAGACAAAATAAGCAGAGCTTCAACACCTGGGAAAAGCATTTCCATTCAATACCCAGCATTTGTAAAAGCTTACTCTTCATCAGTCTGCACACAGTTATCCAGTTCTATCACGTGGCTGCCAATAAACCAGACGAGGTTGGAGAAATAAGGAACTGCAGTTTTATCTCGAATGTAATGCAGCATAGGTTGGTTGTCCACTGAAGAGAAATCGTTGGAAAGAATAATCAGTTGCCAGTACTTTTCATTGCTTCTTAAGAAATACAACAAACTCTCTTCTGAATTTTGATTACATGCTCGCTTTCCACACGAGAATACACCTGACACGATCTTATGCGTGAAATGGAATCTAAACAAACGTCATATCAGTTCTTAGCTGGTTTGAATGAGCCTAATATTGATATATTTACTTATGTCTGAAGATAAACAAATCTAGTGGAATTCAGAAAGGTTCTTTTAGCACATTATTTGTAAAAAGAAGAGAAAAAAGCGCAAGAATAAAGCAGTAATGCTGAAAGTCAGGCTAGTTAGACTTACATGACACTGCATTAAGGAACACAGGAATCATCAGTGAAGGAAGGGCAAAAGAAACAGACAACAGTTAACAGGATTAGGAACTGGGATAGTGACATCCTCTAAAAGGGTTAAAAAAGCTAAAGCACAAAGCATCTAAACTAAAGGATACAGGATAGGTGTTAGAGCAGAATATATGCAAATGGATAGTCAGAGAATTATCAAACCTGAACATCTGAGCTGTGCTTTTTCAACTCTAACCTTTCTATCACTACAATATTCAATGAAAAGAGTAGACATTTTCCCCATGAAAATACTTAGTTACATAAATACATCACAAATAGGATATGAAGCCTAGAATCTACTTTTTTTATGAGCTCATATTTGCATTTACAGTTCCTTGAAGCAGAAGACCAAGTGCCCATTTCTCAACATACAGAAGAAAAATATTTTGTGCCTTGCAGCCAAAACTATAAAGACCATATCTGCCATGCAAACCACCCAGTCACTTACAAAGCAAATTGCTCATTGTTTTAAAGGGGATCTTACACTCTTTTATGGAGAGTGTCATCAAACCATTACTTCTCTTAGGGGACTTCTTAAGAAGTCCTGCATGAACATATTGCATAATACATACTAACTTACAGCACCCTGATTTCAGGGGTAAAGGTGCTGAATAAACAACAATTTTTCTACAGAGATCACTGTCATATTTTCAGTTTATTAGAAACTTTATGTACCTGCAGAAAAACTTGGGGGGAAGAAACTTTTGGACATTGTCTAAATCCATTCTCAAAGAAGCACTAACTTCAAAGTTCAACCAGGTTGTTAAAGGCCTTGTTGAGTTTTGAAGATTTCAAACAACAGAGATGTCTCAGTTTCTCTGGAGAACCTGCTGCAGTGCTTAACTACTCTGCCAGTGAAGTTGTAGGTTTTTCCCTTATGCCCTACTGGGATGGCCAGCACAGGATTTTGCAGCTGTAGCCTCCTGGCCTTCACTGAGCACCTCTGGGAATGGTCTAGCTCTTCTTTAGACTGGGGTGACTGCAGTACCTAGGAATTCTACAATCATATTCTAATGCTCTTCAAATGCAAAAGGAAGTGGTGTAGGTTACTGCTTTATAAACCATAGAGATCAATTTCATCTGTAAAAAATGTAATCATTCTTAAAACATGTTGGGTTTGGGGTTGGTTTCTGGTTGTTTACTTTTTAAAAACAATCACGTTCTGATCTCTGTTGGAAGGGAAGCTAAAGTTCCTGGTGTACGCTTGACACTGGGGTTTTTTTAAACCAGTTCTACTGGTGAGGAAATAATACTATTTACAAGTACATACTGTAGGTTTGGGATAATGTTTTGTATAAGTCAAAATGTCTACCTGAAGCAAGTCAAAATGCTAAGCTTTTCAATCTCATAAAGCAGACAAAAAACCCTTAAATGTGAATAACTGAAAGTTAAACTACAATCAAACAAGATTTGTACACATGCCTTTTTTAATATATAAAAAGCATACCTTTGTAGACATTTAAAGTTATGGTCCTAACAGCAATCCTGACCATGCTTTCGGGGTGGTTAAAAAATTTAATAGCTTCAGTGTACAAAGCGAAGTCATTAGTGTGCTGTAACAAGGGGAAAGAAAGGGTTTAGTCATTAAACATGTACAGGATATTTGCTGGGATTCTGTATGAAAAATGTTTCCTGGGGATTAATAAGGTATTTTTACCTCCTACTTAAGTAATCTAAACGAGTCTACAATGCACAGTCAGCTGCATTTGCAGCTCTGCATTAAGATACACTGCTTT
Source organism: Anabacerthia variegaticeps (assembly GCA_035583185.1). NCBI lineage: Eukaryota > Metazoa > Chordata > Aves > Passeriformes > Furnariidae > Anabacerthia > Anabacerthia variegaticeps. The sequence goes on along the minus strand of JAWWEW010000033.1, from coordinate 6,001,116 downwards.
AAGCACCAAAGCTTGCCACGGTAACCATGCACATACTCAGTGCTTTTGTGCCCTCTTCTGGCAAAAGGCAGAGTGGAGCAAGGAACAACCCTCTTCAGCTTTGCCCTTTGATCCCTCAGGCTTCTTGGACTTTGACTAAACCTCTTAGAGCCCAGTGACGCAGTAGAAAAGACCCTGCTTATGCATGCACAGGAAAACAAGGCATAAACAACTTGAATTCTCAGGGCAGGAAAATTCGCAACTACTGAAATGGTCCAACACGACACTAACTTCCACACTTTTATTCTATTATAGTTGTATGAGGACAAAAACCCTCTTTACCATGCTTCTGCAGAGATCCCTATTAATGAATCATCAATCACTGGTATTACCATTATAAAAATAAAGGCAAAAGGTCATGAGACATGAGACTAAATAGAGTATCAATTTCTAATTAAAGTCCACTCATTATACTGCAACTTTCTTCACTTACCTCGTTATAAAAGAAATGTACAGTATGATTGTTGAGCTTCAGAGAAAGAGTTTTCAAAAATGATATGTAATATGCCATGATCTCTTCATCAGAAAAATCAAATTTGTGAACAATAATAGAATTTACATAGTTATTAGAGAGCAGGTAGTCTGAAAAATAAGAGACATTACACAGATTAATGGATAAAAATCACTATGGTAACAGCCTGTATTTAAGATACCAGCTAGTGACAAACTACCTCATGCTTGAAGTTACAATTTTTAGCCAAACAACTCATGTGATGGCTTCAGGCAGTAATATAAAGGAGTTGTTCCCTATGAAGGCCTTTGCTCCTAAGACCAAGACAACTGAGAATATACTTCACCTTCCTGGATTTATGTAGGCTCTGCAGCTAATAAGACTTAACTCTCTTTTCCTCCCAAAGTCCTAACTCTCCAAGGCTTCAATATTACCTTCTCTTCATGATAGTTGTGGAATACTTGAAACCAGCTATTAATTACCCATCCTCTTCACATTTTTCCAAAAACCTCAAAGTAAATGACCCCGGCTGAATGCCAGCACCAATGATGTCAGACCAGTTTCAGTCCAAATTATACAACACAGCCCCACCACATGATCTGCAGCAGCAAGTGAACATTTCGGATCACAACTAAGTTGCTCATTTACAGAAACCCTTGAAATATGCTGAATGGTTCAGCAGTACTAAATGACTACTTTTGTACTGCTGAGAATTTACTTTAAAATAGATTTTGGAGTCAATTTATGCTGTATTTTCGTAGCATTCAATTAAAAAGACTGTTAGTAATTCACATAGCTCTTCTGCTAAGGGATACTGATATTAAATTTCATTGAACAAAAAGGGATTCAATCAAATCCTATACAGTTTAGAAGTGTGCCCTTACACAGTGATGTTTCATGACTGATGTTCTCAAAAAGGATGTTCAGAGTCTGCAGGAGCTGCACACACACATAACGACCAGACTTCTGACGTAAGATGTTCAAGAAGAAAACAAACATATTCTTCTCCAAGAAAAAGCTGAAATAAAGTAGAGATGTCATTAAGTCACATGCTGTAAGTAACAGGAACATAATTACATAATTTGGCTAGGATCAGGAGTGATTCAAGGCAAGTTTGACAAGCAGCACGTTTTGCATTTATGAAGAATTATTTTGCAAAGTTATATCTGTATAACAAAAGAATTTCTTTCCAAAACTTTAAATATTAAACAAGGGGGCTTAAAAATTTACCCTATGCAAAAAAATTATGTCAAGAAATCAGGGCCTTCTTTATTGTATTTTAGTATATTCAATTTATCAGGCAGCTTCCCTTACAATCATAATTTGGAAGGGGAAAGCCTCTAAATGAAGGTTACACTTTGTTCACATGCCCCTTTAAAGCTAACACACTTTTTGTTTTTAACTCAACAGACCTTATTTTTGATCCACTTTAATTATTTTTCCCACACCCAAAACAATTTCATGGTTTGTAGTACAATTCAAAAGAAGTGAACACTCATAGTGCTTTTAAACCAGAAGTGCAATATAAGATAACGAAGTGGACTCTTTCCTACTAGGACATCACAAACACATATCTGTGAAAATTTCTTTACATTAACTAAAGGAAAAACTCCTCATTCCTAAAATTCTCCCAAGCAGAGAAAACAGTGAGGAATGTGATGGAACTACAGCATGAATATGAATAATCAGAATAATTGTCTTGGTCCACATCATAACCAAATCATGTTGAAATAACCTTGGAATAATAAAACCAACCACTCCCTAGATAGGCAATTAAAAACACCAAACCCCTCAGCTTTACTTATCTCAATCACAAACTGCCTTCATAAAAGAACATTGTTTTGAAGTAAACAGCAACTCAGTGGGCACTAAATACAGAAAGATTTGCAGCTGTATTTGTTTTGAAGTTCATTTTTCTATCACTCTATTTTATGAGGATTAAAATAACACCTTACCAAAATCTCTAAATATCATAGCTAGAACAAAACATTTTTTTGTGCTATCTTAGGTAAATTGAAGCAAACAAATTGAAGCACTATGATATTAACAGATGTACTGAGTAAATCTAGGCCCTAAAATAGTTTGTATTTCTATCAAAATAATGGAGAGTCAAACAAAAGCAGCACATGAAAGGGGCTCTGGACTTTGGACAATTTTAGAAGAATCAAATTTTTGCATGATGTGAATATGATCCTGTTTACCCATCTACTACAGGGCATTTCCTGTATTTCCATTTGGGAAATACAGTCCTGGAAGAGTTAACCTTTTGAACTAGAACTCTGTACAACTCTAAGCATTCTTCCAAACCAAAACCCAAGTCCAAACTGCTCAGAAGTACTTACTCAAACACTGAGCTGTCATTCTGATCCCCCCAAATGAGGATCTCTGTTATGGAACGAATAGTCTCCACCAGCAGGTTGCGATTGTGATCTGTTACTGTTGTGTTTTTAGTCAAAATATGATACATGTACCTGAAAGAAAAAATAAGTACAAGTCATATGCTATCCTGCCACTGTCACATGCACCATGTTTGTCTTTAGTCACCGTATCTTAATGTAAACTCACACATATGCACACCCTATGTCTAATCATTGCACAGTTTTAAAATCCTAAACCTTCCTTTTAATACTGATGCAGAGAGAAGAGTAATTGTTAAACAGAGTAGGCGATACGGGAAACAAATCCCTAACTAGCCCGGAGAGCTATGAGTGCTTATGCATATGTTAACATGGGACTAGAAACTGTGTAACACTTGTCTCACACAGCATATTGAATTGCTTTGGAATATGCTGAAGTCAAAGGAGTGGTGAGCAAGAAGAAAGAAATAGCAGAAGCAGGGAAGCATGCAATAGCTAGTATGGGAAAACATAATTGTGCAAAGAGGCACACAGAGATCTAACTGCAGAAGTCAGATCCCTTCTCGTCAGCAGAGACCCTTCAGAGAGTCACATCAATTTGACGTTTAATACCAGGACTGTCAAAGAATATTCACTCATCTTGACCTCTGGCCCCTCAAGTACAGAAACACTGACTGGAAAGGGGGCAAATTCCAGCTTTATCACGTCAAAGGGCAAGAGTTTAAAGTTCTTAGTGAAGTTTAAAAAAGGGCACATCTGTATCACACAGGTGTCAAGAAGTTAAATAAAACCTGAAAGGCTTGTATTCTAAGTCTCAGAATTTTACTCATCAGGGTTTTTTTTTTTTTCCAAAATAACTTGTTACATCAAAGGTTACTTGCTTCTGTCCCATAAATAAAAAAAAAACAAAACAGGCAGGGGGCAAATTCTAATAAAAGCACAAAAATCACCACTGCTTTTCTTTTTTATTATCTAACGATAAAGAAATAGGATAGATATAAGAGAGGTGCACAACTATGAAAAAAATGAGAGAAATTTCATGTAATTTTAAAACTGTTTAGATTCTTAAACACAGCTCATATGTTGCCGCAGTCTTACTGAAAACCAAGAGTAACATCTTAGCATTCAGGATTTCAGTGCAATATACTCACAAGTGTTTGGGAAGGAAGACAGATTTTTCATACTATCAACCTTCCCAGGAACAGCAGAGTTAATCAAAACTCCCATGATCCATTCCTGGAAAAAATGCACGTCCCGATCCTGGGGCAGCTTATCATTATTGTTTTGGATTCCATGGACGTTTGTTCAGTGATTCAGATTGAAATTTTAGGAATCTCATGCAGGAGTTTAGCGGTGTTAGGAGCCAGTTTTTAAGCAACAAAGACCTCAAGCAGCTTTATGTAAAAGATAAAAATTTTGCCAAGCTCCTGTAAGGTTCCAGAAAACACAGGGCATTTCTCAAATGAGATTTTGGGGTGCCTGGTTTATGGCTTAAAGTAAAAATTTTTGGTCAAAAAACACACTTCAAATCACATTTCAAAAGACAGTATTCCCATCAATTTTATCTGCACTAAGAAACTGAATCACTGCACTGGCAAACATGCACCTGGGGACTAAAATGCCATTTAGGTGAACACACATATTAGACTGTTCCAGTTATTCATCAGACTTACAAAGACAAAACAACATATTACCTAGTTTCAGAACCTTTTGCTTGAACTCAATTAAAAAAATAGCCAAACAACAACTCTGATCATATTGACAGTTTACTTAAAATTTGCCAGTTTTGCTTGGGGAATCTTCTTCAAACACTGAGCTGCCACGAGCTGGGCAGAGCTTCCTAGGACTTGCTGCAGGACACAGTCCGTCCCCACAAGCCATGCAGGGAGCAGGTGCTACTTCAGAGGAGTTGATATGGTAAAGTGCTCCATGTTGTGAGGGTAAAACACTGTGTGCTTGCTGATCTTGATATTACTTAATCACCAAACAACAATTTTACTGTGTTGAGCACTGCACAAGGACACAGAAGTAAACAGCTCTCAAAAGTTCACATCTCTAACAAACTTGATATACCACATACCTTCCCTTGCCCCCAAAATCAGCAGTGTGACAAAGCCTATATCACATTACCAAAGCCATTATCATATTACATACATCACCAGATAGCAAAGAGGAGGAAAAAGAAGAGGTGGCAAGAGAGGGGGAAAAAAAAAATTGGTTTTTCATAGTCTTTATCTTCAGTAAAAATATCTCTTCCTCTCTATGGTGTTTTATTCCTCTCATAAATCAATACTCATTTTCAAATCCAGAACAGAAACTGCTCAGACTGAAACCCCTCTAGGAAAAGTTGATTCACAGCCATCTCCTACAGTCACAACTGGCTGGTCACGTGCAGTACCACAATAGTCATTAAACACCAAGCCAAAGAGCACCTGCAAATCCTCTTCCACTAATCCAGGGACCACGGTTCAAGATTCCTTCTGTGGAGATTGACCGTGTGATGGCTCACAGGGAAGACGTGAGAGCTTAAGTCTGCCCACCTGTGAGCACTCCCAGGGTTTCTAATAGAGCACATGGCACACAAGTCCCACAAAAACTTCCTATCGTGGCACCCACGTGTATTATCAGGACAGTGAATTAAGACAGAGCATAAACTCAGTCCCTGCTCTGAGCAGGCAGCAGTTAATGGAGCAGAGAACAGCTAAAGGATGGCAATTAGATCAGTTCATTCCACAGCAATGGGGACAGTAAGTATTTTTCCTGACAGAGCTAAAAAGAGTAATTAATACCACATTACTTCACATAATTTAGCCTATTTATTTGAAGTCACATATAAATGATTGCATCTGTGAACATAAAATTTCTCATTAATAAGTAAACATTATACAAGCTTGGAAATAAAGTTTACTCCAACAGTAGAACTCCGTGAATGGGATGCAGTGGGAAGGATTACATGCTATTACCTCACCTGAGAACCTACAGAATATAGAGCATTACAGATGCAAAAAGCAAGAAACTTTTTTTAGTCAAGAACACATTATCTCCAAATCCATTTACTTAATATCAGCATTACTACAAAGTCCCTTAATTTGCTAAGGCACTGATGCACTTAGAGGAAAGCTGGGCTTCACCTTCAAGCAATCCCTTTATCTATTGACTTGAAAATCAATGAGAAAACATACATACACTTGTTTCTCTTTCCAGACAAGTAAAATAACATAGAACAAATTATCACACAAACTCAGTGCTTTTATATTTAGACAAATCCTTAAAACCTGCCTCTACAATCAGACTACAGAGCGGTCAAGTTTGTGCTCCAAAACACAAAACCCTCAAAGAGGAGCTTCTGTCACCTCTGTATCTTAAGACTGGCTTGAAACAAACAAAAACCCACCATGCAGGAAGTGCCAAAGCATTCAATACAACCAAAATCAGAGGGAGATGCTGCCAGCAACTTAACAAACAAAATTCTGAACATTTTTCTGGTAAGAAACCACGCTCAAGGGGGTAACGTAACTCATGAATAAAGACAGTATGTATTAATGACTTCTCTACTTATTAGTTACAAAAACACACTAAAACAGGTAAGCATTCGGGAAGTCAAGCAAATTTTAAAACCCTTAACTTCACCATAACATGTTTGTCTCTTCCCTCTCCTGTAACTATGTAATTACATGTTCTCACAGAGGAAACCCAATGCACAGCACAGACAGGACGTCAGGAAGTGAATCACCCATGTAAGAAGCCTTCAAGCATACGCGTTTATGGACACTGCATCTGACCAAGGCATGGGAAATGTTCAGCACCCAACTTTAATAGCACAAAACCTTTTGTGCTATCACTATGCAGTTAAAATACCAAGTGCAGAAACAACAATGGGAAATGTACTTGAAGGTAACAACAGGGCTGTGTAAAATACCTTAAAAAGTAGGAGAAAAAATTGAATCTAGAAACGATGATGCACAAAGATACCAAGTTCTCTGAAACCTAATGGTCAGAAGCACCCAGGTAGTGCATAGTATACTGTTTCATCCCTCTCTAGATCACATTTCAGTACAAAGAGAAGCTAGCACAGCACATCTCATTTTTTCCTCTCAACAGCAGAACACTCAAAACGGAGCAGAGAAATTAAAATTCTCACCCCTTGACATCCTTCCAACTCTCCAGTGGCAGAGCTAGGAAAAAGCTATTCCACCTTGCGCAGACAGTGGTACCACACGGCTCCAGAGACCAGCGCCACTGTTCTCCAGCGCTGCTGGGCCCAGGGCACATCCCCGGCCCGGCTGCCGTGGCTCGGGGTGCCTTTAGGGTTCCCCCGCACCTCCCCAAGGCTGCCGTGGCTCTGGGTGCCTTTAGAGCCCCCCCCGCACCCCCTCAGGGCTGCCGTGGCTCTTGGGGCCTTTAGTGCTCCCCCGGCGCCTCCAAGGCTGCCGTGGCTCTGGGTACCTGTAGGGCTCCCCCGCACCCCCCGGCTGCGCTGGGGCCGGCCCCCGAGCCCCCCGGGCCAGCAAACAGAGCTGTGCCCGCACAGGAAGGCGGGCTCTCCCGCACTCATCGCCCCCGCACTGCGCTGCCCCGAGCAGCCCGAGGCAGCCACCAAAAGCCAGCCCAAGGTGCAGGGCAGCCGCGGGTGTGACACATCGCCTCACGGACGGGACGTTCCGGCACGGACAGGCCGATCTCCGCGAGCACACACGGGCCCACAGAGCGCCTTCCCCTCGGGGCGGGCAGCGACACCGGCCCCCCCAGCACCCCCGGCCCGGCCCCGGCGCTCACTTGAGGTGGTCCAGGGAGTGGATGCTGCGGGCGGCCTTGCCGTGCCCGCCGCCCACCCAGCTGCGGGAGCGGCCGAACATGCTGGCGGCGGAAGGCTGCTCCGGCCCGCGGGCCCTACGGCCTCATAGCCCCGCGGGGCGAGCGGGCGACCGGCGGGCGGGGACCGGCCCG
>JAWWEW010000033.1:5950521-5991949 GCA_035583185.1 Anabacerthia variegaticeps | reverse complement strand
GGGGCCCGCCGCCCGGAGCGGCTCCGCAGGGGCTGCCGCGCCCCGCCCGCCCCGCCGCGGGCCGGGCCCGCTGCCCCCGCAGCCCCGCGGCTGCATGCCCGCCGCCGTCTCGGCACGGCTGGATGCCCTGGAGTCCTGGGCCTTCCATGCGCTGCTCGTGCTGCCCTATATGTTCTACGTGGGCTTGTTCTTTGTCAACGTGCTGATCCTCTACTATGCCTTCCTGATGGAGTACATCGTCCTCAATGTAGGCATCGTCTTCCTGCCCGAGGACATGGACCAGGCTCTGGTGGATCTGGGGATGCTCTCCGACCCCGGCTCCGTGCTCTACGAGACGGACAGCGAGCTGGATGTCTTGGACGGGTACTTGGAGTGACGCCCCGGGGCGCTGCGAGGCGCCCGAGCGCTGCGACCGCCTGGCCATGGCCCGGGGCCGGCACCGGGACCGGGACTGGGACCGGCATGGCTGGGGCTGGGACTGGGGCTGGGACTGGGGCTGGGACTGGGGCCGGCCTCGGCTCCCCCTGGGCAGCATCTCCGCTCCCGAGGGACACCCGCACCCCGCTCGGCGCCGGAGGGGCCGCCGCGGACACCGCGCCAGGGAGGTAAGTCATTTCCTCGGCTCGTCCGGGGCACCGCTCCGGGCACAGGGGTGGGGATGGGGGGATAGGGGTGAGGGATAGGGATGGGGGACAGGGCAATGGGGACAGGGATGGGGGGATAGGGATGGGGGGACAGGGCTGGGGGACAGAGCTGGGGGAATAGCGCTGCGGGCACAGGGCTGGGGGACAGGGCTGGGGGAATAGCGCTGCGGGACGCGCCCCGCCGCAGCTCCCGGCACTGCGGGGACAGCGGTGACAGCGGGGACAGCGTCCCTGCCCCCGGGGGCTCGTCCTCCGGCCGCGGCAGCTGTGCTGCTCGCTGCTGCCTGGGCAGCTGGGCGACAACTGCGCTCATCCGGTCCTGAAAGCAGCTCTGAATCTCAATGAGCATCCCGGCTAATATTTAGTACGACTCAGAGACCATCCGCGAGCCAGAAATACATCTTAGTCAGCTGCCCTTTAAAACCACTCGCTTGGGTGATGACAAACTACCCAGCTCACCGTTCTTCCCAGTTTAATTGTAGCACGAGGGTTTGCTCCATCAATTTGGTGTAGTTTTGAGTGATTCTGAAACTCTGGAAATGTAAGGATGTAGCATTTTAAAACATTGAAATGCAGTTGGGAAGAAAATCACTGTTTCTAGCTAGGACTTTCTGTGCCAAATGTATGTTAATGAAAACATTCACAGTTTAAATTAAAATATGGTAGCAAAGCTGCCAGTAGATTTTTTAGCAAAGTACTGTCTAAATTTGAAAACCAGTTCGAGATACCTTTTATTTTTCCTTGAAATGATGGAAATAGGAAATTCAGTTACAAGATTACAAACATAACCTCGGAGAACACACTATACAAATACCAGTTGACATCAAGCTATTTTAAACAGTCTTCTAATTTAAAAACCCTGAACAAATCTCTCCTGTGGTTCTGTCCTTCATATAAGTTAAAATTGTCTCCTAAATATTTCTTTTCAGGTTCCATATAAATCAATACTAGCCGATTTTGGTCAGTAGCTTTAAAGGAAAAATTGGTGTTGGAGTAACACTGATTGCACAAACACAGCTGCACAATGTTTGGTCAAAGGCACGTGGGAGCATAATGAGGGAGTGAACAGATTTTGTTGCTACTGAAGAAATCCCACTGCATATAGTCACTGCAAATCAAAGCGTCCATGCCAGCATTTGCTGGTTCATCCCAAGCAACTGGATTAGAATCACTTCTGCTAGAATAGAAGGTTTGGAGCAGAACAAACCTCCCCACAGAACACTGTAGGCTGCTTTTGTGGCTGTCTCCTTTTTCAGCTAGGCAAACAACATACATGCTCTGTATGCCAGGAAAGAAATTCCTAAAAACTAATGGAAATCTAAGCAAAATGTTTGTTGCAAAAGCCCCTATCCATTTTCTCCACCAAAATATCTTTCCCCAACCGCCAAATCCTACTACTCAAATGCCATTTAATACAGGGATTAAAAATACTTGTTTAAAATCACTGCTTTTCCTGATTAGAATTTGTCATGATGAGTTGCATCAGTTTTCAGGAAGACCTAAGGAAAGCAACAGACACAATTTTCCACTGGATTTTTCCTACTATATGAAGATATAGTTTGATAGAGCCTAGGGTCTGAGCACAATTCTGTTCAGTGTAGGTAAATGGGTTTCTTAGAATTTTCCTTCATATTAATAAGATAAGCAGATCTGGAAACTTCTTCTAACTATAAACCCCTGTCATCTCCATATGCAGAAATCAAAAGGCAGAGGTCTTGACAAAGCTCAGAAGTCTCAGTCTATATCCACTGTGAGATAATGGAGCTCTACCTGCACAGGTACCAGCTCCTTGGTCCTTTATTTTGGAAGCTGTCATGTTAGGTGGTGGTTTCCACTGAGAATCCAATTACAGATCAATTCTTAGGCAGCAAAAAATAATACTATTACTGTGTTTTGTCTATTTATGTATTTAATTATATTTATAGATGCAGCAACAAGGCCACAAATTGCATAGTTATTTAGCTACAAGGCAAATGCTCAGCATGTCACCATGAAAAGGAATTTGTGTTAATACCCTGGTTGCAGGTTTCTTTGCTGCTCTGGGCAATTCCTCCTCAGCAGTTCCTTAGCAAGGCAACAGAGAGGGCCCTAATTTGGAGCTGTGTTTTCTGCTCTGGGAGCAGCAGTAAGGCACTGAAAGGGCAGATTTAAATTCCTTTGGTGCCTAGCCTGCAGTGACCCCAGGTCGGGTGTGAGTGTTAACCCCTGCTCTCCACAGGCCTGGGAAGGCTTCCCACCTGCACCCAGGATTCTCACGGTGCTGCAGGAGGAATGTGTCTGAGTTCTGTCAGCAGTGGTGAAAAATACATAGGAATCCTCTTTGCATTGAATAGGAATGTTCTTTATGTGACTCACCAGTGACTTCTGAGAACAACTAAAGAGCTATGATTAGCCTTAGCTGAAACCTTGCAGCATCCTCCGTGCCTTTAGAAAGCCTGGAGGTGAGTGGCATATGTGACAGGAAAACAAAGGGGGGAAATCCCAAGAGACAATTCTACAATATGTGGAAGGCTAATTTAGATATAAAATGAAAAGAACTTGTGGATCAGAAAAGTTCTGTTCTCTCTTGCAGCAAAACCCTCACTTGAATAAACTCAATAGGAGCAAAATTATGTCCAAGTTTCTGAGCATAAGTGATGGCAGAGATTGAGGCAGGCAGTTAAATAAGCAGCTAAAAGAAGTTTCCTGGCTTATTCAAATGGAGAAATTAATCTTTGTAAACTAAACAGGATTGAGCTAGTTTGTGTCATCTACTGTTTTAGTGTGAGTATGCCAGGTTTTTTAACATATTTGAAGTCCTCTGGAATAAAGTCATATTACTGTTCTCATACTTTCATAAAATCAGATGTGACTCATCACAAAGTATTCTAAGCAGAAAGAAAATGAGCAAAAGTAATCAATAATCACAATTAAATAGGAAATACTGAATTTATGTAATCTTGCAGTATTACTGTATTACAGTATTATATATAATCATATATATGTGCATGTATACAGTATATATGTTACTGTATTACAGTATTATATATCATTACCTGTATTTTTTCATAAGGTGAATTAGGATGAATATCTTCAGTGAGCAGAATCGACCACTCAGAAACTCGTGACTCATCACTTCTGCTGAATGTCAGCATCTAAATTCTGAATGCGAGAAATACCTTTCCTCACCAGCTCATCAATACAGTGCCAATTAGAACTGCAGGCTCAGTGTCTGTGAGAGCATGGCCCAGTGAGGAGGGAAATAACCCTGCTGGGCTCCTTCCCATGTCTGCCACTGGTGTCTTCTCTGAGCTTAACCCACCTGTGCTCCATTCATCTCCCTAAAACAGACATGCCCTGGAAAGGACACATCAGAACGTTGTCACTAGCAGGGTCAGGCTAAATGCATCACATAAATTCATTAGAATCCTCTTCCTGACTTCTTTCTTTTTTCAGACTTTAAATATTAAAAAGAATGAGAACAGTGATCTGTTACTTATTTTACCTTGCCTTTTTTCACTGTGCTTTTCCCCTCTTTGTAGAAATCTCCAGGGTGGCTTGTTGACTCCATGAGAGAGATCAGTTGCTATTTTATGAGTTATGGTAACAACAGGCTTAAGAGCAGTTGGTGTGATTTCTAGAACTGTGTTTTGAATTCTTAGATGTTATTAAAATTAATAGAAGTTCAGTGTTCAAACTCACCTGATAGCTCTGTTTTAAAGATACTTTTGTACTTAACAGGAATTCCATCCTAGATGGAAGGAAGATGAAATCATGGTTAACTGTTGAACTGTCCATACAGACTCAGTAACCACAACCATGGGCAGTCCTAAGTGATTTTCTACCTAATGCATTTATTTACTTGATGCAAAGAGAGTAGGCACATTTTTCAAAAAGTTTTCCAAAAGCTGTTGTTAATAATGTGAATTAAAACAAGGCAAAGAAAATAAGGAGACATTCAGTTTTGAATAGAAATAGTTCAGGCCTGAGTATATCAAGTGCTAAAAGCCTCAGCCACAAGTAATTTTAAAGAACAATTAAAAAAAAATCTGCATTTTTTTTCCTATAAAAATGAAGCTTACTGTAACTAACTTGCTTCAATAGGTGGCAATACCCAATTACCTGTTCTAAGCTGTCAAAGGAATTAAGAAATGAATCCAATTTAATTCTTCATGTTTGTTTCCTCTGGAGGAAGGACAAAGTGCCACTATAGTTCAGCTAATAATTAACAATCCTAAAATAGAAGAAAAGAATAATTTGCCTAGAGACATTTAGTTTATGTATTTGGCCAGTCCGATTGTGCATTTGTCCCCTCGTAATGATTCTAGTTTATAAGGAGTACAACTGTCCCAAGGCATTAAATAGTATGCACAAGTTGCTAAATCTTTCCATTCCTTTGGGGAAACTGTCACACTGCTTTTCTTTTCCCGGGTGACTTTTAGTACTTTGGCCATGAACTTGGAAAAAAAATAGCTGAATAATTTGAATGATGCTCTCTGAAGACACAAACATGTTTCTAATATATGTGATAAAAAGGACAAAGACTAATAGCAGCCATATATGGGAAATAATGCTATGATGTGCACTGAGTGATCAACTGCTGGGTAAAACTCCAGTTCAGTTATATACTCTTTGAAGTTCAAATATACTCTTTGAAGGGCCAGGAAAAAAAGACCCAGGGCTTGCTCAGAGAGTAGAGCCCAAATAAGCCATGAGATCTGAAACACTCCTGCAGAAAGCCAGGAAACAGAAAGCAGGCAGTGTCAGGATGTGAAACAGAGTCACCACGTGTCCTTTGGTCCAGCCTGAAGTGTGAGGAACAGTAACTTCACTGGCAGAATTAAGCAAAATACCATGACTGAGTTTCTTCTAATGCCAGGGCTTATGCTGCTACAGCCATATGTTAAATCCTTGCAGGTATATTGGCTGTTGGAAGACTGTAGTTTGGAGATTTTAAAAACATTTGCCATCTTTTAATTTTCCATTGTTTTTGGGAACTTTTGAAGTTTTCAGTTAAAAAATAGGTTCACATGGAATTTGAGGGACAGACTTTTAATCAGAAAATGAGAAAGGCAAGATTGAATATCTTGGTCAATTGTATAGTTCACACCCCATTTAATATCTGCCACAACAAATTACAGTCTTGGACTAGCAGCCCTACAGCAGTACTTGAAACTTCCATTAGATGGCTTTATATTTTGCTTTGGAGGCCCAATGTATTTTGCTGTGCTATTTTTAATTCAGCCTAGAATTTGATCTACCATGCAGAATACTAACAACCTCCCTGAACTGTCTGCTGAAGATCAGTTTTTAGTTCCACTTGGAAAGCAATCAAATAAACATGAAATGAGTAACCTGGTAGAGCTGCTTTTCCCCTTTTCATATCCTTAATTTAAGAGACAGGATTTTGAGCCTGTGTTTCCAGTTAGCAGGTACTATAGCTGACAGATATTTGACACAAAGACCTCACTAGACACAAGTGCTTTCTGTTTCTGACATACCATCTGCAGTAACTGGCAGACAAGAACATATGAAATGTCATGATGAGTCAGACCACGATCCCCTAGCCCCGTGTTCCACCTCTGACAAGGGCAGGGAATGCTCTCTGGGATAGCAAAACCTGCAGGCCATTCTCTCTGTACTTCCCAGAATCCGCAGTGGTGGAAGGTGGGATGTTAGAGGGCACATTGCTGCCCAGCCCTTTAGCAAATGTTTTCCGAACCTGACACCTTTTGCCCATCCAATATTATGAAATCCTTCTGGATTTCCTTCCTGTCATTACAGCACCTATCACTCCAGCATCTGAATACCTGACAGGGCTTGTTTTCTGCAGTCTGGAAGATTTCTCTATTCATTCTTTTCCCTGGGTCAGTAATGGTGATGAATAAAAATTGGTCCCTGGTATGCTCTGCTACTCAGTTTTTTCCTACCAAGCCTTATTCTTCCCTTCCAGTCTTTTAATCTGCTTTCAGTCCATAAAAGAACCTTTCCCCCACTGCTGTGTCAACCTGTTTGCTTTCAGCTTCCTTTAATGCCTTTGTGAATGACACAGTATTCCTCTACCTGCCCAAGCTTGTGTAGAACATGTGAACATGATATTTCATTCTTCATGCATAGCCATGAAGGGGAAGGAGGGAAGAGCTGTCCTTCCAGAGGCTTGCTCCATGCAGCACAGATGATGTCCTGAGCTGCAGGCATCAGGGGACCTGCTCTTGGCCTTCTGTCCCTCAGCTCATCCTCAGCACAGATTCATCCCTGGACAATCATCCCCTCTCAGAGCTGCACCATTCTGCACTATAGTAATTAGCCATCTGTAAGATCACAGGACCAAATGGGTACAGTCATTAGTGCCCAGCACCTTCATAACCCACAGCTTTGGTTCTACTCAAAGAAATCTTCTCAGGCCTTGTATTTGCCTGTGATGGTAGTAAAAAATCACCTCCTAATAGCTGTCAGCTACTTTGACTTAGTCAAGGCTAATTATTTAAACTGTCATAAAGCAATATAACAGTTGTTTATTCTTGCCAGTGAGACCAAGAAGTTACCCCAAAATGTTATTTAACTCTGTAACTACTTACCAGTGGATCCAAAACGGTTTGAACAAAGTGGCTGTAAATTAAAAGTGACTAAAACCAGAGGCTACATCAAATGTGGGCAATACGTAGTTAACACAATGATACAAAAAATAACAACAGTCTAATAAACGGTATCTAGTTAAGAAAGCGTAACCATTTCAAAAATCAGTTTGAATAAGTAGGTTTAATGATATCAAACCTGTCATAACACAGGTTACCCCACTGTATGTGACAGTTCTTGTATTCTCTTCAGAATATCCCTTACTGGTTGGCATGATGGACAGTGGTTCACAGCTTGCTCTCATATCTCTCATACCCCTGTTCATTTTAGCTATGGAGGGTTATTCTATCTATGTTTTCTTTTAAACAGATTCATTAAACACCTGAAATGGATTATGACCAGGTTAATGGATCAAGTCCTGGAAAGAAACTGTACTCTGAAATGTAGAGATGGAAATAAGGACAAGAGAACAACAAGAAGAGGTGTCATCAGACCTTGTCAGTTGTGACTTCTCTTCATGGTCTTTGCGTCTTGAGGGTGCACTAACTGCAGTGATTCATGCACCATACTGGGCTTCCATAGGTAATTCTGGGATGGACTGTATCAAAAACGAGACAAGCTATGTTCCATTATAACAGAAAATCAAGATGTTACTCAAGATTTGATAAACTTTTCAATAAATACCATGTCACCCAAATGGACACGCTCTACATATAGCTTAAGCGGTTTTACAATCACACATTGAAAACTCTACCAGCCAGTAGTTCAAATGCAGTGCTTTCTCAGGGGAAAATATGCAGGAGTGACTGCAAGGAGGTTCTGTTCAGGGAGTATTACGGCAAGAACTGTGCTAGTAAGATATTTTATTTAAATCGTGAGTTTTGAAATAGAGCAGAGAGTGAATTTTATATGTCAGGTGGATTCATTATCTAACACAGAATACTTGGCAGATTGTTTAAGCTCATGTTCCTATGTACAGATGTGAAAGCAATATAATAAAGACTGACCTTTTCCATGAAAAATTAAGCAGTTGTATTGGAATTGTTCTTTTTCAATTTGAGTAGGAAATAATTTAAATATGCTTTCCAGGAAATGTTAGTTTTCCTACATGTACATCAAGTAGTTCCAGGTTGCTGAAATGCCCAGCTCCTTCTGAGCAACTAAAAAAATCAGTCATGAACTGAAACACCAGGAACTGTGGTGGGAGGAACGCACACATTACTGAGGGTGGGTATCAGACTGGTTTGGGTTTTGTTTTGTTTTTTAAACCAGTGTGAATTTTGTAACGGTGCAGTTGTTTAGCCAAGCTGATGCATGGGGCCCATTTCAGATAAAGCAGAATTGGAAACACTTCTCCTGGCACTCTCTGTGTGATGTGATGTCTGTCCTCTGAGGTCCGTGTCTGCCATCTGCTCCCAGCTCGGGCTTCCCAAGCCAGACACGTGGTGTCAGGAGCCTCTTCACAGCCAGTGTGAGGGAACAAGAGGGTGGTGGTTTAGATCCCCCACAAAATAATGACAAAGAAATTCGTGTATCAGAATTTCTTCCCCTGATATTCCCAATGTGTTGCACTCAAATGGCATTTTTGAGCTCCCTGGCAGTATAAACTAGCTGTATAATCAGAAATTCATGCTGTTCAGAGATGGCTTCACTGGTTTTTCAGGGCCACGTGTTTGCCATTTTAAGAACAGGGTTCAGTTTGTTGTTATTGCTACTTCCTGCAGTATCTAGGAGGTTATAATAATTTCCCTGCAGTGGGTTTGTGCCACACAGTGCACAGATAAAGCAATACAAATTCCACCAAGTAAGTCACTTTGGAGATTCCGAACCTTAGATCAAGATTTCTGATTTCTCAGAGTAGCTCAGCTTCATACACTTAAAGGTTGGGGAGAGTGCTACAGAGTCTGGCTACCATCATAACACAATCCTTGACATTTAAGCAAGGCATCTTTGACAACAAAAAGAGATTGGCATAAAGAGAGCAGCATTTTTCTCATCCTAAAAGATTTTTAGAACACAGACTTGATCAGAGCAGCTTCTTTCAGGGTAGCCAGTGAATTCAGTCTCTATACACAAGACACTCGTTTGACGAAATCATTTTGGAGGAGCTTTGTGCCACAAGAATATCCAGACTTTGAACCATGATTAATTTTAGAACTTTTAACTACAAAGATTTAGAAAGGATGAAAAAACCTTTTTGCTTTTGTTAGCAGTCAGCCTCAGTGAGCCCTTTTGCATCCTCTGATCCTGAACTTCCAGTCTGTCGGTTGGCATTGCCAGACCCCATTGCTTGTTAAGAAAGAATGATTTCTCCATTTCCAGACCACTGAACTGCTAAATGCCAGCAGGACCATCCTGTCTCCCTCACACACAGTGCTCCCCATTAACCTGCAACATGAAGCCCTGAGCCTGTCATTATGTCAGAAGCCAGCAGTGGTTTCACAGTGTTTCCAAGGGAAAAATCAAAATCATTTTCAGCAGGTACTACAAGGTACTGTAAAACATAATACTCGTTTTTATTAATACTTTAAAAAAGATGGATAAAGACAACCAAAACACGATCTCACAATTTACAGTCTGTGCAATATAAGCGTAATCTCTCACTAACTCAGAGAACAGCAGTATAGCCAGTGTGATTTTATCAGTCCAGACAGGGTCCTGTAACATTCATCTGCCTGGGTAATATTTAGCACATTCTCAGATTCAGTCACAGTAAAGTGCAGCTGCAGAATATATGCCTAAAGGGGCATTTGTCATCCAAAGCTTAGTTAAGGGAAGCCAAGGCAAGGGTTCACTAGAGATGTGCATGGCTGGAATGTTTCAGGCTGATGGGAATATCACACTGGATTTGGCTCAAAGTACCTCCCATTCAAGCAGCTCAAAGAGAGGAGTATAAATGAGACCTTTTTTCTGTGACTGGCTAGAGAGTAGAACCATGCAAAGAGTTAAGAAAAATCCCACATTCTAATTACAATCATATTCTCCATAGAGTTTCTCCACCTTAGTCTCTCTTCCTTCATGTACTATGCCTAATTCCTTGCTCTAAGAAACAACAAACAGACCTTCCTCCCTTCTTTCTTTAATTTGTCCACTCCCTATCCCTGCTGTCAAGATTCTGCAGGCTCTGAAACATTAGCAGGGGAGTAAAACCTGCTGGAAAGAACAAAAAGATTGTGGTTCTGAACTGTTCAAATTGGGGACTTTTTAAAGACCATGTACCAGTATTTGAGAGGTTAGTTGAGAGATTCTGGTTTGCACAGATCCTTGGGTCAGTATTGTCAGTGCTTCTTCGCAGAAGAGATTTCAAAGAGGTTCCTGAGCTAACCCTGAGCTAACTGTGAAGTAGACTTCCCTTCACAATTTGTGGCATATCAAGCATTCCTAGCTTTTTCCATCCCTTTTTGTTGTTCTGTCTCAAACCGTATCTGACAGGAAGCCAGAATTCTAGTCCTGACCTGACAATTGTCTCTGTACAATTTTAAGTTCTCTCCCTGTTCACAGGGCAGAAATAAAAGAAAAAAAAAGAGACAATTGGTTTGCTGTTGCAGTCAGCAGGATGAGTATCTGGCCCACATATGACTGAGACCAGCAGCATAGACATGATAATGTTTTGCAATGTGTTTTTGCCTGTGATTGCCTCGTTATTCATAACTGTACTAGAACACCACATAAACCACCTACAGTAGTGCTATCACTGTCAAGTATAAAATTGATGCTTGTAAACATTTATACTGCCAGCTGCATTTACGAAATTAAATCTCAATCCAGGTATATGAATTTAAAATTCTCATTTGAGACAAAGTAAAAACCTTCAAAGACTGTCACTTGGAGGATTTTTGTGCAGTAAACTGAAGGTATTTGTATGCATTTAGATTTCTGTGATGTCAGAAAAATCCTTAGTAGTTTTTCAGTTTTAATTCCTTTCTTCTCATTACTTCTTTATTCTTTCCCTCCAGCTTTTTGAAGGATTCTCTAACAAGACAGTGATAGAAAATACCTTCTATCCCTTAATACAGCACTGATGATTAGCATCAAGAAAAGAGCCACTTCTAGATTCTCGTGGATAATCTTAAAATATCACAACATTTTCTAGAACTGATCATTCTTTCTTATGCTCCTTATCCTAATGCTCCAAATCAGCCCATACAGACAGGTGAAATCTGTAACACTGGGCTTTGAAAGTCCCAAATCATCAGACCAAATTTGATCACAGTTACCACTGGCGCCATGAAACATTCAGGTTTGATCTGTCACTGCTTCAGATGGTGCAGATTCAGCAGCTTTCAGTCTGCTCTTGGATGAATCGATGATGGAATGTTACACCTTCAACATCCTGGTGGTTCCTGGTCTCCTTTAATGGTGATCACAATATCCAGAGGCTCTTTGCATCTTTGAAACTTGATGTTGCTTAACTCCTCATCACTTCAGTAGAAATCCATCTGGGTCTTTGAAGAGCATTTTAAATGACCTTTGAAAATGCGAACTCTATAATTCACCTAATTTAAGCATCACTTAGAAACTTAAATGTGACCTTTTTTTGCAACTAACATGAAAATCTGCCACCGATTCATAAAGCAGCAAGAAGATAGGAAAGCACAGAGGACACCTTCCCCTCTTCTTTATGATACCTGTGAAATGATGGAGACAGAATATTAGATGTATGCCCATCAGTGTAATCACCATTAAGATTACCAAAGTCAGATATTTGATGAGCTCTGTAAAGAGACAGCAGTGATTTGGAGATGCTGGATGTTTCAAGGCTTGGAGACAGGACCCAGACTTCCTGCCACTGCTTCTCAGCTAATGCAGGTTGCTTCTTTCCCAAGTACAATTATTCAACAGGACAGAGAGTTCGCTGACTGCAGGCTATTAAGGACTACTACAGGTTTTCTCTGCTGCTGTATAAAGCCAGGCTGTAAAGTAGCTGTGGCACCTGAGTCTTCCTCAGCCTGCAGCCTGGTCAGTGCCATACAGCCAGCCCAGTCTGCAGCTGGTGATCAGTGCCCTGAGAGCAGGAGTCATGCAAAAGCCTGGCTCACTGCATGGCCTGGGGAGCCACTGGCAACTGCAGCCCCTGCCAGGCCCTTGCAGACCACAGCTCATGCAGCTGGTGATCACACTGCAGTGTGTTTGCTTGCCACCTGAAAGAAAGCTGAAGGGCATAGGGCTTGACTCTGGCATGTCATTCTTCACTGAGATTATTGCACTGATGCATCTCACATATTTTTTTTTTTTCAAGAGCAATAGGAAGCACAAACTGGGAACAGGAATCCTACACAAAACCCTAACTTCCCATGTTGGCTGCAGCTCCCTCAGTCCAGGAGCATCAGGGCAGTCAGATCCTGGTGATCATCAGCAAACTTATTAAATTATTAACAATGCAATTATTTCAAGTGTCCTTGATCTTGCAGGCAGAATCAATGAAGTAAAGTGGGTGCCAGTGGCTAAACCACACAACAAAGCTGAGAACAAGGAATGTGGGAACCAGTGGTTTGCTCTGAGTGCATTATAGGCACAGCTTCATAGTGAGACAAGCAGCTGTTGAGGATTTGTATTAAAGAGAAGAAAAGTGAAAGGACTTCCTAAACATCAACAGAAAACAATCTCTGAGTACAGAACTCACGTACTAAACCTGAGAAGTTCACAGAGCTTTAGTCTTGCACAAAAGAAAAGAGAAGGGAAGCAGGGCAGCTGCCAGTCACTGGACTGGGCTGAACTGGGAGATCTAGGACAAGTCTATTTTTCGCAGTGGAGCACTTGCAGTCTGCCAGTGCAGGTGCCAGGGAGATGGGGAATGCAAGGTGAGGGGGGGAAAGGGACCCTGATGTGACACCAATCTGTGCCACTCTAGGACACGTACACATGGGTGCTGTTCCTGTGCCGATTCCAGCAAGCCTGGAATCAACAGGTCCCACAGAAACAAATCTGGTTGTCCCAGGGAGCCAGCGTTTCTGTTACCTTTATGGGATCCTCTGAATCTACACGCTGATCCTTGAGTCCAGCTGCTGAAGGTGTTCAAGAACTCCATGTGGAATGGTGGGATTCCACATCCTGTGAGGGCAGATTCAGAAAGCAAAGCGATTTTAAGAAGCATAATTTGCTTCACAGTGTTTTTGGTGTGTTTGGTATGTTGTTGCTGCTGTATTTGTCAGATTTATGAGGCACAAAGAAAGACATCACCTGTTTGTGGGTTTTAGGTTGTTTTGTTTGTGTTTGTGGGCTCTAGGTTGTTTTGGTTTTTTTAATTTTATTTTTTAAGTTGCCTTTTCCTTTGAATATCATGCCATAAAACTATTTAAGCTATGGAAGAAAGGAAAATGCATTTTGATTTAGAAAAAAGCAGCTCAGTCCTCCATAATCTCACTTACTCTGGTTACAGGACATGCTACAGTCCTGTCTCTGTAACTGTTCTTTAACTTCCCATCAAACTCCCTTCCTCTGAATGTGTATTGGCAACCACAGTCTATTTAACTATGACGGTGGCTGCTCACTGTTTATCCTCCAAGCACAAGTGCTGCAGCACAGAGTAGGTCAGGTTCTCTGGGAAGGTAGAAGATTAACAAAAGGAGGCTCAGTGTAAACTGTGCTTAAGGCAGGACAAGCTTGCCTGGGACCATTGGGAACTAATGCAACAGAAACCAGAGACAACTCTTTTAACATCAGTGTGACTGCTTTTGGATTTTGGTCATGACTTTCTTTGTGCTTCATAAATCTGACAAATACAGAACACAGCATTAGCATGATTTCTATCCCAGTTTTACAGAGTGAAGGTACAGCAAAGAGCCTATCAAAAGACTTACACCAAGTTCTTTATATGGGGACATTTTTGTAGGCTGTTGGTCAGCTGCTGGGCTCCAACACTGGTTATTTTGTTGTACTGAACACTGAGGAACAAAAACAACTTTGTTAATCCAGATCATATCATGTAGTGGTGTAATCAAACATTTAATTCAAAATCAAGTATATTATTTAGGCTAATCTGCAGATGGGGAAAGAAAGAAAAAAAGAAAACCCAAACCAAACCAAAATAGATTCTTGATTCAAAAAGCCTGTGATAATATACTCCAAAGGTCAAATGGGAACTTCACTATGTTAATTCTCCTAAGGGATTTCTTTTTCTATGTACCTGAGGTCCTTCTCCAACTCCCCATGACCCTAATCTGCCACCTTAACACCAATGTTTTTGGTTTTATGGTGAACCGCCATTTAATCTTTTCTAGTCACTGACTGTTTGGACTCTACATAAGCACATTCTCCCTGCAAAATTTCCCTGAAATTTTCTTCCTCAGTTTCTGTCTCTTCTAAAGCCAAGTATGTGGCATTTGAATTTTCAGTCTTCAAGGTAGTAAGCTTTCCTGGGCCATCTCAGAAGATTTCATACTCACTCTAGCACTCTTAAAGATGTCATTGCAGGAAGAGCTTTCGCCAGATTTTCTGCTCCAAAATCACAGATGTTGTTATTGTACAAACTGCAGAAAGCCAAACCAGTAGAGTCAAAATTGAAGAATGGATAATGTAAACAGACTATATATTAGACCAAGGGTTTTCAAATATGGTTAGTACATTTTAACTTTCAATTTATGCCTATTTGAAGTTAAAGTGTAAAATACAGCTTCATATTTTCTGTATCAAGTAGGACAAATGGCCACATCCTTGCATAGCTTCTGCAAAAATAGGTCTAGATTCTATTATTCTATGAATAACAACATTCCTGTCCACATTAGATCAAATTAAAAATCTGGAAAAAAAAAAAAAAAAAGAGAAGCTCAAAGATTTGAGGCACAACATTCAAAGATTTCCACATTCCCTAATTACTCCAGAATTGCACACCAGAGATTCTTGCATTCCCTGCTCCATTCAGGTCAATATTTTAATGCAGTGGGATGGGCTGCTGTTCCCACATCAGCAATCACACACCTGGTTCAGGGCTCAGCAACCCCCATACAGAATTGCAGTAGATGATGGCCCTGGGTGCACGTTTGTACAGGGAATTCTTCATGAGTGAGTGTTATGGATTGGGTTTAAAAATCAGTACAGTCCGTGGTATATTCCTGAGATACCCTTCTGTATGTCTGTGCTGGGTCACACTTTTTCTCCCCTTCTTTCTTACGCAAGAGTAAAGTCAAAAGCTTGGCTGCTGCACAGTATACATATTTTTTCCATGTTCAGTAATTTCTGACAGAGACAGCAAAGTTTGTTGTATAAAACAACCCAGCAAGATACAAGTGCTTACCTTAGTGTTTTTAAGGAAGACAAGGAAGGAAGAGCTGTCGCAAGCTTCTCTGCACCCACGTCTGTTATTTTATTCTGTGATAAACTACAGTAAGTGAGATCACTCTGTTAGTTCAGCACATTTATTCTAATTTATTACAATGTGGGGAAAATTAATTTTCAATTTTTTAAAATATAATTTGGACAGTCTATTTACACCAAATGCAGGGAAAAAAGGCCCTTGAAGGGCAGTGAGGAATTACCATAGGATTAGTCTATTTCTCCAGTGAATGTACAGATTAATTATCTGCATGGACTCATTGGTTTTCCACACCCATGGGGTAGTTATGCTCATAATTGTTAACACACAGTCCCTTAAGGCTCTGGGTTTAATCTATTTCTTTTCAAAATTTCCCAGAACTGTTAACCTTGCACTTACTTTAATGTTTCCAGTGATGTCAGGGTTGGAAAGACTTCAGATAGACTCCCTGCTCCTTCATCTCCTATGCCATTTTCACTCAGAGCATCAAGGCTGGGTGACGACAAAGAGAGAATTAGCTGCCCTTTTAATCTAAATTTTTGTGGTTTATTTACCTCAGAGACCACTCTATCTGTCTTGAAAAGCTCCTTCTCTGCAGCAGCCTCAGTCAGCAAGAAGCATCACAAAAATTACAGCTTCTCTAATAAGCAGCTTTCTGCTGCCCAAATTTACAGCCTCAGAATTTTTTTTTACTAGTTGAATGGCTTGACCCATTTCCTTTGATATGCAAGATTATTAAAATGGTTATGAAATAGCTGTGTTCCAGCTAAGCTGAAATGAGATTTCCTAGGCACACAGAAATACAGAAGTGACAAAATCCAGCAGAGGCTGTAAATCCCTGCCCAAACAGCTCCTTCTCCAGAGAGGGAGTATTAGAAATGAAGTTTTCCTTCATATCTACTCACAGGTTTAGATACTGGATCCCCTTTTAATCTGACAGATAGTGCTGGGATGTATTGGACTCATATCAGTTTTAAAGCTTTATTGTTTTCCCAAAATATCTCAAAAAGGCCATACACAATAAAGACAAATGGCCAGTGGGCTGAGCCAGTAAGGCCCTCTCAAAACCCAGTGACCTTCCCACAGACATCGTGGCAGAATGTTGACTATGGCTGGTACAATAGTTTCAGCCTAAAGAAGCTTAAAATTAAGAGGCAGTTGGTTTGTCATGGATCAGGGCATTTTCTGGAGCTCCAGTGAGGGAATGAATGACCCTCAGGCAGTGTGGAGCAGTGCTGGGGCAGGAGGGGGGAGCACCTGGTGGGTCTGGACTCAACCTTTCCCACAAACTTTTAACCATGGAGGAACACCCAAGGAGGTGACTGAGGGTACTGAATGAGCCACCCCCAAGGGAGAATTGACAGCTTTTAGTCAGCTCTGGTAGTCTCAGGATGTTTCTGCTGTTCAGTTTGTTCACCAAAGTGAGGAGTCTTGTTGGCAAATGAAACCTTTCCGGGGTACAAGAGCTCCCCCATCATCAAGGGCTGCTAAGGAGCAACAGTAGGAAGTTGATCTTTAGCAGAACTCACTCTAAATGCTGAAGTGATGGAAACGATGCAAGAATTTTCACGAGTTTCAGCAACCCCTGAGGGCCACACGCTGGACCAAGCCTGGAAGAAAATACAGACAAGCAGCAGCTTTTCCACATGCTCCCAGACAGCAAAACTTGGGAATTTCTAAGTTCTTCCCCTGCAGCCCCCAGTGCTGCCCACACTGCTCAGGAGCAGCCATTCCCTCCCTCCTGCAGCAGGGAATTCTGCTGGGGACCCTCCAGGAGAGGAGCACACAAGGCTAAGGACAGGCAGGACAGGGCTGCGTGCACAGTCACTGGCACATTTGCAAAACTCATCTCACTTGTTTTAGATTCCTGTATTTCAGTTCTTTCTCTATCTTTTCCAGGTGTTTCATTTTAAGTATATTCTTGATAACTGAGATTAAAAAAAAAAAATACTTTTCCTCCAACTATTGGCCATTCAGATTAACTAAAAGAAAAAAAATCAACATTGTGCTGCAGCTTAAAGCATAAATTGCACTTTGACATCCGTGCTCCAAGCATTTGTCCCTCAGATCTATCAGAACAAGTTTAATTAAAAGGATTAGAATTTAAACCAGAATTTAAATAAAGGAAAATATGAACAGGAGAGGAGAGGAGAAGAGAAAGCAGCATAAAATCAGAAGTGAGGCCAAGCATAGCAGTGCTAGGTTGGGCTAGATCTGAAGAGCAGGAAACAGATGAAGAACTGCTGAGAGTTCTCCATTGCACTGCTGCAATTTCTGTCCAAACTAATTCACAGCCTATGGCAGGATATTTTAAGCAATAGAACAGCCTTGGAGGCTGCTTAAAGTTTGTGGGGAAAAGGAACTCTTACTAAAACTTCATTTTTACAGTAAGTGTTTCCAAGTCAACCTTTCCTCTTCCAGGAAAAGGCTGCTAAATCATTTATTTGGGAGGCATTTTCTGACATAATTCTCTCATGGCTTAAGCTCTGATACAGTGGAAAAATACATCAGAAGACTCAGATAGAAAAGTTGAGCACTTCTGGGGAAAAAATTATTTCCCAGGTAGCTGGAGCACAGTCAAGATATTTTATAGTCTGTGGCACAAGATCTACACCTGATGGTAAGCAGTTCACTTGTACTACAATCAAACAAAATTGGTAGAATCCTGTTGATCCGTATCACTGCAGGAGGCAGAGATGATGCTTTCTGAGTTTTGGCCAGTGTAATAAATCTAGTTGAGAAAAGCAAAATAGGTTTACTTAATGTTTTACCATAAACTAACTATACATCAGTTCAAGGACTGCAGCCAATATCCATGACTTTTCCTTCTTAAATGGAATCACATAAATCAGCAGAGAGGCACAGCACTTACGCAAAATCAAGTTTTTTGAGGTTTCTGATGGCAGGAATTTCATAGTTGGTGCAACCAGACTCGTCTTGCTCACTAAATAAATCACAGTGGAACCAGAGTATGATAAATATTTTAGCAACCAAACCAGTGCTTTAAGAATAATTTGTTAGTAAACTTTTACAGGAAACAAACCACTGCTGCATTAACTGAGAGACCAGGAAAACTCAGAATAACTTCTGCCCCTGACCTTTCTTCAATTGAGTAATTTCAGTCTGACAATTGCCTTTCATAGTGCGGTTGTTTGCCCTTTTTCCAATAAAACTTAAAAAAACATTTTTTCTGTATCAACTATTTTCTGTTAGACATGAAACTGTCTTGTGTATATTTTAATCAAAATACTATGTACATCTTAAAATGGAAGTAATAATTTAAAAAACAAACCAAAAACTTTATTTCTGTGTCCTTTTAATTGCAACCAATCCCCCAGCCCCAATATGAGCTAAAAGAGTGACTCAGGCCATATGTGACTAGTGCAAACCAGGCTTTCATTTATGGCCCAGGTGCTACAGGGGTAAAGGATCAGCCCAGGTTATATAACTGAAAACAATTGGAAGATGGCATACTTGGAGATTAAAAAGAAATCTGAAGAAAAAAAATCACAGCTGGCTTTTTTATTGGCAGTTCTGATGAATATTCTGCATGGTGCTGTCATTGCTCCTCCCTACCATGACAGACACCTCACACCAGGGTAGGAGAACACCCTGAGATGATACAAGAGCTTGCACTGCCTGAGTTACTTCTCCTTTGGACAAGCAGAGAACTCCACTGTCCCACAATTGTTAGTACAAGAGGATTTCTGAGCACAAATAAGCCTACCAATTCGCCAGCTTCTCTTGCATCTCCACAAGGTCGCAGAGGTTACTGATGTCCCTCATTGTCTTTGCCTTAAAGGGATTAAGAATAAATTTCTCTGCAGATGCTTTCAGCAGTTCGTAGTCTTTGGCCTGTTCTAAAGATTTCCAGAGCCTGACTGTGTCACTGAGGGAGGCCCTGTGAAGTGACAAAACATGTGAAACCAACAGGTGTGACAGCTGTTGTTCCATGAAGGTGTCATCTACGTAACACAGTGCTATGAACCACGCCACTACGTACAGAGGGTGACCAACCTGAACGATGTCACATTCCTTAGGCTGACCAGGTCTTTCAGCCCTTGCATGTCAATGCTGCTGTTTCGCAAATCCAGGGAAAACTCCTTTCTTGACCTTTTTAAAACAGAGTGCAGTACATGGACATCGGGTGGTGTAAGAGCTATGTCCAGAAAAGACAAGTCTGGCTCGAGCCTCAAGGCCACGTGCTGCAGGAGGTAATTGCTTTGTGTTTCATAAATACAACATAAAAGCTCCAGCAACCTCTCTGGACAGAGGTTATTAATCTGCAGCCTTCTAATGTACTTCAAGACTTTATTCTGCTTCTTCATTGGTTGTGTTCCATCCTGATTTGAAAGGGAGCAGAAGTAGGGGTCATCCTGGAGAAACAACAAGCCAGCCAAAAATCGAGGCACTAAATCTAACCAGTCATAAGGTTTTTTCTTTTTGGATGGAAAAGAGAGGTACTTTGTTACACTTTTATTCCTGAGCTCTTCTGATGACAAAAGGTGAAGTGCACACAAGAAATTCTGAATGACAAAGTCAGAGAACATGCTCCCAAATTCCTCTTCTTCACTATCTGAATGTCTGGGGAATGCAAATGGGAGGAAAAATCCGTATTTCAGAGCAAACTCTTTAACTTCCTTAGAAGGAAGAAGGTCACTTTTCATGGCACTTTGGTGCTTTTCTCCAAGACACCAGGCTATGTGGGCAAGGGTAGCGAGACTCTCTTGATCTTGATCTTGTGTGGCTGTAACATCTGTTTGCACAGGTATTATCTTCTGCTGGAAAAATTTCAGGAAGACTTCAGTCAGAGTTGAAGGAAGGCTTTCCTCTCCCATTTCAAGTACTGCCTCACAGAGAAAACAAACAAATTTACACATAACAGGGCTGTAACAATGACTGAACAAGTACTCCTGCTCTTTGATTAATTTCAGTGCACTGTCACAGCCGGGTAATCCTTCAAAGTATTTGGTTATGTACAGTTCTCTCTGCTGAGGGGAAAATCCTACTATTTCAATAGTCTTATCCACCCTGGACATGCACTGGTACACTTTGTCTTTTGGTCTTGCTGTAAACAGTAGAGTACAACCATTGAGTATCCTTTTTTGGATGAGTGCTGAAAGCAGCTCCTTTATACTGCACAAATCTTTTTCAGGCTCGCTGGCTGAGCAACGAGGAAAATTCTCATGATCATGCAATCCTTTAAAACCATCAAAAACCAGAAGGACTTTAGCAGGATTTTGCAATATATACTCAAATATCTCTTTGCTTCCCTCTTGAGGTTTTACAAAAAATTCAAGAAGCAGTTCCTTCAGGGTGTATTGCTTCTCAGGCAAGCTTATTTGTTTGCAGTCAAACCAAAATACAAATTCAAACTCAGAAAACTCTCCATTGGACCAGTCCTGGCAGATCTTCTGAACAAGAATGCTTTTGCCCATTCCTGCTTTTCCCAGCACCACAATCACTTTAGTCTCTAAGCCTTTACGTTGTGGGATTTGAAATATTTGGCTTCTGTTAATTGCAATCCTTTCCTTCTCTTGCGGACTGCAAGTTACCAGCATCTTTTCCACTGCTTTTGCACTATTCCTCCCAGCCCTGGTTTCAGTTTGGCTTTGAACAAGTGTCCCATCAATAAACAGGTGATCCAGAGCTACCTCACGCTCCATGGTCACAAACTTGCAGGTGTCTCGGAAATAATCCTTAAGTGACGTACGGAAAGTTTCCACCAGCTCTACAGAAATAAAAAGCACACACCAACTGAAGAAACCAGTCCACAAATTACAACATCACTTCAGGGTGGTTTAAGTACTGTGGTAATATGGTGAAAATGCATCCATTCCCATAAAGCCTATAGTCTGGATTTATCCCACACGGGTTAGAAGTGCAGGCACGACAGACACTTTTAGATCTATGAATTGAATAATTTTGGAGCTATCTACACAGATGATAAAACCAGCTAGCACAATGACCTGCTAAGTAGGTACTGCAGCTAGGGATCTAAAGGGAGTCAGGTCTAACATCTTGAAAGCAGGAATTGTGCTCAGCCCCTCAGAACAGCTCCACAAATTGTTGAATGACAATTCCTACAATAAGTATCTTTTCTGTATGGAAAGAGACACAGAATCTTTTGCCAAAAAGTACTGGAAGGTTTAAGTTCAAGAGTTCTAAACTCACCTGCTGTTTTTAAAAGTTCTTCAGAACGAATTATGGAATCTTGAATTTCTTTAAACATTTCTAAATACGGAGAAACAAAACAATACACTTGATGAAGACACTTAGATAGCCATTGATTCAGCTTTACTAATTTTAACAGTAAGACTAATGCAAATGTTTAAGTTCATTGCAACATATATCCGGAGGAGGAGATATTTTGTTAACTCTGCAAGGAAAAGGAAAGAAGTCCTCAGAGCAGGGGGATTCAGCTGAGGTCCAGTTGCAGGCACTAAGGCACCAAACAGCCACAGCTGTTCTGACAGTCGCATGAAGCAGATCTGTCATTGCAAGGTGACATCCCCTGTTCTTTTCAAATGTCGTGTTTTGCATAAATTCACATTCACACCTAACGCTTCTTTATGTCTTCAAAAACAACGGCTTTCTCTTGTTATTCTGCACCTTGTAACCAAGCACTGAGGATGAAAGTCACAGAGAAGTGACTGTTGTAACAGAATTCACACATTACTTTTCCTGACAAAGTCCTGTAGCTGTCCAATTTTCTTTCTTTTTCTCTGTTTGCTTTCAAACTACTGCAGACTTTTGCACATGGGTCAGATGTGCAGTGTCTGCTTTACACAAAGAAATTGGGAAGATTTCAGAGAGAGCATATTTTTACAGGCTGGTAATGACAGAGTATCAGTTTTGACAAAACTCTTGGTAGGCAAAGCTTTGCAGATGCAAGACAGAATTTAAATTGATAGAGACTGTAACCTCATAATTTTGTAACCATGCTCAGCAGAGATGTGCAAAAATACACCCAAATCAAAACAGGTTAATCTCCCTAAATTTGTACAGATGCATTTCATACAATACCATCATCTTGATCATCTTGATGTAGAACGTGGTTTAAAAAAATACAGATCTTAGAGTGT
This sequence comes from Anabacerthia variegaticeps, assembly GCA_035583185.1. Classification (NCBI taxonomy): domain Eukaryota; kingdom Metazoa; phylum Chordata; class Aves; order Passeriformes; family Furnariidae; genus Anabacerthia; species Anabacerthia variegaticeps. The sequence goes on along the minus strand of JAWWEW010000033.1, from coordinate 5,969,414 downwards.
CAGAGATCTGGAAATTAATTCCTACCCTGCATGCCAGCAACCTTTGGAATGGTTTGAGTTCAGAGCTGTTTCTAGCAGGAAAGCACCACGGACTTCTAATAAGCAAGTTCTTTTTTCAGTGAAAGAATACATTTGATACAAAGATAGCTCTCCTCCTTGTAGTAGAAGAATTGACCTAAGATATTAAATAAAGAAGGGCTGTGCCTGTTTTCAGGCAAGTGTCTGTTTTTTGCTTAATATTTATTTTATTAAATAAGAAAACAGAATGGCAAAGCAAAAAAGCTGTAATGAGACATTTAGATGAGAAATTGGATGAATCAGTCAGGAGTGAATAATTTTTTCAAAAGGAAAAGACACTGGCCTGGCATCTCATGTGCTAATATTTCTGCTGCATTTGGAATTCTGAGCCTTGCAACATACACGGGTTGTGCTGCTCCAAATCAGTTCTAATTATCAGCGTTGTGTATGCAAATAACCAGTATACATAATTCACAAATACTTCCCCAAACCTAGGGGTATTGGCCTCTTATTCCCCACTTCATGCTTTGGCTTTTTCGGCGCTGGGAGCCACCAGAGGGCAACAGAACACCTGGATTGTGGTGCTGCAGCTGCAGGGACCAGCGGCAAACCCTGACCCCAAACCCTGCGTTCCAACAGCTCTGAGAGGGCTGGAAGAAAGGTGTCTCAGCAGAGTTTGTTACCACGGGTGAGGTTATATCCTGAGCAAGGCTCTGACTGCTTTATAGGCCTCTTTGTGTTGTTCAGTTAAATAAGTCATCACTGTTTTGGTTTTGGGGCTCCCACATGAGCTGGCTGCAGTCTGGTTTCCAGCACTGAGCATCTGAGCTCTCAGGCCGTGCCAGGACCAGAACATCTCCTGCTTTCTCATGGGGCTCAAGCACACTGGGCATTAAATATTTTTAACTAGACAGGACTTATTCCAGGAGCTCATAGCAAACACAGTGGGTTGGCTGCTAAAATGCAGCTGAACATGTAGCTCTACACCCCCTTATTTGCACTTTATTCTGGATTAGACTAAGCAGCCAGTGATCAGTACAAGGAAGGAAATGCCATCAATTTTTGTTTTCCTCAATAAAGTCAATGTGAGTAAGGCTTGGAGGGGAGAATTGGCTTTGAGTAGAAGCAATGTGGTCCCTCTCCCAGTTCAAAGTGCTGTACATATATAAAAATCAATTTTCTACTTACCACATAAACTGACTGGAAAACTTGGTGTTGTGAGTGTTTCTATGGAAGAAGTGAGCACTGGCAAGAAACAAATGATAGTGTTCAGCATACCATAGCTGTCAGTAACTGAACTCAGTGCTTTGCTGGCAGCAGTGATTTTTCAGTACTTTATACCTATTTATGTGGATGAAAGGCTATTGCTCTTACCTGGATATATTATAAGATCAGATGTACCATTTTCAAGAAGAATGTTAAATATCTGCTGAGGAGGATCTGCAAAGCCTGGATTCTCTTGGCTCCCTTTCATACTGACAGGTAGGTACGCTGCAGCCAAAAGTTCTGATGATCCTGAAATGGGTACAGAATAATTACTCTTCAGTTTTTAAAGGCACCTAGTTTCTACAGGTTTCTAAGAGAGAAAAAGCTTCCTAAAAGCTACTTATCCTTTCTGGCAGCTTCTAGGCAAATATTCCCTGTGGAGAATTCATAGGACCACATAAAGTCCATAGAACCAATTAGAAAAAAACACTCTTAAAAGTTACAATGAACGTGAAATACAAGGGATTACCCAGCTTTTACTGGCCACTGGTTTTTGATATTCTGAGGAGAAATTTTATTCACATAAGGAGAAGTTCTTAAGGCAATGTCTGTAAACGTATAGACAGAGATCCAGAAGGGAGAAAATGTGGAAATAGTATCTGCATTAGTGTTACCATCCTCAGCAATACATCCTTCCCACATAACTGCACACCATGCAGGTTGTACAAGCAGCTACCAATCATCCTCCCTCTCAACACACACTGGGAAGTTGTTTTGATGATTCAATGCTTGCAATTTAATCAGCCATAGCTCTGAGTTTCTGTAAGTGTGACAGAACTTCTTCTGCTACTTTCTGCTGCTTCAGCTAACATCAGATACTTTAAGGCTTCCAACTTATATACAGCTTTTGGCTCCTTTCCAGCATAGATTTAACAGTGAGAGGTGTTGAACTGTGTCTTTGTCATTAGCACTTCACAGTGTACCATGAGCACCCTCTGCAACACAGTGTGACCAAGGCCAGGTGGCTACACAGCCCATCACTGGGATTACACTTAGCTTTTATGAGCTAAATTACAACCTAGATTTTGCTCTACTATTGCAAATGTAATTATTCTTCAGTCCTTTATAAACCTCTGAGTGATAAAGAAATTGGAACTAAATTAAAGTTTTGTGACTTCCTATTCTTAAGACAAGTACGTAATTACTTAGATTAGATACAGTAAATAACTGTTCTCTTATAACCTACACTTCACCAATTAAATGAAAGGTTCATTATATTTCATTAGGGGCAAAGCCCTTTTAATTTCTCTTGAATATTTTTCATTCTTTTAGTGAGTGCCACACTTTTAAGTGCTTCATGGGAACAGCTGCCATACTTGGTTTCCCTGCCATTGTTCATGGTCAGGACTAACAAGAGAGTTTCCCCCTTGTATAAATCAACCTGTGTGCAGGTGCACACCTGTAGCTGGGATGTACCTACCAGGAATTAGGAAACTTGTTTCCTGCCCATGGGCAGCAGGAACAGAAAAGGACAGGTGCTGGGTGGTCAGTGAGGTGCAGCTCACTGGAAGGCAACTGTTGAAAGGCGGAGCTAAGAAATCGACATTCCCTGCAGACACTGCGGGGACTTCCACTTTAAAATGAAAAAGCAAAATGAAGGGAGAAAGTTATTACATTGTTAGAAGTTATGGGGACCAAAGAAAAGATCTCAATAGAGATCATAAACCTCCTGATTCTAATCAGTTTTGATTTTCCAAAAGAACAACTCACGATAGCTTTTTGAAATACACTCAGCTCTCAGAATCTAAAATGGATCTTGGAAATTCTGGAGTAGATCACTTTTTCTCCCCAGTAGTTCACCATTTAAATTTTTCTTTGCTTTCCTCTTTTCTGGCCTGTCTTATTTCTAGAAACCTCCAGATGTATCTAGATGTAAATGACATAGCAAGGTCTTATATTGGCTGTGCTAATTTCCCAAGCACAGTTTGCCATCTCAATATTGCACAAGAGCAGAGAGGTCCAAATGCAGTAAACTAAGGACCCTGACTCTCTACTTAGACAGTACAGTGCTTGTAAGGACAGCTATAAGAGTGTTTCCCAAAGAACAGTCACAAACACCTGAATTTTAAAAGATGCATTTTGCCTACAGCACTTTTTTATCTTTCAGGAATAGGACAAATGGGGAGAGAGACTCGTGCATTGTACAATTTCATCTGCTTATGGCTAGTTTCTTACAAATCAAGTAAGACACTTGCTAATTTGAATTAGTCTGTTAGCTTCCTTGGTTTTGCCACATCCTGATTCTCAGAGTTGGTTTTGCTTTTTCCTTCCCTCTCCTGTCTAGCAGCAAAAAGTAAGACTATATTTCATCACTTTCTGTGGTCTGATGTTTTTACCAGGAGCTGCAAACCCAAGTGGGGTTTGTGCCACTACAGATTACACTCTGTCTGCAATGCAAGCCCTTTAGAGTGGGCTGTGTTTACATTGTTTATCAGGAACTGACATATTATTCTGTTAAAGAATCTTTCTTTTCTACTGAGGTATAAAAAGAGACTTTAAACAGTGTTTTTCAGCTCACGCATAAATCAGTGTGATAAAATCCCCTGCGATTTCCTACCCAAGGACTGTTGCATTGCTATGGTCAGGTGAGAACAGGTACTGTTATAGCTATCAAAACAGCTGGGGAAATATAAACTTTAATTCCATTCAATTCCTTTGAAAGAATCTCATCCTTTGCTTGCCACTCTGAATTTCAGCACACATTATCCTCTTCACTGTAGGTAGTCCTACACTTCTGAAGAGCTGATGCACTTTTGCAGGATCATACTGTGACACACACTCCTGACAGGTTAAATGAATTCCCCATTTTGCCAAGTAGCCCATCTTTTTGTCAATTAGATTGTTTTGTACCCAAAAAATCAGCTTGGATCATGGTCCCTCTGGATGGATCCCTAGGATACACTCTGGTTTGGCTGCCCTTCCTGACATGTACATGGCTCATAGGGTTTGGTGCAGTCAGAGTTCCCCTTGGGCGTTTGTGAGGTGTGCTGACATACAATGAGTCATAGGTCCATCCAAAACACAGTGTAATATATTAATCTCAAACTGGTTGCTCTCACATGGATGTTGGAAGAGCATTTTGCTGTTTGAGCTATGTCTGAGACACCCATTAGGGCTGCAGTTGGGTAAGAACATTAGCACCAGTTTACACCTAGAGAGCAAGTTCCAGCCTGACTGCTGGCCCCAGGAATTGGCTTGTAGATGATCTAACGATGTGCAAAACTGGGAAATTTTCCTTTCTCCCTTTTTTACTTTGGTTTAAAGGATTTTATAGCATGGGCCAAGAAATCAACTCTTCACAGTTATTATTTTCACTAGGGTGTTTCACTGGAGTTTTGGAAGACATCAAGCTTAGAACAAAGGGGATCAAACCCAGGAAATGCCAAACTATTACCTGAGTCATATTACCCATCATAAACAAAAGGTATACGTGATAAAAATTACAAAATTTGGCAGTGAGACAGTTCTCCACTGTTTTGCTTTCTTCTCTCAGATAGATTTAGAAAAGCCTAACTGTGCTGATATTAAGAAAGTAATTCTTCTACCACCTGTCAGGAACATGTGCTCTTGGAGCACAAGGATCCAGCTGTTCCTAGGCTACCGTGTGGCTGGTCCTGAGATGCACGATGTAATAGTTGCTGATAGGAGAACATGGATTGGTTGCATCATAAACTACTCAGAGGAGTATGAATGTGTGATTTTTGCAGACACATGAAAATGCATGATGGTCAAAATAATCAAATCTGTGAGAGCAGACTTTCCCTAGAAGGCAGAGTTACAGTACCTAGCAGAGGATGAGGCTTTGGAACATGAGACAATATGTGTTCAATAATCTTTTCCTATTCAGCCAATGACTTACCAATTTTCCTGTATTTGGGTTCTGAAGCATCAGAGCAACTCTTTGCAGAGCCTAAGAAAGAAAGAAAGTGACAAAAGTTTGGGAATTTTAAGTTTACCTCATGGAAAGCTATTTTAAAGTAGAAGGGGCTGTTACCAGTTTCAATTCAGGCATTTCAGACCCTTACAGGTCCGATGTATAAACATGAATGTGAAAAGCCTCATATTATTTCACTCTGACTGCGAAGTTTTAATTAGATTTTCTGTGCCACTCAAAGATTTTCACTGTTGTTGTTGCTATTAAATAGGGAATTGTTCAGCCAGTACTTGCTGAGTTATAAATATACTGAAAACAAAGTTAACACCATCACATGGATGATAAAAATGTGAAAAAACTATAACATGCTTAATGTCATGTTACAGGACAAGAAATCCTGTGAATTGTAAATGGTGTGCTCAGAAGGGCTGTGTCAGTTCCTGCCCACGCAGCACGAGCAGGGGCAGAGGAAGCACATCTGGCCCAGCGAGTGCAGAGCTGCATGAGCAGTGCACTGAGGCTCTGCTGAACCCGGGGGGCTGCAATGCAGGTTTAGAATTCAAGCACTGCAGCCTTTCCAATTCCCACTGTTGGTCACTTACTTCGTTTGTGACGCTTCCGCTTCTTTGTGTCAGGAAATTTCTCGGTGTTTCCAGCAGCCATTTCATCCAAATTAAGGTCCCCTGCTAAAAACATGAAATATGGCCAAATGTCAACCTTTGTTCTCCTGGAAAAATTATAGAAAGAAGAAAAAGCTAAAGAAACACACCCACAGGCAGCAAAGATAAAACCCAAGTCATGTGTAAAATACGTATCCAGATCCACATGATTTAGAAAGCCCACAGAGCTCTGAATGCAGATTTTGCCACCATGTGCTAGAGTCTGAACTGCAAACTATTAATCTACTGCCATAAATTCAGTGGCTAATAAAATAAAAATACTTCTCCATGCTCTAATGATGAGCAAAGGATAAAACATCACAGCTGTGTCACAGTGTGATCTCAGTATGAGTAAAATTACTCAATTTATGTACAAAAGGGATTAGATCCTTTAAGAGGCAGAGTAAAGGGTTCTAAAATGATTTTATCCTTTGTGTTGCAAGAACTGTGAAGTTATCCATACCATTCTTCTACTGGCAAATACTTATGTACTAATACTGTATGTTGTTTTTTTCTAAAACCAGTATAAATATTGCCATTAAGTGCAACACCCCCCAAATTCTCAACACACCAGGGAGCACAATAAATAATTTGAAAAGTCATGTGAGCTTTCTGTAGCCAGAATTATTCCAGGGAAGGACTCACCTTTGGTAAATTATTTTGCTCAAAGATAAAACAGGCTATACAGATACTCTGTGAATCTTTCTGATTCTATGGATTTCTCAACAGCCACACATTAATATATATATATACTCTGAAACAGTAAACAGCTGCATTTTGCTGCTCCCTAAACAATGATCTGGTACCAGAAGCCAAGCAAGTATCTCTGGTGAAGCACTGAATGAAGGAATACTCCACTGTAAGTGTATTTTGGCACTGTTGCATTGATCTAGGTGAGAAGTAAAACTTGCCATGCTTCCTTGGGCAGCTCTGTGCATCCTGGACAGAAATAAGTGTGCATGAGCTGCATTTATACATGTTAAGTCCCCTGGGAACTTATGAACATCCTCCCTGTGTGCTCAGAGTAAACATGATGCCACTTGAGGGTGTTTACAGCACTGGCCAGTTAAGCTGTGAATATGTTATGGCCATGGTGATGTGATCAGCAACTTGGTCAAAGATAAATCTGCCATTTTTGAGAAAAGCCTGTAAAAATTGCAGAAAATCCTCAGTTTTCCAAGAAAATCCTGGGACACTGTTCCCAGGTGGAAAGAAGACACTAGATGTACAGAAACTTCACCAGTGTTTGAACTGTGGGCATGAAGCACACGTTAGCCAGAACATGTGCTTCATTTTCATGGGGAAAATGAGGCTTTGCCGTATAAATCTTACCAAAAATGTCTTCCACCTGCTTCTCCTGCTGATCCTTGAGCACATATTCCACTAATTCAGCTAGCAACATAGAAAAGAAAAAAAGAGGAACACAGGAATGACACAGTAAATTTCACAGTAAACTCTTGTGAGCTTGCCCTCCTCAACAGAAATCTGCAATTTAAGTAAAATTGAAGAGTTAAATTAAGTTTTTCTTGTAAATTGTTGTTCAGGAAATAAAGATCACAAGAAAGGAGAAGTTGAGACAGGAAGTTTTAAGCAGAAGGAGACATTAATAGAGAGATTTTCCCCCAACAACCACAAGCTACTTTTCATCTGTTTCCCCACAATGCACAGGTTTAGATGTACCATGCCTGAGGGACAGACCACTTGAGTATATGCCACTGCTTCAGATGGAAAATAGAATTTGTAAGAAATAGCTATAGCAAGTGATTTTAAAATAATGATTCAATACTAAAACATTCCTTTCATACCCATTTTAGCATAGTTATCGGTGGTGTTGGAACAGAGATTCAACCCATCTCCATTTTCAGGATTTTCCATCGTACACAAGAAATCCATATTATTTAACTGTTCATAGGGGCTGGCATCAACTTCAAGACCTAAAGAAGAATATGCATTGGCTCAATGAATACCTGAGCCAGGGAGTGAATAAACCAGATAGCATGACATGCAGAACAGGCAGATTTGTTACTTGAGCATAAGGCTTTGGCTCTTCATTTTAAGTTGGCTAAGGAGAAACAGAACTGAACTTTCAGTAATTCATAGTCACTTGGAAATCAGCACTTTTCTTTTGCTAAACTCTGAGACCTTATCTCTCCTGGTAAATAATATACTTCCCAAATCCATTCTATGACACAGGATCATGAATCCTCTTCTTCAGGATATGGTGGTGCCATGGAAACTCTCTGTTCAGAACAATGCTGTGTCCAGGCACTGAACTACACTGCAAATTGCCTGTGAAGCTTCTAGATGGCCAAGACCAAAACCATGCCTGGGACTGTGCTAGGACCTTCCCAGTAAAGATGTTCAGCTTCCAATAACTGGTGTCATGTCCTGATGATGTTTGATTTACCTGCAGCATCTCAGACATTGCTAAGGCACAAAAGCATTCACTTAAGTGAAACATCTCTGATAGCACAAGAGTCAGTCCCTGACCCCTTATTCATCCTACTGTCAATCACTGAGCAAGGGAGGCCATGGAGTGAAGAAACACATGGAGTGTAGAATTTAGCCCAGGCACCAGGATAAAGGGCCATCGGACAGCTTTGTGTCTGAGAGGAGATGGCAATAATTTACAGCATGAGGACCGAACCAATAAGCACTTTTTGGTGTTTTACTAACCTGTAGTGAAGTCACCTTCTCCATCTCCAGGTGGCTTGGGATCAAGGAAAGCACACAGATGCAGTGGGTCGATATCACTGTGCAGTAATTCAAGGTAGCTATTCTCAGGCACAAAATCCATGGCTTGTCTCTTGCTGTCCAAAATCAAATTCAAACCCATTAGTATGACAAAGCCACAGCTTCTGCCAATCCAAACCACAACTCCTGCACTGTGACTTTCTGCTCTTAAGGCTGGGGAACTGATATTATTCGGACCTGCACTGAGTTATAACCCTGAGTTACTTATAGATCCAGACCCAGCTTGCAGTGAGACTCCCCTGTCTTTGACTTCAGTCAGAGCAGTGGGATTCTGCACTCTGACCCCATGGGCCAGAAGTGCCAAGTATTGAGTAAGAGCAATTCCTGTGTCTTATCAAGAAATAAATGATACAAGCACAGATCCAGCAGGTATTGGGGAAATTAGAAGACTGCAGTGAAGATAATGGAAGAAGAATCCCATTCTTTACTGTCAGGACAATTTTATCTCAAGGGAAGCAGCTTCTGGCTAGGATGTTACAACCAGTTCCTAAGCCCTGGAGGTAGCACTAGGAGACATCCCCAAAGCACAAGAAAGAACAATGAAAGACAGAACACTTATTTTCTACAATTATTTCCCAAACAATGTGGTTGATTTTGTACAGAATGACGTGGTCACCTTGGGAATTGATTTCTGGTAACATGGCATGCACTGACATTTTGGAACCTACCACATTTATTTTTTAATCAATTTTCTTTCCCCCACAGAACTCATGCACAAACCTACTGTCTGACAAATCTGACAGACCTAAGGTGCTCCCTGCTCCAGTCACCCAGTATATGAGCACTGCCTCAACTGCTGCAGCTACATTTCTTGGTAAAGCTTATTTCAAAATCCACACCATTTTAAATCCCTTCTATTTCCTTCCAGTTACTGCAGCAGGCTCTAGAATAAGTTCAAACATTCTTCCTGGATATTCCACAGGTGTAGAATAACATGTTGGTTATTCATCATCTTTATCAGACTATTTCAAATCCAAATATTGACCCTTCAGTGTTTACAGATCTCTGATATAAATGCCACCTGGGCTGGCCATCCAAGTGATTTACTCCACCATAATACTGAGCTGCCAGCACGAAATGAACAGCCAGCAAAATTTCCAGACCATATCCTGTTAAAATAGGTGTCCCCACACAACAACCATGAAAAGTTTCAGCTTGGCATCAAGCACCATATTTTGCAATGAGGAATATGTAATAAATGGCTTTCAGATATTCAGTCCTTAGCAGAATTCCACTGCTGTCCCTGGTTGCACCTTCTCCTTTCCCAAGGGGTACAAACGTGGAGCAACCTCTGTACCATGAAGCCCACCTGCAACATGGAAAAATACAGCCAACATTGCAGCTGTGAAGAAAGCAGACAGAGCAGACCCAATCACCCACTACCACAGGCTGCTGTTTCATAAACCAATCCTCATTCTTCTTATCCCTCTATGGTGTCATCCTCTGAACAGATTGGAGATTAATATTTCTGTGTTCTGCTGCAAAGAACACCAGAATCTAAGCCAGGACTTTGAAAAGTGGGTGAACACAGTGAGGTTCAATGAGTAGGAGTAACCTGCAGTAAGGTAGTTCTCCTTTTTCATGTTTTGTGGTCTCACTACATTACCAAGATTACAAAAATTTGATATTATTGCCTGGCATGCTATAAATGGAAAGCAGAAGTTGAGAAACCTGCCTGAGAACCAAGAACGAGGTTATAAACACACCAGATTAAATTTTCAGTTGTTGCAACACTTTGCTTTGCCCTTTCCTTATATTGAAGTAACATAAAATCTAACCAGGGCCTTTCAGAATGCCAGGTTGCTGGACTGTGTGAACAAACCTGTGGCAGAATTACCTCTGAGACAAGATAAGAGAAGTAATCGGGCACAGGGCATAAGGGGAATGCAAGACAGACAAATATATCACTCCAAGTTCAGTGATTAGCAAACTGCTTGATTAGAGCAGACAATGAAAAGGGCACATCCTATGGAAAGAGACTAAGTAGGCCTACTTAATCCTCATGGAAATACTAAGGTTTAATTAAGCTATAGTTGTAAGAGCTTTTCTTATTTTAAACTTTTCTTTCAATAGCATTTCTCAGTGGATAAATACGTGAGTAAAGAGAAATGTTTTCAGCTAAAACAGTCAAGGAATCAGGAAGCAATGAAGGGGAAATCTTGCCAGCATCAAGTCTGGCCAGAGAGCTGAAAATTAGAATATACAAGATGTTATAACCCAGGTGCACAGAACTGGGAGAGACATACCCTTCTATCTTAACAAAAATCAAGACTGACACTCTTTCAAGAATGAAAAACTTGACTGCCCACCTTTTTTGTTTGGCTTCACCAGTCTGAATGACCCTCAGCTTACTCTAGTATTTCTTTTCTTCGCTTTTTGGTTTTGACACTGTCTCTCTATTGCCCACACTGGATTTGGGATGCTGGGATTTTGTTCTGTGGCTGAGCTAACAGATTTTTAGTAGCAGTTGTACTTTGCTGCATTAAATTCATGGTGCCACCAGGCAAAGCACTCTGTCCGAGGGTGTAGGAGTAAAGAAGCAAGTTTTTGAAAGATGAAAGTTTCTACACTGAGAGAGTCAGAGGCAAGGAGAGTTACACCTCAGGGACAGCAAGTGTTTTGCTGCATTTTGTAACTGAAGCACACAAAATGAAACGAGACCTTTACCAAGCTTGTTGACAGCAGTAACTCCTTTCCCAGAGCTTCCCCTTTTCTCTCACAGCATCCCAGTGGTTCCCTGTATGACACCAAGGATTAATAACCTCTGTACTGCTCAGCACTTCCTCTGCTGTTTCATACATGATTTTAACTTAGTTTACTGATATTACATTCCCTTTGGGGTCCCATGGCACCCAGGGTTGCCAAAACGGGTATTTAGCACAGTTTCATGCCAGAGGACTAAAAAATATAAGGATTTCTGTGCTAGGGCTGTGAGCTCTAAGCAGGGGGAGGACAGAGCCTGCAGGGCCCTGCAAAGCTGAAGTGCCCAGAGCCTCCTGTGAGGCTTCCACACTCAAAGGGCATGTGCTGGGCGAGGGCAAGGCAGGAGGTGCTTCCAGATGTATTTCCATGCCATTCACAAAGTTCAGCCCTTTGTGGTTTGGACACTGGTTAAGGCAAATATTTTTCTATAAATCCTTAAATAACACCTCCTTTCTCCAGCAGCTTATATGCTCCAGCTGCATAGCCAGATTCAGCAGAGCTGTGTCCCCTTCGTGTCACCTCTGTGGTGACTCAGGACACCTGAGACAGCCAGGCTGCTTCTCAGGATGCTTTGGGTTCAGCTCTGTATTCTGTATATTTGGCATGATGATATGGTTGGCTTTTGAGACTCACAAGACTTTTTTCAGTGCTCTTTCAGAGTCCAAGTGATATCATATGAATTAAAAATGCTGGAAAAGTAGTAAAAGAAATAGTAACATCACTGTTCCAGGATGAAGAATCCACTAAAGGAAGGGGTGGGTGTTCACTTAAATCACATGTAAGCCTTAAATGTTAGAAGGGGCATTTTAGATTTCTAAAGGTAGGGGAGGTTGTTGTGATTTATCATTTTGCCCCAATAATTTCATTTAACCATGTCCTATATTTTAAATGATCACATTAAAGACTCCAGGCAATGGGGTTTTTTACTAACTAAATCAAATCATTTTAAGAGAACAAAGAAGAATTAGAAAGGCAAAAATGTAATATCTACTCCAATAATAAGGTGAAGGAGAGGAGATTTAAGGTTTGTTAGGGGGTTTCCTTCCCAAACCTCTGCTGACACATGAACTGACAGCTAACGAAATAATCTCCCATGAGTATAGAGGTTAAGGAAATGAAAAGTTGTAAAGTCATTTTAGGAACAGAGAAAAACTCCCTCCAACTTAATTTTTGTACCAGTTTAGGAAGCTGAGGATAATTCAGAGAAAAGAATAGTAGAGCCATGCAAGTTTTTAACCAGAGAATGACATAACATCCAAGTCTTTCATAACATTCCAAGGCTTAGATTACAGTAAAATTAGAGTAGGACTGCCATGAGGACAGGAGGTTGAAACATTAAACCCAAAGATTGCTGAAGAAATGTTTTTTTCCTACAACACTCAAGTGCTACACATGAATCTGAGTGAAGTGAGCTGACAAAAAGCAGGTTATATTGACCTGTAAATAAGGAGTCCAGTGAAACTCTGGTACTTTGATTTAAAAGTGCTTTGATTGAAAAGCTCAGGACTTTTTCCTAACAACTTTACAAAGTTTTCTCTCACACCCCAAAGGTTATGTCCTGGTGCACAACACACTCAGCAGAAGGCAGGGGTGTTTTTTGCCCTTTGCCCCAGGCAGTGTTTTGGGAGATGGCAGTTCCCTGGGAGATGGGCAAGCTAGTAGGGAGGAAGGGGAAAATCCCTTCCATGTTACAATCATCCATCTCCCTGTCCTCTCCCCACCTACAACCCTAACAATTCCTCTGCTCCACAGGTACCACACAGATTTTCCTTTCAGAAATGGCCTGACAATTTGTATATTGCAAGTAATGGAGCTCAACTTATATTTAGCTTTGAAGGGTTTAGTTCCTATTTCAGGTCTATGAAAAGCTTATACAGCTGAAAGGCAGTTTAATTTTCCTATTGTATTACCCAACTTACCAAGAGATAACACTTTTGTTGAGAGTCTTTGTATTTCCAATGGAATGGTGTTACTTCCCACAGACTTTATAATCTAAAATGAAAGAAGAACAGAGATGATGCTGAAAAACAGAATGGATATATATCCTGCCACACTCCCCTTTTTTTCCCTTAGAGATGAGTTTAAAGAAGTTAGAAAAAACACAGATATCACAAAAGAAAAGGAGCTCTTGCCTTCTAATGAACTTAGCTGTACAGTGATAAACACAACAGATAGATGTTATGCATGTGGTGCTGGAGAGAGACAAGTTCAGGCAGACCAATGACATACTGTCTGTCCTGCAGGTGTCAGACTTGTGATTTTAGAGCAGGATTTGCTTTTTCACCAGCTCTGCCACCCCAGCAGTGAGAGGAGGTAAAGCATCACAGCAGGCACCGTGACTACATTTTAACTCAGTGACTTTCTTCAAGACAGAATTGCAGCCCATCTAAATGGGAAAGCAAAGCTTTAGCTTGCTTTGCCAGATATGTGAGAAAGATGGAAATAAGCCAGCTTCTTTTAGTGATTTTCAGTTTCACTTTCTGAAGGCACAACATTTATACAAAAAACAAGGATGTTCTTAACAAAGTTTGAAACAAACTGTAGCAACCTTCCGAGCAAGTAACAGGGCTAACCAAAAAACAAACTCATTGAAAAAACTATCCAAAATTTCACCTGCATTCAGACATCATCCTACTAATACTTGAAGCAATGCATGTCTACATACTGGACTAATTACTAATACCTACAGTTACTAATACCTACAAAAGGTAAGATAAGATGAATTTACAATGAAAAAAGCATGCATTTAAGGGTTGAGGAAAAACTGACCTTAGCAAACTGGATAGTTCCCACTCTTTCCCTCTGGATTCGGTACCAAAAAATGAGGAGAGCTACCAGTCCTGCTCAGGGCTAACAGAAAGTGACAGCAACAAGGAGGAAACAAGCCAACCAGTACACTCAGAGGGGGAATTCCAAACAAGAAAAATAAGAGGAACCTCCCTTATAGTAACCCCATACAGCAAGCACTGTTACCTTTACTGGCCACTTGTTACTGCTAAGTTTGCTGCTGTCACTAGTTAGGAGCAGGTCAAATTATTTGGTTGGAATTCACAGTTGGATGAGAGCTGACAGCAACAATTTCCACTGCTCCCCAAAATTCTCCCCCTCTCCTTTGTCATTCCAGTTCAAATCTGTCCCAAAGTCATGCTGTTAAGCAGTCCACAGGTAAGAATAAAGCGAGCAGCATGTGGACACTTACCATGCACCTCCGCTTGGTGTACCAGAAGTGAAAGTATGCCTTTCACGAGTTCACAGACTCTATCAATGCATGGTACCTCAAGTATGAGCCTCTTACCATTGGTCTAAAATGACAAGTAGGATGTTCTATGAAACAAAAGCTCATAAACCTTTTCTGGCTTGCTCGTGGTGTTCACAGGGAGCTTGTTGCAGCATCTGACAGATGAATGTTTATTCATCTAATCGTCACTTACCTCGGCAGTGCGTACCTGGTGTAAGACAAACAACCTTTCGAAAACCAAGTTCATTCATGAGCATTCCCATCGTCATGCCTGAAGCTGCTTCTGTGTGGCTCTGCAAGCTTATTTGCTTGCTTTTCTCTTTCTCAGACTGAAACAAATTAGAAATCAATTATGAAAGAGACTACACTCTAAAGTGAGCAAATACTTTTTGTACTATTATTCCACTGGCTATAGGTTTAAAGAAAAGTTCCACCTGCATGTGAAGGGAAAAGATGAGAAGTAGGATTTGATAAACACAATGATATCCAGGATCTCCAGCTTCAGTAAGGCAAGATTTTGATCATCTGCTCTAAAACAAATGTCTTCTACACAAGGCAGCAGCTCCTATAAGCAAGACACCTACTGACCTGTGTAAGCCTCGTGGAGATCCACTTCCACCAGGTTCCATGGAGAAATGCTCCCAGAGAAGGGGAAAAGCTGTTTCCTTCCTGGGTTTGGCTGATCTGTTGCCAGTATTTACAGACACGGGACCCAACCAGTGGTGCAGAATACCAGCCTCTTCAGGCTCTCTGACCATCCAGACTGTCCTGGAATTCCTCTGTGTACATTAGAAGAAAAGCAGCATCTCAGAATAACAGCATTCAGAGCAGAAAATAATGGAAGGCTTCACAAATACACAACTCTGTATTTTTGTGCTCTGTTTCAACTAGAGAAAATAAAACAAACACTGCCTGAGAAATACATACAAAATTTAAGAGTATTATTTGTTAGCCCCATTCTAGTGTGCAGCACAACCCCTTAAATGATCAGCTCCTTCACCAGCTCTGCAGGCAGATCTCTTTACCATCTTCTGAGGCTGAAATCCCAGGAAGGAATCTCTGCACTTCAAGAACTAAATTTTGGGGAACAAGTGTTCAACTGCTCACTGTGATTCCAGTTCATGACTGCAGCAAAGACTGGTTGTCCACTTCTTGTACAACATTCATAAGCTACTTGGAAACAGCAGAAAGGACCTGCTGGAGCAAATCATAGTTTGTCTAGTGGAGTAGTCTAAAAAAAGTGATCTCAGAGACAGAGGGAAAAGCAATTTTCTACTTTCTGATTATAATGACTGAAGTCTGTATAACATACAGGCATCAGCAGTTCATCGCTTTGTTTTCTGCTCATCTTCCCTGCCTGTTCTATGGATTCTCTCTAGCTCACACACAGCTTTTGTAGGTAAGAGTGATGTTTCATAGCAGCTGTATCACTTCTAAGGATTGTCATGGTACTGTTCTTCTCCAGGTCCAAACAAAAGATGTGCCTTACCAATGGAAAGTGCTAAGCAATAGCAATATAAGAGGCAACAAAGAGTAAAAACGTATGGCCTTAGTTCTCTTTTTCACATGCATTGTTTGTGCTATGATACATTTTAAAGAGGAAAGTGAGTTAAAAAGGAGAAGTTGTGCTTTTGATTTCTCTGCAATGAGGGGAAGTATCACTTCTAAGTAAATACGATGCTGCACAAAGTCTACAGCTAATTTTGGAACCCAAATAATGTTGGTAAAATGTCAGCATTTAATTTCACTGCTTTTCCTAGGGGCAGTGAGGCAGCTGAAAGCAAACCAATGTAGGCCACTTATGTCCTTCAGTATGTGGCATCTGGGGATGTCACAAGCCTTCGTGGATTTTATCTGCTGTCGAGATGGTAAGAAATTTTTTCTTTGCTACAAATGCATTAACAAAAGCAGAAATAGAAATCACATTTAGTTATTGTAAATCAGGACTGCAGCAACAAAAGTGTTTTCAAAGCTTAAGCCACTCTGGTCCCCTTTCCCTTATTTTGGCCTTATCTACAAGATAATCAGTTTTGAGGTTAAAGCCAGAGTACTTCGAGCACGTTATTGCTTGGTGTGTTTGCCTACTGCCTAGGGAAAGCCAGGCACAGCTGCATAGAAACTAGGCTTCCTCCCAGATTATGGTCTTGCAGATCTTGTTGGAAAACTCATCAGGAATATTTAAAATATGTGGAAAGAGTAGAACAGCAGCCAAGTTGGAATCTTTGTATCTTAACACCTGTGCAAAGGCCATCCAGTCCAGACCCAAGAGAAGAAACAATACTGTATTTGGGTTGAAAAGTCTATAATCTCCTGTTCATGGTGGACATCACCAGGGCACATCTGCAGGTGGAAAATGCTTAAGGTGTGAAACACTTGCCAAAAATCTGCTTTTCTCATGCTTAAGTGGCAGTCAAGTTGATATATCCCAAGCTATTTGCTACTTGCTTGTCTGCTTCTGGAGGGAACTATCCTACGAAGCGGAGTCCTTTGTCCCCAAGAAGAAGTCTACCATTCTCACAGTAGTTTATCCTCTCACAGCCAATCACATTTATGCCCTGGAGCTCTGAGCAAGGCTTTCTTTATCTGGCTTTTGCAGAACTGAGGTGCAGCAGCTCAACGAGTTGCAGAACCTGGCTGAGGATTACAGTTTGAGTTTCTACATTTAATACACAGCTTCTCAGGTGGCTTGGACTCTCCACCTTCTGTCAAGAAGGAGACTTAGTCAGGACAGCTGCTGCCTAGAGGAGTCTTGAATGTGACGGATAATGCTGAGAAAGGTTTCTGAAAATCTCTCTGGCCAAATAGTGGAGCCAAAAAACCTTTGTTTTTTGATGTTTGGGTTTTTTTAAAAATTTGTTGAACCCATTCAAGAGCACGTTGATTGCAGGAGAAGCTGAAACTTCTCTCTTCCCCAAGCTGTGGTAAACTCATTCAGATTTGTTGTGACAGCAAGAAATTCCCAACTTTCTACAAGGGAAACCCCTAGCTGCCTTCAACATTTCTTCTGCTTCACAAGACGGCAAAGTAAAAATAGAAGCATCTTATGCAGTGTAGTTTTACACTGATAAAAGTAAGAGGAACAGTCTTTTTCATGCAATATTTCAGAAGCAATACTATCCTGAATGAATTGGACCTTATTCCTACTCATACTTCAACAAAACTAATGTTTCCTCTGTTTTGAATCATTGTAGGCGGCAACTTTAAAAGGCAAATTCTGAGTGAGATAATACACATGAAAGATCCAAGGAATTCATTTTTCCATAAAGAAAATCAATTAATCTGCTATTCTAAGTAGCCATTTATATGGTTACAGCAAAACTTGTTACCTACCTGCACTGCAAGTTGAAAATTGTTCTACTGAATAATGACAGAACTTCTTTATCCAGTGTTTCACATGCACTTTCTGATACTGACCGCAAACACAAGTGTTTGGAAGAAGAACCAAATTCTTGTTATTCTGCAAAGGTATTTTGGACCTTCACCAGAATTTGCATTAGTGTACTTAAAATTTTTATAAAGATTTAGCAAGTTCCTCTCAGTGAATTTTTTCTTACTAAGTGGAATTACTGCTCCACTTTCAAATGTATCTGACAATGAAGGGAAATCATGGCAGTTTTCAATGCAGTAAAATCTAGTAGCAAATAAACAGAAAAATATTTAGATTATATTTGAATACTTATCCCATACTCAGCCTCAGGCTTGTTTAGGCAGCCATGTAACAGACTGGGGTTTAAAGATCCCATCTGTAAGCCCCAAGACAGACCTAGAAATTTTGCTCCAGTATGCATTTCAAGGCTGCAGGTTCTGCTATAACAACCAGGGATCTAAAAGAAAAAGCAGACCTGGACTTGAACACTATGGTCCCCCTCCGTTGTTTAAACCTCAGTGTTTTAAGCCTCAAAACATGACAGATAATGAGCCAACAAGAAGTACATTTCTGGCAAATTAACTCTTTTTTTTTTTTTTCATTGTTAAAGATTTACTTTTGTTAATTGTATTTTGAGAATGTGGGAGGCAGAGTGCAAAGTACATCACCGGAAGCAGACAAGGAGGATACTAGAGCTGAGTATAATTGTGGAGGTTTGGGTTGGTTCCCTGCCAAACCCAACTGCCAGCCACACAGATTCCCCCCCCCCGCAAGAGAGAAGGAAAAAAAGTACCAAAAAGACAATTGTAGTAAATGTATACATATATATATATGTATTCACATATATTACAATTATATACAATCAAACACTATGAATCTACAGAAGAAATCCCAAACAACCTCAAAAGGGAAAAGGGGGGGGGGGGGGAAGGGAAATGGGACAAAAATGGGTAAAACCAAACAAAACAGAAACACACACTGGTAAACTCCGGGAAAAGCTCAATAAGAAACAAA
>JAWWEW010000033.1:5866135-5950421 GCA_035583185.1 Anabacerthia variegaticeps | reverse complement strand
ACAGCTGTGGGGACAGGGGGACAGCTGGGGGGACAGGGGGGACATGGGGACACCTGTGGGACGGGGACATGAGGACAGCTATGGGACAGAGGGACATCTGGGGGGGACGGGGATATCTGGGGGGAACAGGACATCTATGGGGGGACGGGGACAGCTGTGGGGACAAAGGGGATAGGCGGACATCTGTGGGGGGACATGGGGACAGGGGACAGCTATGGGGACATCTATGGGGACAGGGGTGCATCTATGGGGATGGGGATATCTGGGGGGGACAGGGGGACATGGGGACATCTGTGGGGGGACATGGGGACGTCTGAATGCTCTCCACTTCAACAGCTACAAGCTGTTTAGAAAGAACATTCTGGGAATAAATAAAACCCCCAGAAACCAAACACGAAAACTGAATAAATGGTCCATCTACAAAAAAAAAACAAAAAAAAACCAAAACCCAATAAAAAAGAAAAAAAATAAATCTGAAAGTGCATTTTGTTAAGGTAATTGGGGAGTTTGGTCTGGGTTTTGGTTGTTAATAAATAGGCTTTTACCCATTTCAAGTGTATTTACCCCTGGTACAGCTCCTGAACTTCCTGCTCTGTAATTCCCTTCCATGGGAAACCAAGGAAAATGTCCCATGGAAGTGGAGCCAAATGTTTCAGAGAATTTGGATGTCTGTGGTAGGAGGCCAGTAAGACATAGCAGAAATTTGTACTGTACCTTGCCCAGGAAGAATGTGGCCCTGTGTGAGACCACAGCCCAGCCCAGCACTTCAGGTCCGTGCTTCCCGTCAAACATATGGATTACATTCACTGATGTCTGCACGACTCCCCACGTTTTAAACTGAACGACGTGCTCAAATATTTTTCTTTTGGGGCCAGCTGATCGTTTCCTGTTCCCAGAGTTATATAGAACGTTCCCCACAAAAAGCACCAGAAAGGGAAAGTGAATCTCTTCCTTGGCATCCCTCCTGCTCGGGCCAGCGAGGGCTCTCTGGGCAAACCCCAAGCCTTCGAGTGCTGAGCCAGGCTGAACTCAGCCCTGGGCTCTGCCAGAGCTCTTGCAATCTCGTCCTCAGGAGTAACTTTACCCTCCTTGGCAGCTGATGAGAATTAGTTCCATCAGTTATTGCAAAAGGAGAGGGTTTTTTTTCCTGTGTGAACATTTGCAGCATCAATCTTACCCTGTTTACACACTCCAGTTGAGTGCCTGACCACAGTGTGTGGCTCCGCTGCCCGCCCCTCACTGCCCTATAGTTAATTTATGTCAACATAGTTAATTTATGTTAACATCATGAGGAGATAAATTTAACTGACAGTGACCATTTCTTTAAAATTATCTCTGCTTTTTTTAGCCCTCAAACTCCTACAGCTTTCTGAGACAAGATATGCTGTAATGCAATGCATAGATATATAGATATATATGGTGATATATATATATATATATATATCACCAGAGATGCACAGCATGCCCTGGAGAAGGATCTTGCTGACAAAAATTCAACCTATTTTATCGATAAGATGTTCTTTAACCTGAGGAACACATTGGACAGCATCAGCTGTGCAAAAAGCCACTGCGACGTGCGTATGAGTGGCTCCTGCAGCCTGCCCTGTCTGTACCCTCTTGTCCAGATTTCCTCTGCTCTGTGGCTCTCAGGTTTCAAACCCACATAAAAGCAAATAAAAATTCAGCTGAGCTGTGCAGGTAAGTGCAATGCAGTGAACAGCATGTAAGTGCCCACCAAGGGCTACATATACTGTCTGTAAAGGAGCTTGGGTTATTGGGAAATTAGTCCATTTGGCACAGCTTTAGTGTTACAGACTGAAAGAAAATTACCGCACTAAAATGTCCCAATTGTAGGCAGTTTTCAAACTGTTTATTAGCAGTGGCCTCATCAAATCGCGCATCCAACCCAAGGCAATGGCAGCAGCAGAGCATCTTGCAATAGAGGGCAGTGTTTTTGTGCTAATGACCTGTCAGTTCCCATATCATTAACACAGCGGTACTTGAATGGTGAAAGTACTTCGCAATCTCAAATGATAACGACTCTGTCTTGTTGGAAGGAGAAAAAAAAAAATCAGTATTATTTGTTTACTTATGCTCTGCTTTTCATTAAAAAATCACCTCATTCACTACTGAAACGAGGGCATATCCGAAGGAAACTTGGCAGGCATTCTGCTGACTCTAGTAACACTACCTACTTTTAGGATTAGCAATGAATAAAATTATTCTTGTCAGCTCTAGTAAAACGCAGATTCATGTGGAGAAGTTTTGCAGCCCTTTTCCTTTCTCACCATCCATTATCCAAAGAAAGTACATTTTTCATTAACATTTTCTTGAAACCATTTGGCAGTCTGAGACATACCTGCAGTACTCAGGAGCAGAGCAGGTGTTTTCTGCCTCAGCAGACCCAGATGGATAAATTACAGTCTGAAAAAGGAATGGTAAAGAGCAGATTAAATACTAAGTAGTTCAGATAGTCAAGATGGAAACCTAGTTAGAAATTTAATTTTCTGATGAGAAGAGGAATATAAACCATCAGATTGTAGAGTGGGGAAAAAAACCCCAACCCAAATATCCTGCAGAAAACAGACCAAGACTGTCTGATCAGTAGCTGTGGGCAGAGACGGCTCAGGTTCAGTACACTGGTTTATGCACTCGACTATTGTATCAGGTTGGTTGCCTGAAACTTTTCAGGGCAGCTGCCTAAATAAGTGTGTAGCTCTAAGAAATTCCAAATAATTTAGGAAGACCAGTTCTTCAGTTTGGAGACAGAAGAATACTCTATGAAAAACTGAGAAAAGGCTACTGAGAGACCAATCATTGACAAATCCAAAATTAACCATTTCTTTTTTCATCTACTTAGTATTTACTCTTAGTGTTCAACTAAAATCTAAAGCAAATGTGAGACTCAAAAAATAGTGACATATTGCCCCAGAGTTTAACATACAGGCATAATTCTTAGAATAAAGTTTTGTGTGGGGAGAGAAGTATAATGCAGACAGAAGTTTGTCTCAGCCTTTCAATTTGGCAAGTAAAATATCTGTACTTCTCACAGAATACACTAAACACTTGGGAGAACAGAGGAGTGATCTACCAGGCTAAACAAGGCAGAAAGAAGTGGTGAATTTAACTCCAAAGACAGAAGCTCACACTACATCAGCAGTTTTGAAGCCGGGAGCTCATGCTGCAAGTTGTTTAAAATTCCTTACTGGTGTTTCAGTTCCTGCAACACTTCACAGGCTAAATTCAGTGGAGACAATATCAGGTGCTCTCAGCATGCAGAGGCCAACTCTGTGCTGCTCTGGAAGGATGCAGAGGTTGGACTGGAGTGCACATCTGAGGAGATGTGGAATCATTTAATCAGTATTAACTTGGCCTTTAATAATTGTGTTGCTGAACTGTCTGATGCAAAGGACAAACTACAAGACAGCTGGCCAAGGTAAGAGTCACTAAGGGCTGGCAGCTGCATATTATCTTATTATACCCAAAAGGCATAGAAATGTTCTCTAAGGTTTACACCCTCCCTGAATAAGCACCTCCTGCAAAGACAGACCTGTATTACCTTCCCTGGAACTGCACCTGGCTCACCCATGGCCTGAGAAGAGCTCGCTCACACACAAATGACAAGGTTTTACAAAGAGCCACGATCACACACTGATTATGTTCATCTGCAACTTACATGTTGAAAGTGGGGAAAGATATCTTAGATGGTAATTTTTTTTTAAATTTTGCATTAATTGATGATGGCCACTTCCCAACACAGAATCAGAAATGACATGTTTTCTTCTGTTTATACCCCTTGCATGTAGAAGTCTATGATTAATTTCTCTTACTTGATTCTGGGCTTAATCTTGGTCATAACAATGTGAGTTCATCCAGAATTTGGGTAGTGGAACCCTGGAAATACTTCATCATCACTGGGCTCACAGAGCATGTAGTCATTTGGGGACGCAAATATTCTGGGGAGTCTAATCCAACGTGATTCTGATCAGGCTCTGCCTTTGGTGTAGAAGTACAAAAATCTTTAGGAAAAGAAGGAAAACCTTTAATTGTGGTGCCTGCCTCCATAAATATGTTTGTGTCTCCTTTCCATAGAGTGAATATTAACATAAATAGTTACCTTGGCTTCAGTCTTCTGGAAAGAGCCAATAGGGCAGGATGTTTATGTACATTAGCTCTGGGAATCAGTCAGACCAGACAGCAAGTGGCATGTTTACATAGTCCAGTATTTATAGCATATCTAAACAGAAGATCATCCCTGCCAGCTCCAACACCTGCTCAGAAGTGCTCTATGCCCAGGGGCAGAGCGCCCAGCACCACCCTTCCTGCAAGCCTTGCTGTTGCACTGGGAGCACAGGGATCAGAAAGATGCTAGAAAAACAGGTACAGGTTTAGTAAAACCATGAAAAAGTAACCACTCACTCCAATAAACAAGTCCCCATGATTCTGAGTATTTCCACTGGGATCCTGTGCTTCTAGAAACAGCTCCATTTTGTTGAGGATTTTTTTAGCCCTGGGGTATGAAAAGGCAATATATTATATCAATATAGGAGGGAAATTGACTCTCATTTTCCTTTTTGCCTGGTATATTTTTGCTTTATACCTGACGGACCTACAGTCTTTTCCTTTAGTAAGGTACTACCTCAGAGTCTGGACATAACCTGTTCCTCTGAACGGGAATAAAGAAAGACTCCAGCTCCATGGGAGGTGCCCAGGGAAGGAGCACGGAGAGGTGCAGCAGGCTGGGAGCTGCGGGAGGAGCAGAGCGTGTACTTTGCCTGTGGCACTTGCCCCACAAAGACTTTCATCTCAGGCCTCAATCTATTCTCCCATAACTTTTTACATATATTTCTGTTGATTTTGTTTTTCCCCGCTCCCTCTTTTAGTGCCTTAAAATCTCAGTTGCCTCCAGTTTTTCATGCCCGTTCATGATGGCCCTGAGTACAGTTAATCTTACAATTCAATAGTGGAACTTGGTTGAGAGTAACGTTTTCAGATGATTGTTGGAGAGTGACTCACAAGTGGTTGGGAAGGTGTGTGCTGCTTGGTGTAGGCAGCTAAAACTGTTCTGGAAAAACCTGTTTGAAGGAGGAAATAGTTATTTGGGAATAGATTTTTGCCTACAAACCAAGAGAAATTACAGATATGAAGTTAAGGCAACCCTGTTTCTGTGAAAATGTCATATTTCAGACAGTTGTAAAGCAAATGTTGGGGGGTTTATTTGTATCCCTTAGCAAACAGCTGCATGGCACTCAGTTGCCAGCTGGAGTTAAACCGTGACACACATGTAGAAAGCTTTAGCTTTCAGATCTGTTGACTGTATTCATGCCAGCCCCATTCCCATTGTTTTGAAGCTTTATAAATAAAAGCTTGCTACACTCCCAAATCTAGACCAATCTCTCCTCTCCTGATGTGCTTGATGAACTGTGCAATGCATTGGTTTGAAGATATTTTCTCTGGGTAAAAACTAAACTGATAGTTCTTTTCACAACAAATCTCCATCATCCCACGTGAGCGTCCCCAACAAACACACAGAATTACTGCTCAGAATGACTCTTCAGTCCAGGGGACTCTCAATGCATTACCTGCTGATGTCACAGGCTGTTGAGGAATGTGAGGTTTATTTTTCCTTTTAAATGTGCTTTTCTTCTTTTCCTGAACTATTCCCCACCACCATTTGATTAAAACAAAACAAAACTTGGTAACTTACCAAATTATTTTAACTTGCAAGTAAGTTTCAAAAGAAAACCCACTCTGCAAACAAGAGCAAGGGAAATGGTGATCCCTAAGCAAGAATGTGTCTATGACAGGACAGTAAAAACTGGTCAGGTCCAAATGCATTTCAAAATCAAGATCCAGGTTATGCTTGTAGTCCAAATATTGCAAGACAGCATAGTTTTACTTTGAAATAATGTGGCATATATCCAAAAATTAATTGTGAAATCAAACATGAGTGCACTATTCAGTTAAGTATAACAACAACAACTGTTAACTTTTACAAAATAATTGAGGTGAAATGTGGAAACATGGATGGAAAAAGTTTAGAAAAACTGACTGAGAGGCAAAATATTAAAGAAATTTACGAAGTGAGGAGGCACAAGTATGTTCCTGTCCCCACATTACCTGGCTGCTGCTTTTTTGCATTCAGATAGCAACCACTGAGTCAGTTCCCCTCGGAACAACAGAGAAACCAGCTCGGGCTGCAGCATTTGGAAAATGCTTATGTTGTATGTAAGACTGCCCCGAGCACATGATGCAACATGTGTGGCTGCCCTCGGTCCAACTAACCCAGCCTGCAAAAGCCAGGGCCTTGGTGAAACCAGGGAGCAGCAGGAGCAGCTCTCTCTGTGCTCAGGGGAATAGCGCGGAGAGAGCCCAAAACTTTGCTCAAGGCCTGGAAGGGGAAGTTTCCGGCTGGCCCCTCCAGGCTCTCTTAGGAACACTCTGCTCACCATTTGTTGTTTTTGCTCCCAGCCTTTGGAGCTCATCCAGCAGTGACGTGGCCCGGTCTGGTGATCCTCCCCACCAATCCCTTCATGGGCAGCACGTTGTCTAAACCTGGAGCCAATGCGGGGCCGGAGTGAGTAATCCAAAACTGTTTGTGCAAAGCTGATGTGCAGCATTGGAGGTGGGTCCCCTAAGGCCATTTTTCTTTCTGTGTCTTAAATGCCAGTGCCTTTTCTTTTTTCTTTTAAAAGAAAGAATAAAAATTCGAGAACACACAATGAACTAAACCACATCCACTTACATGCAGCCAAGCAAGGCTTAAAGGTGGATGTGTAATTGCACTTTTGAATTTTGAGTTCATAGACAGGCTTAAACAATATTTTTCTTTAGTGAGTGAATGAATGAGAGGTTTGCTCAGTAGCACCAATCATCCGCCTTCATTGTGTTTAATGTGCTCGCCGACATTTTCTGGCAGAAAACATTAATTTCCTCCTCTAACCTTATTAGAACAATCAGAAATAATGCAGTGTAAGACAGCCTGTGACCTACCCCAGTTCACCAAATAAATCAGAATAACAGAATCCCATCATGACAGCACCAGCACGGTGACTGCATTACCTGTGTGAGCTGCTCTGGGAGCTGGTTTCACTGCCGGGGTTTCATTGCTAACCAAGTGCTCTGGACTGCTTTCATTGCATTGTTTCATTGACAGATTTGCCCCACAAAGATGACTCACCATTTCCAGATGCTGCCCAAGGAGAGAAAGTGTTGCTACCAATAAAGGCCAAAGTCTGAACCAAATGAGGCCCAGCTATATGGTGATTCCAGCACCAACTTGGTACAGATTAGCTCATTTGGGATACATCAGCTTAGTGATCCCTGTGCTGTGATCCATTGGACAGTGCATTGTGTCTTTGTGGATATATGGGAAGATGTCTGAGATGTTAGTCTTCCTTCCCTAATGACTGAAGAAGGGTCTTCTGTCGCATTAATTTCCCTCCAATCCAGTTAGAACATGTCAGTGTTCCAAAAGAACCCTGTCAGTTATATCTTCTTTAAAATACAGTCTTCAGATTGCCCTGTGGGGGGTTTCTCAAGAAATACTGTACCAGTTTTCCTTTCACAGTTGAAGTGAATTTCACAGTCTAGCAAAAGAATTTTGCATATTGTAATGAAAAGTAGAAAACTATTCCATGTTATTTTTGTCTCTAGCAAAATGCTACTGTACACAGCAGCTTCAGATACAATGAGATTAATGAAGTACATAATGCTTCAACTGAGTATTTATATCATTTTTCCTAAACTGTTTTATCAACTCAAAAAGCTTCTATTCATACAAGGTAGTGGCAATAAATCATAGTTTATTGTACTGGCATCTTTTCACTTTTTCTAACTCCTTAAACCATAAATGTACAATGTAATGTATCTTTTTTTTTCAGCCTCATACCTCCTTAATAGGATCCTGGCATTTCCTTTGGTGCAGCCATATATATTAGGTTTCCTCAGCTGCATGCTCTGGTCTCCACATCCATCCTGTCACAAAGCATTGGTCTGCATCCACATTCTTTTATACCCATTTGGATAGTTTTAGTCATGTGGCTTTTCATATCACATAAATCATGCTTGTTCACGGTGCAGGAGTTCAGCTGCAAGAAACCAGGAAAAGCTTCTGATTACACTGTAGCATTCACTTAGCAGCTCCATTTACTGTGGGAGCAGATAATTTGTCACTTCTGTTACCCCCACACCATCAATTAGGCAGGCAAATAAGCCAGTATAATAATTTTATTAACACCCCCCCCAACAAACGGAACAAAGCAAGGTGGCCTTAAATACTAATACACAAGCTCAGTTTTATACTGACTCTGAGTTTTGTCCTCTACATCCTCCCTGAAGATCTCTTCCACAGAACTGTCTGCAGCATCAGGATCAATATCAGTCCTGTCAGCAGGATTGCACGCATCCAAGGTACAAAACACGTTTGATTTAGCCTCAAAAATGCTCAGTGTCACATCATCCCTTTGTATTCCCACAACTGCCAGTGATGCTGTTGATGTTCCAAAGGGTCCTGTCTAAAACCAATTTGGAAACTTCATTTGAAGTGTCTGGAACATTAGAATGTCTTTGAATTTTTCTTCAATGAGAGTGAAAGGACATTAACACAATATACTTAAAGCCTATCAGTACCCAGTGGTTGTGAATGAATGTATCTCCTGGGAGCTCCTTGGGGAAGTAAGAGCTTCATAAACTGTCACACAGATATTCAGGAGCCTTTTAGGCTTACATACATGCAAGTTTTCTGTCAGTCTGACATGACTTCTAATATTTTAAAACATATGTTTCTACAAGCACAGTGTTTACTAGATGTAATTCTCTTGACAGATAATTAGCATATCCTGTTCTCCTTCCTCCAATGCATATGAATTTTACTCCACCACAGCTCCCTAATCCAGACCAGGTTATGCTGGATGCCATAGCTGATCGCAATTATTGAATGCTATGTTCATTAGAACTTCAATTAGAAATAGAAATTCTGACAGGGTATTTGAAATTTGGACACTTTTTTCCATCACAGTTTTTGGCCGAGCTCACATCTCAAATAAAATGTATTTTCTTAGAGACAAAATCCCATCTGAGAAAGGTAAACCATTTGCTACTTCACTTTTTAAGGATTTTTTGCTTTAAAATAATTTAAGTGTATTTCTCTCACATGGTTTAAAGGAAGAAGAATTCAACCTGATAGCTCAGCTGCAACAGAGAAAGAAAACATCAAATGAGCCACTTCTTTGTAACATGTAAATGTTATCTGAGTTGCTGTTTATTTAAAAGGAAATGCTGATGTTGGCACTTGTTCCCCATGTGTGCTGCCAACTTTGTAGCTGAAGGGATTAGACAGAAAACAAATTAATAAAGTCTAGTTTTTCTGTGCTTAAAAAATTGGGACTATTCTAAGATGAGTTGAAGTGGTTTCTGGAGAAATCAATCTTTCTTATAGTCCATAGTGGGGGAGCAATTACTAGAACATTAGACAAAACAAAGTTGTGTCAGTATGAAAGAGTTTACCAGCCCAGTGGCTACACAAGATTTGCCTCATCTCCATTGATAAGCCACTGGAAGCAGCGTGGCCAATATCAGCTCACAGCGAAGCTTGATTTCAGAGCCCCACTTTGAATGGTTGTTCTGGCAAAGGGATTCTGACTAATGTGCTTCTGTGCCAAATCTGGACCAATTAGCACATCCTGCCGCACAAGTCTAGGCTATCACGAGCTATTCCAACACTCTCTGGTAACACCCTCCCCAAATGTGTTCTACAGGACCATGTGCAATGCTCAACACAGCCATGATGCTCCCAGAGAGGCTGCAAGGGAAAATAGCAATTAGATATATCAGAGTGGCTTAATCTGCTGTTGAAGGTCAACACAAACAAGAAACCATCACTTCTTGCAGGGGCTAGGCAGGCTATTTTGGCAAAGAGGTTTCATATTGGTTCAGTCCAAGGCAGCTGTACCAGACCTGCCTGAAAGTGTGACCTGTGCACTTTAAAAACAGGAATGGGCTGAGGGACTGCTGGAGTTATGTGGGCAACCTGTGCCCTTGTCTTTGTAGAGGCCACTGAAGGTTACACTGCAGATAACATTGTACAGGGCAAATTGATGTCTGCAAGAAGCAGATGATATTCATCCATACACACAGAAACTGATCCTCAACAAATCAACAGTGGAAGACAATATTTGTGTGAAGCCAAACCCCCTCTTCATTGACAGGAAGCGTAGGGACATGTGCAAGGTCTTCCCCAGCACCCCATGGCTCACTGGCCACACTTGACTAGTAACCTTTGATGCCTTAGTGCATGATATAAAAGTTGAAAGGGTTGCAAATATTTCCTGAAGGAAATAATTATTATTCTGTTTTCCAAATAGTGAAGTCCTATAGGGATAAATTATTGAAGATTAATATCATGCTTCTTTCCTTTGAAAACTCTCATATTCTCAGCTTTAGATGCTACTAATCCAAAAAGAATTAGTAGACCTTTTCTAAAAGAATCAGACCACATCAAAATAATCAGACAAATATTGCAAGACGTGAGTTTCCAGTCAGAGAAAACAACATGAAATGCTGTACTTCTCAGAATTAGTACAATACAGGATTAAACTGTTCAGGATAATGTGCCATCTGTGTTTGTCCTTGTCTGGAAAGGTCCAGTTTAAATGCTTACCTCATTCTTGCACTCTCCTCCTGTCTAGAAATGCTAGATTTGCTGTTTGGAATTAGTGGAGATTGAATAAATTTTATTCACAAAAGCTGAAGGGCAATTTCAGTGCTGCTACTTCAGGTACACATGTAGCCTGTATTCACTGAGAGGCAATCTTTTCATGTCCATCTATTAATTTGATTTTTCATACAATAATTATGAGTAAAATTTGTCTACTTATAAAAACTATTTGTGATTGATGTGGTATTTGCCCAAGTCTGTAAGGTCTTACCTCTTTAGAGGAATGTACTATCTGTCACTGGATCTCAAATGACTTCATGGGCCAAGACAGAACCATCATTCTGTTGTGACTAATGAGAGTGTTAAGACAAAGTAGGAATGGAACCAAGAACAGGAACACGATGTTCTTTAAGTGGTCTGACATTGTCCTTCAGTCTGTAAGTCAAGACTGCTCATCTTTCAGTTCTCAGAGGAGCACTACCTTGTGGGATGGGCA
The DNA here is from genome assembly GCA_035583185.1 of Anabacerthia variegaticeps. Lineage (NCBI taxonomy): Eukaryota > Metazoa > Chordata > Aves > Passeriformes > Furnariidae > Anabacerthia > Anabacerthia variegaticeps. Next base: position 5,939,268 of record JAWWEW010000033.1, on the reverse strand, counting down.
GGAGAAGGATGGGAAGGGCTTTGAGATCTGACTTTTCCAGACGACAGAAGAAACATATTAACAGTGCAGTAATCATAGCAAGGGATTAGAGGAAGAGCTAATGGTAAAACAGTGTGGCTGCTTTGGACAAAACGGAATAATAACGTTTCGCTGTTATTTGTATTTCTTCCTGGATTTACTTACACTCCTTTACAGAATAAGCAGCAAACCCCACTTCCAATAGCTGAGCTGTTTCCTGCTACCTCTGGGTCCTCTCTACAGGGCAGCTTTATGCACACACAAAACGCATTTACGCTGAACAGAAGCCAAATCTGAAACAATGCTAGATTTGAAAGTCTCCTGAATAACCTGGCCCTGTTCCTTACCCTTTGTTTCATGTGGGTGGTGGCCCAGGGGGGCAACCAACACAGGCACCCTTGCAGGGCACTCTGGGCTGCGTGGGGCGGACACTGCCCTGGGGCTGTCACAGGGGGCTGTGACCGAGCTCTCTGACACACACACCTTCTCTCCTTCCCTTCAAACAGGCTGTCCTGTCAAACCACGCACACAGCAACGCTGCTTTCAAAGATTTTAAATAACGGGAAAACATTTGGGAACACAAGATCAGGAGGGACATCCAGGCCTGCTTCTGAGAGCCATGAAGCCCATGTCACACTGCCTACACTGCACCTGGATTTTTGGGGCAGGATGCCATAGTCACATTGCACAGCTAGCAAGATAATGCCAAATGGTGGCTTTCTGGCATCAGTTGTTCTGAACAAAGGGATAGTTCCAGAACTAACTGAGTTTCTTATTGCAATATATGACTGCAGAGCAGTTCAAGGGGTCCTGGTGGTGTGTTGCTGGAGACAGAAGGAGCTCTGTTACTGCAGACTTCACGGTGATCTGGCCTGAATTCATAGTCACACCTTGCTGTTTCTTACTCAGAAACACTTCACAACAACCTTCAGCCACAGAGCCCCCCTTGGGACATGACTTTAGGTGGGAGGAGGGAGGAATCCCACTGTTTTGTTTCCCAGCAGGGAAGATTGTTACCACGGGTAACATTTTTCTCCCCTCTATGCCTTTGTATGGAGGCAAGGGAGATTTTATCACTTGCTTCTGTTACTACCAAACCATGGAATAAAGCACTTTATTTGCATTTCATATACTATTTTTGCAGTGTATGAAGAATAATATTTGTGTTGAGCTGTTAAATATTGACAGTAGTCCCACCCTATTTATCAAATACTGACAGCTGACCAAGCAAAGGAGTAAAAGTTATTTGGAAATTTGGATCTTCTTGAAGCCTTTAAATATATTTCTAGAAGTTGGAGGCTTTCCCAGTTCACACAGCTACTCTAATAGCTAGACATATTTTCTCCCTTCCTTATGCCAAGAACTCAATTAAGAAATATATAGCAGAAGGGAGGCACTTCTAAGGGAACTCAATTTTTTTTTTTTCAGCAGTTCTCAACAGAAGAAAAAAAGGAAAAAAAAAAGAAAAAAAGGTCTTTATCTGAAAACAATTAACATAAGTGAAAAGCCAGCCTGAATCAAAGCCTGAATTTGAAAATCTGGGGGCCTTGGGCTGGAGACGGTGGGGCTGAACAATAATTCTGGACATTACAAATTCCAGCTCCTTCCTGGCAGTGCCTTTGTTCAGAGATGTTCCCTCCAAGACCTTGACTCTGCCTTTGGGTGGAGCCCTCACTGGGTGCACTGTCAGTGCAAACAGCACTGAACTTGCCTGCACATACTGGCAGCCCCTACTAGCAGTGACTGCCTAATCCCAGGATCCATGGCAGAGCTGCTCTTTGAGAGCATCCTTTCCCCTGACTCCAGGAATTCCCAGAGATTGATCTGCCATCAGCAAGGACAAATCTCTACTGAGTGCTGCAAAGCTAACAACCCTGTACAAAAATCCTCTTCTCTAAATATAACTGACCAGAACATATTAAGTGTATTCTCCTGGTGGAAAAAACCTCTCAGTGATAAAAAGTGCTTGTCTTTTATTAGTGGTATCCACACATGCAGCACATTTCAGTCTGTTGATAGCACAGATCCTCTTTTAAAAAGTAAACAGTATTTTTTAGACTATCAAAAAGGAGAAGACATCCATGGACTTTGGATATAAGCCTATATAAATCCAAAAAGGCTAGAAATGATTCACTATTTGCTCCTTAGAAGCCAAGGTAGATGGATAATGCAGAAGAGTCTTGTTCTGCTGCTGATTTACAGTGTAAACAAATTCACACTCAGCCTCGAGAACACAGTTCATCCCAGTTGTGATGGGAATACGTCAGAGGAAACACATTTCTAACCATCATAAAGATACTCAGATAAACCTGAGAATCTCTTACAAAGCCCCCAAGAGAATATAACATTCTTTTGGGTTATTTTTTCCATAGGTCTCTCTTCCTGTGAACTAGATCATTAATTATTGTACTCATGTGCAGCCACAGACATCAAGAAGCCACATCTACTGTATTTCTATGTGTAAACCAGAAATTTAATGTGCAGTTCCATAATTCTTAAAAGATAAGATCTGTTTTATAGCAAATAGACTAATGCAGAAAAGACCAAAACCTGTCCCTGCCTGTTTCAAACAATGAGATAATTTTAGCTCCAGACAAGCCATTTCCTAACATTATCTAAACTATAGCTCATAAAAGTTTATGGACTCAAATTCCAAATAGAGTAAGAAAACAATGGATCTAAGTATCTTCCCTAATGATAATAGCAGTTGGGTGCTGTGAGGTTACTGCTTACAGTGAAACTTTACTGTTTGTTTTACCCAAATCTATTAGTACTTTATTCCTTAAAAAAAAAAATAAAAATAAAATCACAGTGAAGAAGCAGAATTTGTACAGATGGTGTGTTTAGTCAATATATGTGATGGTGCTCTATGACATAGATGGCTTTTTACCTGGGTAACACCTGGCACGTGCTTTCAGCACAGGATATTAAGGAGGGAGAACAGGAGACAAGGAGTATTAACTATGGAGACAAAAGAATGCCAAGTTTGGGATTTTTATTTAACTACCATTACAATGTGGTAATTTAGTTGCACAATTGCACTTTTTCATAATATTACTGTATTTTAATTTTGTGAATGGGGATAGCATGAGACACACCTTTCAACATCTGGTTTCCCACCCTTCCCCTTCCTAGTGGTGCATTTTGGCATTTCCAGTTTTAACAAAAGTCCAGGAATGTCCAGTTCTGTATTTAATTACAGCACATGCAGGCCACTGACGTAATAAGAAATCCCAGATTGAATGAAGAACACATGCTAACAGTTTGGGAAGTAGCTGCTGGCTTGGGTAAGTTTATGTGCTGACAGACCTCTGCAATATTCAACCTGAAGGGATGGAGTCCAACCTTTAGGTCAAACCTGTGATAATCCTCACAGCAAAAAGGTTTTTCTCAAGAGTAAATAGAATTTCCTATATTCTCACCCAAACCTCCTCTACCAAGCCTAGGTTTTCTCTGCTCCAGACTTTCCCACTGGTCTCAAGGGCCAGGTATTTTTGAAGCCATATCTTACCAGCAAAGACCAAGGGTAGAGAAAGCATGGAGTATCTCAGCCTTTTCCATGTTCCTGTTGCTGAGTCTCCTGCCCCATTCACCCCGTGGTTCCCCACGTCCCCTAGCCTTCCTTTTGTTGCCAATACATATGTAGATGCCTTTCATGTTCCTTGCAAGATTTTGGCTTTCCTGACCATCCCCTCATGCTTGGACACTCTCTCTGTACCCCTCCTGGGTGACCTGACACAGCTTCCACCTCTTGTATGTATCTTTTTCATGCCTGAGCTTTGTCAGCAACTCTTTGTTTATCTGTGCAGGCCTCCTGCTACTTTTGATTTATTTCTTGCCCATTTTAATGGACCATTCTCAAGATCAGAGGAGGTAATCCACGAAAAATCAGTAAGATCCCAGTGACCCCTCTTTGCTCCTGGACCATACCCCATGACACCCTTGAACAGGCCAAAATGTGCTCTCCTGAAGCCCAGAGTTGTGATCCAACTATTTTTTTTTTCCTTGCAGAGCCACATCTTCAGAATTACATTCCTTGAAAGAGGGAAATTACAAAATCCACAACCTGGATATTTCATTTCCCACCTCTGAAATGAAACATAAGAGAAGTTAACCCTCTTCTGGTGATAGTGCTCCAGGAAAAACCCCAGATGTCACTATAATTAATCAAAACACATTCTAATGACACATTTTCCCTCACAAAAATGGTCAGAATCAGCAAGTCCCCATGAGCAGTTAATGACTGCAGGCAGTGTGAGCCTGGGGGTAGGATGGTCAATACAACAGAGCTACAGACCAAAAACGATTCTCTGGGATTCCTCCCACCCCCCAAAATTGCACATTCCATAGAAGAGGTTCATGAGAACAGAGAATTGTAACACAGCAGAAGTAGATATACCATTGACAAACACAAGCATTTTCAGCTTACTTCTGCATTTCTTCCCCCAAAATCTTTTCAGAAGGAAACCCATCCCAAGTGGGTTACAGGCTTCTTTTTGAAACCAAGGGATTAATTCTTAAAGGAAAGGCACAACCAATTCCAATAGCGAAAAACATCTAACCAATAATGAATAAATAAATAAATAATGCTTTACCATGCAATAGAGAATTTGAATTTATAGAGAAAACAAACCTTTCAAATCTTTCTTCCAATGCAAATTGCTTTGAAGTATTAAAGAATGGTAGAAATTTCAGTATCACTGCATGATGATCCCACATCATGTAAGAACATGCTTGCTCAAATCATAAAATAACCACTGGTTCCTTATTACAGGCACTACCAGTTCAGATCTGTTCCCTGCCTGCAGGCCTGCTGAAAACCATGCTGTAAAACAAACCTTCTATTAAAACTTAGTCAGGAGAACAAGATACAGGTCAGACTGGTCTAAGTATTTTTTGATGAAGGAAAGACCCTCCTAACTATTTAGACTTTTTTAACTCCAGTTAATTTTCAGCTGGAATCCATAAAAGTCTATCCAGTCTTCCTATAATGTCCTTTGATCTCTTACGTTTTTATTTTTAAAACCACTGATAAAATTCCTCTATCCATATTAGACAAATAAGTAGAGGAGACAACAGAGTGATTTGAACTTTTGTTTGGATTTTCTCTCAGTATTTATAAACACCAAGGCAATCATTCACTGGTTGCCAATGCAAAGAAATTCAAGCGTATAGAAAATATCCATGCTGGTCTAGTGTATTTAACATAAGGCACATCTATGTTACACAAATGAGGCTCCCCATTGGTAGGTTTTCATTGTGTGGTGCTTTGCATTTACTACTGTATGACTATCAGCAAAACCTCCAATATGGAACGGAAATTTTAAAGTGGAAGGAATTGAAGGGAAATATGTCTAAATAAACAGGAGAGAGGTTGTCTTCTGGTGAGACATTTCTTAGTGATGTGAAATAAACATTCATAAGAGAATTCAGCACAAGAAAACCAGGCTTTAAACAAACAAATGATGGTGGTGAAAATCTCCAGGTCAGGGGGCAACAAGCGAAGCGTGGTCAGGAAGGTGGTGGGGCCGTGAGTGTCAGTGGGTCTTTACTCTCCAGGGACAATCACAGTTCTCACAACCAGGAGGAGCTGCCACAGCAGGAACAGGGAGCCACAGCAGTGCTGGGGGTTCCTGAGCAGCACAGACACAGACGCTGAATCACAGCTCACAGCTGTGGCCACATCTCACAGCTATGGCCACCAGAGCCATCCTGCCCACTGCCCACTGCCCAGGAGCCCTGAGCAAGCCCTGCAGATGCTCCCCGGGTGCTCCCTGCTTTTGGCACTCGAGGAGGAAAAGCTGGTGTTGAAGGGGCAGCTGCTGTGGCGGGGCTCGGGCTCAGCAGCCCGGCGCTCGGCACCGCTGCGCTGTGCTTAAAGCCCCGCAGGAGCAAGAGTGACATCGTTTTAAAAGCTCAGCTTCAAAACCAAAGGCAGTCGTGTTATTACAGACACGCAACAGAGACGGGAGTGTGTTCATCCCCTGCTATCACATCTGTGCGCCGCGGGCGGTGTTCGGAGGGGAGTCTGTGAAACCTGTCTCAGACAGCCCCAGCTCCGACTGTCTCGGCCGGCTCTGGCAGAGCCTGCCCCGCTGCCGGGGATGGGTGCGGGATCCATCCCCCCGTGTTCTTGCGCAGTCCTGGCTGCGTTTCACTCGCGAGCATTTACAAACCCGCCGTGCAGGAACACAAGGTAAACACGAGAAGGGACCCGGGAGTTTGATTTGCATCTGCCGCGCTCGTTTGTGTGCACACTCTGGAGAAGGGATCCCAACCCGCCGCCGCTCCCGGCAATCCCGGGCATGGACCGAGGTGCTGCTCGGCCCCGAAGGGCGCTGGAGGATGCTTCTTTCTGCGGGCTGCGCTGTGAAGAGTCACCCAAGGATCTTCTGCATGTTTCAGAGCCAAACCTGAGCTCGGTGGTTGCTGCAGAACCTCCCTGGGCTGCCAGTGATATACAACCCATGTTCAAACCAAAGGGAGTTTTATGACTATTAATGGATGCCCTGTGCCACACATTACAAAACATTTCTTCCTCTTCCAGATCTTTAAAGCTCAGCTTATTCCTTAAGTCTACTGGAAGTGTTCATCTGCACAGGTTACTAACTACAGAATTAGTTTGGTGCATTGGACTGAGCACAAATGGATGGATTTGCCTAAAGAAAATATCAGTACCTATATTTGTCCTGATGTTTGTTAGTCAGAACAGAGAGAGAACAGTTTTACAGCTAGATGGTGAAATGCCTTTTAAAAATGTTCTCTGAATACTTCATTAAAGATTTTTGGCATAGTTGAGGTTTCCTGTGTCCCGAACACTGTACAGACAACAAGTGCCTAAGCAAACAATGGCGCTTTACTGAAGGCACAACTCTGTACAAAGGAAAAACTTGGGAATACAATGGCCTAGCAGAGAAGTTAAGGATCAGGGGGAGACTGCTGAGCAGGTTTGGCTAGTTTGTTAACCTGCAAGTGATGTACAAAGCTTTGCTGCTGAACATATCAGCCAGGGGTGGGTGGAAAAATATTAGTTTTTAGCTCGTCTGCACTTTGTACAGGGAAGTTGACAGTCTTGCCAGGCACACAGCCCTAAATGATACATTGCTTTTTGTACCCCAACTGAAAGCACTAATGCAAAAAACCTGCTACCTGGTGCTCCCCAGGGGCAGGTAAATCAGAGCTGTGCATTGCAGAGCACAAGCTCTATACATAAACATTTAAGCACCACGATTTATTACTAGGAGATAGCTCCAGCATGCTGATATTCATTTATCTTTCATATTCCAAGAGCAGCAGAAGAAACTATTCTCAGTATGACAACATTTACAACAGAGTTGATGCAGCCAGATTTGTCTACTTAAGGCTATCACTTTGTATTTAGACCTGTCATAGTCTTGTGGAGTCCCCAGGCACAAGGCACCAAGCCTGGTGTCCACGATGTTTAATACCTCGAGCAAAGCAGAGGCAGAGCTCTCTCACCGAGCAACATTTAAGGCACAGGATGGAAGGGACAATAACTGATGAGATGGTGACAGACTTATTTTTCTGAGCTGGGCAATTTCCAAAGAAAAAAAAGAACAGCTACAGATAGGGATGCAATTCAAAGAGGGCATAATTATACAGATTTGCCACAGGCAAAAAGCATCCAGTAACCTCATCTCTTCCCCTGAAAGGACATTTTTGGTGTCTTTTAAATGCAGGAAATGTCACAGACCTAGCCTATCTGGAATTCTGATGTAATACTTCATATCTCACAGGGGATTAACACTGTTGAAGACAATACTGAATGCTACAAGAATTCTTAGGTAAGATGCTGGCTAACACGAAGTGTATCACAGTCAGATGCCACACTCTCCCTCCCTCCCCTCTGCTGGTTTCCTGCTCCTGCTCATTCCCTGGTTGTGCTGCTGGGCAAGGGCTGATCCTCCTTCTCCCCTCACCAGCAGAACTGCATCTGATCAACCAGCCATGGCACAGTGGTAACAAATGGCCAAGTAACTGAATGCTGAGTTGCCTGAATGCATCCTCTGGAGTTATTTCCTTCACGTTTGGGTACCTGCCTACAAGTCACTGAATCAGAACCATGTTGTGTATTTATCCTTTTCCCCATACCATTAGCACCCTCCTCAGTACATGCTGGAATCTTGCTAGAACTGCTCTACATATTATCCTCACAGCTTTGCTGTTTAGGAGGTAAGATTCTTTGATTGAGAAGAACAGTCATTTTCCTGGAATCAACCAGGCAACGTGAAGTCTGGAGTAGCCTAAGGGAGGGCCAAGCCTGCCTTTGTATCTGCTTTTATCAGTTTTGATGGGTTAGGCTCTCTTTGCTTTCCTCCATTCCTACTCTATATTTTAGGCATTAAAAGTCTGAAAAGGAGCTTCTGGTGTTTCTCCTTTTACATGGGGTGGTTCTTGGTTTGGTACCTCTGCTTGTCAGAGGAGGACTCTGCTGGCTCTTCCTGTGAGGGGAGAGGCTTCAGCCCACAGTGATTCCTGAGCCAGCTGTGGGTACTCCAGAGAAGCCAGGACTGGAATTCTCACATGAGCTAACAAGCATGCCATCATGATCCTCTCAGGTATCAGCAAGGGCACCTCTTCTCACCATTTCTCTTGGGGTGTGTTTGGGAAAACCACTTTACGACACTATCAGCTTTGTAAGTAACCACAAAAAGACCCTTCAAAATAATTTGTCATGAAAAAAATCCAACCCAACAAATATAATATGCAGTAAACTGACAGAAATTACATCCTGCATCAGTAAAACTGTTTATTCAAAATTGTTTTCTAAAAATGAGCCAGAAATCAGAGCAGTGCAATGAGTGGGTTATTTTTTTTCCTTTTCATTCCAAATTTGGATGACTTCTATTTTTTAATGTTATACTCTGAATGGAAATCTTAAAATTTCATTTGAAAAACGTGAATGTACTGATGTTTCTGAAGCCAAACTCAGAAATACATGCATGTACAGCCAGATGAGGCAGCTGTGGCAAGTACTGAAAGGAGAGACACTAAGCCACAAATCATAAGGCAGAAATCAATGTCAGGTCTGTTGTTTGGTTGGTTTGTTTAATTGTGCTCCACTTTCAGTAATGACAGTGATGATCAGCCAATTGCTGCTTTAATTGCTCCTTTAGCAGCTGGACCTTCAATCTTTATGGTTTATATGCTATAGTTCAATAGCAGTCTGAATGCTGAAGGAGTTTGTCACACAGAGAAAATGTGGCATTTCTTTCTTCAGAAAGAAGCACAGTCTGGGATTTATACCAGGTAGAGAACTTGAAAATGCCTGACTCTCTTGGCATTTCAAATTGTTCTGGATATTTGTCACGTAACACATTGTTACCAAATCAAAATCATCAAACTTCTGCTTGTTATGCCTTGCAAAATTAGGAGAAAATAATGTCTTCTACAAGTGTTCTGCATTCTTCTCTTGTTTAGAAATGTCAGGGTGTAAACAGAAAACAAAGTAGTAGCTTGTTTCCATTTCTGGTTCCCAGAGTGCACTGAACAAGTGGCTTCTTACAGACTGGGGATAGGAGGAAAAAAGTGATACAAGTAATAAAATGACAATTTTATTATTTTCAGACTTCTCACATACAGAACATTCTTCAACATTAGCAAAGCTAACACCCATGTATTTTAAAATAAAATCCTTCTGAGAGTCTAAAACAGCCTCAAGCAGTTCCCTCCATGTCTCTAGGACTAAAGATGCCCAATGTTTCCAGACAATACTACACAAACTAACCTTCCCTCTCAAATGCCTTGTACTTGCCAAGATTTTTGTTCCTGTTTCTTAAAAAACAAACAAAAGCTTGTTTTGAAAGAAATATGAAAGGAACCAAAGGAATTATGTTGAGCCAAAAGTCCTCCTTTCTCCACCCTCACTGTACTCATCTGGAAAGCATCTGGCAAACAAATCCATTGATAGTTTAGAAAAGTCTTTTATCTGTCCTCACAGGCTTAAGAAGGAAAGTGGATAGCATACACATTCCATGGACTAATTGTACATCCCCTTTGTCTTGTTGCTGTTTTGAAAACATGAGAGTACAGCACATCATCTGCCACACTCACAGAAATACCCCTTCCCTGCTAAGGCTGCATGAAACTCAGCTTAGTAAAGCTTGCAGGAGAGAGGGCCAGCTACATGATCAGTGAGATGTCCAAACACACACAGATGAAGAGCAGCACATAAATGCTGTGTCCACACTGTAAGTGGTGTCAGCCCATCACCAGACCCTCCCTAACCAGAATTACAAAGTGCACATCCCTCCCCGGTGCATAAATTTAAAGCACGTGAGACACAGGATAGGAAATGATGAGCTGCACTACCGTTCATGCATATTTATGTAGATTCCATGATTAGATTAAGTAATCAAAACAGCAGTGTGTAAATTTGAACATGCCTCATCGAAGAAATGCAAATATTTATATAACAGTTTAAGTGGGAAACATTTAGGATGGTTCTTTGCTAGGAAAAGATAAATTTTCAAATAGCTGATCACTGTAAAGTTGGTGGCTGGCTGTTTATTAGAATTCAAGCATTCAGCAGACTTTTGAGAACTTAATTCCTTTCTGTGCTTACAGGTACCCCCAGGAATTCAATTCCCCTTGGAGTTAAGACTTAGCCCAAAACCAGTATAAAATGCCTAACTACTATCCTGTATATATTAAAATCCCAATTTTCTGGTTTTAGTCTCAGTATTTGTCTTCTTGCAGCTTCCTGCAATGACAAATACAAGGGCTCCAATGCCATTTCCCACAAAGTGGCCACAGTATTGCTTTCTCCTTCCTCAAATATGGAAGATGTACATGCAAGATTAAAAAAAAAAAATCAACCTTATAAACCCCCCCAACATTTTATGAACCATTGTACTATATTCTTTGGCAGATGTATAGTCTCAACCGTTATTTTAAATCTGTTAAAGACGTTAAAACATGTTTGCAAATGACTCAGACTGAGGAGAGCTCTTGGGAATGCTTTGTTGGCTGTTGTGCAATCCTCAGCTAAGAAGAGATGGGGAAGGAAGAATCACTTGTGGGGTTTTTTGTAGTTGTTGGTTTGGTTTTTTTCCCCCTCCCAGTTAGTTTCATGTTTTAGCACTATCAAACTGGATTTCACAGGCCATCATTTCAATCTTTAAGACTTCTCATGTCCTGGAAACTTGTGTCGTTGAGCTGTACAGTGAGCGCTGTTCTTCACTGAGAGGAAAGGGTGTCACTCTACAAAGAGTACAAACAAGTCCCCTAAATATTATGAGCCACTGAATGTCTGGGGAGATTTGTCCCCATTTTTACTTCTGCTCTAGAATGAGGGCTAGGTTTGATTTAGCAGGGTCTGTTTTGGAATGCCGTGCAGCTCTGTGGAAGCTGCCACACTGATGACAGTACAGGATGTCTGGCAGTCCTTGCTGTCTTGCCTCATGCTCCTCCCAGCTGCAATTCCATTTTAGCCATTCGTCTGAGCTCTCTCATGGGCTATCAGAGCCTGAGGACACAGATGGCAACAGCTACCATCATTATAAACAAAAGCAATTACAAAGAGAAATCATTTCCTTTTCCTGAATGGATGACTACTCATCTCTTCCTAGCGATAGGAGTTACGTGAGACCAAGTTACCATTGTCATGCCAGGCTGTTGCTTGTGGATTCGTCACTGACTCTCACACAGCCTCTCCAATAATCCGGTTTACACAGAAGGGTGCAACGGGACCTCTGCTATGTTCTTTTGCTTTCTTTGATTTCCTTCTGCTCACTACATATTTTCTCTCCCCATCTTTGCATTCAATTACTATTACAGATTAGCTTCAAATGGACAACAACATTGCTACTAGATTACTTTTACATGGTGAGATTTGGGTTCTTTTCCAGGTTAAGTAAACTGGGCAAAAATTTAGTGACAGAAAGATGTCTAACATTGCACAGGGAAATTCCAAGAGCTGCTTGTCATTTGTTGGCTACAGGAAGAGACAACCCCCAGACACATTTTAAAAAAAATGTCAGTAGAAGAAAAACAGGATTTAGAAGATTTAGACTGAGCTAACATACAATAGAATGTTATGCCTGTCAATCTTCACTCATTCTTTATTAGGCTTATCTACTTTTTAATAATTACTATAACGTCCCACTTTGCTAATGGAACATTGTATAAAGTGTATTTCACTGAGCATTTTAAAAGTTTTATTATTTCAACCACTTATCTATCTAAGACTAGAGGGACAGAAGTCAGTCCTCTATATATACACCAGTAAAATTATATCTTCCCATTGAATTTCTATAGCGCTCTTCCAGGATTTTAAGCCAAAAAAAGGTGATCTGACTCTATGCTATAATTTTCATTCAAAAGAAGAATATAGAGAAAATATGAATGCACTGGTTTGAAAAAGTCTCCTCCTGCTGTGCTATGTCTTCAGCTCTCTCTGTGCCCAGACCTATGTCCTCCCTGCCTGTGTGGCCAGGCTGCCCTCTCAGCTCGGTGGCACTGCCATGAATTAGTGCAGGCAGGCACACAGGATGAGCAGAGGCTCCACTGAATGTAAAGCAGTGAATGCACAGGCTTAGAAGGTGGCAGGAGGTGACTGTGCACTTGAAGTCGTTCTATGCTGCCATGAGCACAGGGGAAAAGCAACTCACCTGCTCGGGTAGTGCAGAGCACTGATATCACAGCCATAAGGCCAGAACTCTGCCAAAGAGCTGCAAAGTCCTTTAGCTGGTTATATCCTGCCTTCAACAACATGAAAGGAGAGCTAAGCCTCAGTTTTGACATCTTCAATGTCCTGAACTACACGCTTAGGGTGCATGCTGGCCATTCAGCTTGGCAGCCCAGGAGGCTTCTGCTCTGCTTTTGCCTTTTGCAGGACTGGCCAAGGTTCATCTCTAAGTGTACAAGAATCTTCTAAGCAAAAGGTGTTTCCTGTAGTTAGTCCAGAAGACAAAAGCAAGCACTAGCCAGTCTAGCACACAGATCACAGCCTCTTGAGACAAAACCTTTCCAGTCTTATGCTAAAGGCTTTCAGCAAAAGTAAAAAATAAAACTAAATTTGACTATTTAGCACCTTTGTGTTCACTGCAAGTTTACATTCCTCTGAAGAAATACAAGCCAAACCACCCATTTTATATCTGGTTACTACTTTTGTAGTTTTGTTAGAGACCATGGAGCCTTATACCTCATGGCAGTTAATACAGCTCAGCATTTCATAAAGAACTGAAGCTTTTCCTCCCCATTCCTGGTTTACACTGTCTAAATTCTGTTTATTTTGGAACACTTTTGTAGCCCTGATTGAGCTCTGTTGGTATGAACCCACAAAGCCGAAAGTATTAATGGCAAAGGTTACAAAAAGAATATCTCATAACTCAGACAGGATCTTGAGGTCAGACTCAAGTTTATGACTATTACACCATGCATACTATTATAATTTTCTCCAGTATTACTTCCTATTAACACTGGGTTATTTTTAGAAAAAGTTCACAACTAAGATTGGTTATCCAGTGTTAATAAGAGTGTTAAACTTTTCATACCTTCCACTAACTCGAATCTTGTTGGGCACCCAAAAAAACCCAACCTCCTGAAGTTTTACTCATTTCAGAAAGTAGAGATGATTCTGTTATTCCAAGAGTGCTCTTCCTGTTAACTGTTATCCAAGTATCATCTTAAATTAAACTAGATATTAATTTTGTTAGAAAAGATAATGCTTAACTCATGAGAAGCAAAGCAGGAAGAGGAGAAATATTTTACTTACACCAAGGAAACTAGAACTGAAAATAAAGTGAAAGCCCCAAACACACAGAGCATTCAGAGCTCACAGAAAGGAAAGGAAAATAAAATCACTAGTCACTGCCCTCCAGTCCCTGTGCCCACTGGATGGCATCATCCTGGAGAAGCAGCACTGAGACCGAGCCTAGATATGTTGGAAGGGAAATTGCTGTTGCTAACACATACAGCCCTAAAATGAGGGGTCCAGTTTTTCAAAGCAGTATTATAGGTGGTGCCTAGATTGTGCTTAAAAGCCAATTCTTACATGCAAACCACATTATGAATCCATCCTCTTGTCCTATTTGGGGTCTATTTGTGTCTTTCAAATCTGAAGCCTCACATATCTTGGCTTGTCTGAAGTTATCCTTTCTTAAGCAAGGGTTTTCTTCTTCCTGCCTACCTGTAAGCAGAAACTTACTCTTACCTATATTCCCGTTGCTAAAACTGCTTGCAAGCTGACCCTTGCTAGATATGCAACAGCTAGGTGAGAAATGAGGCATACCCTTAACATTCTTGCACAGTACATAGCACCAGAAGGTTTCAGGCCCAGCAATCTCCATCAGCATATTACCTATACACTCCTATGCAAATCCTAATAGCACACCACTTAACCGTAGTCTGTCAAGCAAAACAACCTCTTAGATCTTTTATTTTCCCATTGGAAGAACCTTAAATCAAAATGAGCCTCTAGATAGCACTGTCAGTGGTATGATTATGCATAAACACATTAGATAACCAAATAAAGCCTCTTCATTAGTCTGAACTGACAGGCTGTGATGACAGGCCTACTTCTTAGAGTGACAAATCCTATAACCTAATGCTTCTGCAGACTGAACTTCTCCCTTTGGATCCCCTAAATTACTGACTGCTGCTCCCTGCACCTCAGGATTTGTGTTGGTAGAGAAAGTGCAGAGAGAAGTGGTTTTAAGAGAAGAGGGCAAACAGACCAGCACTGAGCCAGGACCTCCAAAGGCATCCAAAGGTGAACCTGGGCCCAACTCCAGGCTGCCTACTACATCCTATATCTTTCTGGTTGTTAAGGAGCTCTACCCACCCAAAACAAAAACACTTAACAGATCACAAATGCAATATTTATAGAAAAAACCCTATGAAATGGCAAACACACCACCCAATGCATCCAGTGAAACAGAGCACATTTAAAATACATTTATTTCCAGAGTGACACCTCTGTCTTTGTAAACTCAAAGGAGAATCACAAACTAAGACAATATTCAAACCAAAGACTAAGATCAGGATTCAGCTGCCTTTTCAGTATACAGTAGATGTAAGTTGGTTCTTGACTCAGGAGAAAGACAAATAACTACAAGAGGCATACAGATGATACCCTTGGCTGTGACTGTGTGTCCCCTCCCTAACACTGAAGGGAAGGAGCCTTCAATTCCAGTGTGTTCCACTTTCCCCTCTCACAGAAGGGCTGAGGTTGGAAGGGAGACCTGGAGGCCGGCTGGTCCAACCCCCTCTGCTCCAGCAGGGCCATCCCTTCTCCTCTGGAGGCAGAGGAGAAACATCTCCATCTCTGGAATTTTCAAGACTCTGCTATGGCTGATCTGATCTAATACCAGCAATAGCCCTACTTCACATAAGAGATTGGGCCAGAGGTACTTTCCATCCAGGTCTCTAATCCCATAAATTCCTTCATTCAGTGGAATGATTTTTATTTTTCTCTTGGTCAAAAAGTACTCCCATTGAGCAAGTCAAAGAGCAGCCAGCTTACCTTATTCCATTGATTTCATTCACACATTGAAATTCTACATCCACTGCTGGCACTGCCACAAACTGAACATTTTGGGCACTGTCATACTGGGACATACAGAGCTCTGTACTTTTAGTGCTCTGATGGCTTGGTTCATTAACTACTCTGGTAGAACCTTCCTTTCATGAAATATTTACAACTCTTTGGTAATACATTGTACATCTGTTTTTTCCTCTCATTCATCTAAAATCTATTACTAATGTTTGCATAATAAGGGACTGTTTCAGTGGACAAAGATAACAGTAGTAGGTCAAGAACAACAGGAACAAATTAAAAAGGGAAATAAAACCACTTAGAATTCAACAATACAATATACACAGCCACAATACTTAAGTATATTATTCCCTGCTAAGACTAAGTAATATTTAATGGTATTATTCTATTCTTCATGGCACATCTTGTATAAAATGAACAGAAGTTAAGGCAGTGTATTCCAGTCACCTAAAAGTAGCACTATCCAATTTCATTAGATGTTGGGGGTATTTCTGTTTTCCTTAATTAGCATCTACTAAAAAGCTTCTATTTGACAGTGACAGAAATAAAGTTTGAACTGCCATTGAAAGCTACACAACCAGTTGTTTTTCCTTTATCTGTACTTGGAAAAGTCACTTCCCTCCTTATGTTATCATTCCCCACAAGGGCTGGCAGTTCCTTAATTCCAGCACAGTGTGGCCACCATTGGAGCTTTGAACATTTGGGCACTAAGACTAACCCTGTGGAAGGTTATCATGCAGGTCTTTGGCCTGGCATGGATTTATATTCAAGGGAAGCCAATATAGAGAATAGTACTCAACATCCCAGTGTTCTGTGGAGTCATGTATTCTTGGAAGACAAACTTTATCTGAGGTTTCAGAGTGCTTCCATTTGATAATGAAAATTTATTTTTGTGTGCATGCAGATATAGATTGCAGAAAAAACATAAATCTTTGTTATGAGTCATTTCCCTTGGTAGAAGAGTACATCTAAAGCTATGTGTGTTTGTTAATGAAGGACAACATAAATCTCATATTTCAAAATATTTATCTTTTCAATTTCCCTAAGTAAGTATCTGGATGAACGGGTTCAGTACAGCAGCTTTATGCTGAATGAACCAGTCAAGAGATAGAAAGAATAAGTAATCAATTGATCTATTGATCTTATAACCATTAAAAAAAATCTGTAGTTACATACTAAGAATCTAACTGGATTCTTATTGATAAACAGCAGCTTCCCCCCTGATAGCCCAAAAGCACTGGATGCACACCAGTGGATGGATTTTAAAGCTGTATTGGAGAGAAGCCATTTCTCTCCTGGCTGTAATACGAGAGCTCTGTGCCACAAACACAAGCAGAAGACACACAGGAACAAGACTCATCATTTCCCTGGCAGAGGCGGAACAGGACTCATGGAAGAAACTGCCTGAGAGCCCACGGAGAGAGATCATGTGGAGAAAGGGGTGGGTCACTGTTCTGATAAGGAGAAGAACATTCTTTCTTGCTCAGTGAAAATGATTACACTTAATATACGTCACTAATTCTCCCACATGCCCTGGAGACCTAATGAGCCTATGTACATTGTTCTCTGATGTTTTTGATGGCAACTAATTAATCTTAATGAGAGGGAGTGCTGAGTTTAGGGGTTTTATCTCACACTGCACTGCAGTTTGTTTTCATTGGCAATGGGTTGACTTTTCCTTAACAACACACAGGTTTGTGAACATCTCATTTATTTTGACAATGCAATCACAAAGATTGATACATCGATGTTTGAAGCAATATGTTTTCTAAAACTGCAGTTCAGAGTCCTATTTAAGTCCCAAGCCAACAGTGATTTATTTAAGAGTTAATTGTGTTCTCAGTTACTAGTTCAGTTGCTTTTGGAGCATTTTCTGTGGCCTCCACTCTCTGTTCCTACTTGGATGCTCTTGCACAGCCTCCATTTGCTATTCTCTGAAGGCTTTGGGATCCAAACCACTGCCTTTTTTTTTTTTCTTGCATAACAACAGCAACAGAGAGCCAGTGGCACAGGAATCTGGCAGAGGAACCATCCACCACTAACTAGTTCATTCAACCACATATCATATGGAAGAAGTTACAGTACACTAAGTATGTTGCCTTGATTCCATTAATTGAATGACAAAATTCTACTTGAACTACAAAATTTGAAAGATAAGTAAAGACATACAGAAATGAAAAAGTAATTTACTGTGTTGATGAAAGCAAACACACCCATTCCTTTCTGCTCCTAGATTTAAGTGGTGTGTTAAAAACACATTTTTAATTTGAGTGTTTAAAAGTAAAAATAACATATGGAAGCAGTTTGTGAAATTTAGAAGCTTTTTTTTAATAGGAGAAGAAACTGTGGTGGGTGAGACAGAAGTAATATCCTCTAAGATGCTGTTGCAGGACCTAGACTGTGCATTTGCACAGACAGTATCTGGGTAATTTCTGGGACTAATGCATTTATTTTAAACTATTAGTCCCATCACAGCTTCTTTCTGCTGCAAAAATATAACAGTATTTATATTTAAATTTACTCTATAAGTCAGATGAAAACTTTAAATGTTTTGGTAGCAGTTGTGGCACTTCTGGCAACATTTCCCACGAGGAGTATTATGAGCTTCCATATTCCTAGTTATGCAGGAAGGGGAGGGCTGTCTAAACATGAGACAGTGCTAAAAAGACAAACTGCTTTCATGAGGCTGTAAAGCAGGCAAGGCTTGTCAGAAACCTCTAGCACTGGGTTTGCCTGGTGAAAGAGCTGCTGGATGGGAGCACATCCACAGGAACGCCCTGCTCCCATCTCACACAGACTCTCCCCTCCTCAGCTGGCACACTCCCAGCTGCATGTCTCTTCTAGCAAACCATTCCTGAGGGCTTGCAGGGCAATAGGCATAGTTCTGATTTGCCATGAACTCCAGCCAAACTCTTGTAGCTTAAATCAGAAGGCTTGGGCAATGACTTCACTGCAAAACAATGTTGAGTGTATGAACCTGGCTGGCCCCATCTCTGTTCTACCTGCGATCCCCTGGAATCCACCAAGTCCTCACCACTTGCCTTGGCAGTCGAGGGCCCTCCACACCTCACAGAAGTGGAACAAACCTCCTCTCCTGGGGCCTTAGCACTCAGCCCCATCACACGGAACTGCAAAGGTGCAAAAGTGGAACCAAGACTGTAAAGAGGCACTTATGCTGCAGTTTCTACTTTTTTTCTTTCCCAGAACATGCAAATCTCATTTCAAGCATAGTCCTTAACAGTGAACTGCAAAAAAGATGATGTAATATCTGTAACCCCAGCCATCTGCTTCTTTTAATTAGCTATAGATCTAGATCTTCTAAGATGTAAGCAAAGTAAAATAAGCCCCCTTGCTTCCCCCAAACAAATAAACAAACAAAAAAAATCAATCCCCTCATCAAATTCTAGTTTGATTTTCAAGGTTGCTGTGCAATGGGGACTACTTACTGCTAATTTATCTTTTATTTCCCTCCATTTCTTAGCTCATTTGAACACTGATCATTGGTTTCACATTAAATGATCTGCTAAATCTGCTATATCTGTTCATGATCTTAACTGGCCCAGACTGGCACTCTCTGGATAACCAGCACAGGTCACAGCATTGCCATAAAACAGAACTATGGATTGAGATCCAACATTAAGTGCTGTTGGTGCATTAAGGTTCTACATTAGGCTACCAATAAGTTCTGGTATAACTCTTTGGCACTGATCCCCTCATGAAAAGAGATGATGAAATTGTAGAATTACTCAGGCCTCAGCTGCAAACACAACATCAAGAGTTTCTCAACACATCCCATACATCAGCATAATGAACATGAACTATTCACTGGCTGGTCAACTTACAATAACAATAAACAGAAACAAGAATCCAAGCTCTAAACCTCAGTTGCTTTGCTATTATTTCCTTAAGTGCACATGAAGACAGACAGATTTTATTACTGCATTTCATACGTGTTCTTAAAAGCCACAAACTGCTTGTATTTTAAACTGCAGAGACTTATAGGAACTTTACTAACTAAAAAATTCAGAACAGAAGAATTGTGAAAATTCCCAAACTTACCCAGTCACATTGTCCAGAAGTATTGCAAGGTAAAAGAATTAAACCCCCTAAGTTATTTTTCAGCTCTAGTCTATTTTAGATTTACCTAACACTCAGATGATCTTCCTGCTGCTCTCCACAAGTTACTCAAAAAGGCAAATGAGACCTTCACTACCTTGGGAAAGCCTGCTGCTAGATTAGTCACCTTTACTGGATTAATTTTCATCATTAATCAACATACACGTCTTATTTATGATTTATGGAAATCTCATTTAGAACATACCTCTCTATTAGGGTTGGTTTGCTGTTGTAAATGCAGATAACTTCACCTGTTGGAAGATTTCTGACATGTCATTCACATAAAGAGAACTCCCCCACCCAATATATCTTGCCAGTGTTTTTACCAATGTGAGATAAAACCCCCAAAAGGTATGAAAGTTGCTGACTTCATCAATGTTCCAGCATATTTCTACCTCTGCGCTTGCCCATATTTCCTGTAAATGCTAACGAAATTAGTTTCATGACTTACTGGCACTGTGGCAGAAAGTTTGACTCCAGATAATTTATTATTTTTAGTCAAAATTAAAATTAACTTCCCACAGAAATACTCCCTATCTGTAAGAGGAGAGGCAAGCAAGCAACCCAGTGAAGACCTGAGGAGAACTGCCACAACTTCAGGCCAACCAGGGAAGGTCTGATAAGATTCAACTACCTTTACCCACCTCTAGTAGCATAAATACACAGTCATGGCATATGAAACAGGCCAAATTCTACTGTGTGATTATGAAATTTTCACATTATTTTCCGTTTTCTTTCCTTTTACTCTACTTATAATCATTTTGCCAGAGTTGCAGATTTCCAGAAAAACTGTAACAGGCAGGAGGTTGAGCTTATGGTTAAAATATCAGAATCAACAGTGGGAGGTGCTTTCCAGCCCACTGTACCATCCAGAGCCTGGGCTCTGTGTATCATTATCTGACAGGCTGGAAAACAACTTCCTTCACAGAGGGATTGTGCATCAACATTTCTTACTGATGAAGGCTCCGAGTTGAACTCTGATTTACAAACAGATGGTTCTCAGTGGTATCATGTGACAATCCTGCACGTGCATTTCTGGTACTGAGATTTCTCCCTCTCTTTTCCCCTCCCAGCAATACTGGCTCGGCTTCCACTGCTCTGGAGTGGGAACTGGGATAGGCTGTTTTTAACAAGCAGCACATTCTGTTTTAAGCCCTTTAGCACGGAATACAAATCCTTGAATGTTTTCCAGAAATCTGAAGTGTGTTGACTTCCATACTCAGAATAATAAACACAACTGTGCTTGTCTAACTCAAGAGGAGTGGAAGTGCAGTTCTGTTACCCACACAGGGTAGAGCAGTCAAAACCCATTCCCCCTGTCTACACTGCCAGTATCAGTTTCTCTGGGTGGGAGTGGTGGGGGTGTTGTTGTTTGATTCTTACTTATTTTGATTAAGCAGTTCTTTGGATTAGCAGCCAACATTTCAAATAGTTCCCATTACATAGCTGACTGATAATCAAGGTGCTCCTCAGTTTCTGCCATTGAATTGGGCAATTCCTTGAGTAAGGCATTGCCCTATGCTGTGTGCACACTGAGTGTGCCTCTTTGCATCAGCACCAGACAGCTTGGGAAAATACTGCTTGACTGGCATTGCAATTCTTTAATTAAAAAAAAAATTAAAAAAAATAAAAGCTTTCAAACTCTAAAGCCTCTAGGGATGTTAAGTTTAGCTAAGAATCTAAATGTTAAATTACACTCAATTGGAATGCATAGCAGCATCTCAAAGTAAGATGCTGTGACTAAGGATATGGTAATGCCATAAGGAAAAAAAAAATCAAAGCACAGCCATGCCCAAGTTAGGCAGTTTATATTTGACTCTGCTATCATAGAAAGCAAGCAATGCCAACTCAGAGGGAGGAATTATCCAGCTTCACCTCATTCTGCTCTTTTATTTTTATGTCTAGGCAATACTGATGCTCCAGCCAACACACAAAGCTAATAAAGTTAAGTCCTAACATCAATGCCATGGCTAGGCTCAGTCTGAAAAAATTAAACAGTCAAATGGTTCAGGTCACAGCCCAGCTGGGGCAGCAGGAGATCAGCCAAGGACATGGACTGTGGCAGCTCCCTCTGAAGTCAGCATGAGGTCTTATTATAACCATTTTTATCAAAGCATCAGCCAGAGTTAAAAACCACAAATGTGGTCAGAGGAAAGAGGTGCATTCTAGGTACTGGCACTGCCTCCTTCTGTTTATGCCCATTTCTGCTGTAGATAGGCAGGGATTATTTGTCTTTTGATGTGCACGTTAGTCTAGTTTTCTAATTGCATTTGTGCTGTTCACAAGTGGGAGAGCAAAAATATGGTTTTCAGCTTAAAACATTTTCCAGCATTATTTGGTATGAAACCTTAACTTCTTTATAACGTACAAGGGGTTTTGTGTCTATGCTAATTTATTAACATTTAGAGAAGCTTTGGGGTTTTATTCTACAACAGCAAGGACTGAACAGCCTGCTCTATCACCATCCAAATGCACTAGAAGTCACAGCATCTTTCAGACAAAGAAAACTGTTGTTTGCAGAATGACTTTTTAAAGCGCAAGCAATTTTCTTCCAGAAAATCCCCTGTCCCAGTTTCATACAGGAAACCACAGAGATTTCAAATAGGGCATTAATTTGAGACTATACTTTGCAGTTGCTTTCCTACTCACTGTCATCTGCTGGTTTTCTCACTGCTTCCCTTCATATTTGAACCAGAACAAAGAGAGAAGTCTACTGTAACTTTTAATTCCTTTATCTGTATATCTGAGCTAATGAATGAGATTTGCAAAAGGAAAAAAAAAAAAGGGTTCAGACAGAGCAGAACAGAGTTGTTTATATGCTTTTGGGAAAAGGACATGTATAACATTTATAAGTTCATAAAATTATAAAACCAATAAATGAATGTACCCTCATAGGACCATTCACTTTGCATTTTGGGCATGAACAGCCATGCTAAGTGTGGCCTTTCAGAGGACCATGAGGGGAAGTTTCTCACAAATGACAGACTTCTGATCTGCTCGTGAAATATTCCGGTACAGTTGTTAATAGACACAGGCAGTTCACTTTCCTATAGCTTTGCTCCATTTGTAACCAGGATTTAACTGTTCCTTTCCTTGGTGAGGATGTCTTTTTTTTAGACATTGCTTGTGGCAAAACTCCAGCTCCACACACATCCCCTGTTTCAAGCCTGTCACTGCCTCCGAGACTGAGCTCCACTCCCTTCAAAATCCCTAAAAATAGGCCCTACAAGTGCTGATCACATTACATCAGGATCTTGCTTTCCCTTAAAACAGCAGAACAAAAGGGAAAAGGCCACAAAGCCCAACCCACCCGCAGGAATTAAACGCACAGAGAATGTTCCTCTGAAAGGGAACAAATGAAAAACCTCTTTTCCAGCTTTTAAGAACACCTGACAACCTGGTGACTTTCCAGACCAGGAGATTCTTGCTAGGTTCCCAGGAAGAACCCCAGGACACAAACTGTGCTGCTGGTGCTGCAGGGCCAGGGCCATCCAGGGCACACCAGGGGTCATTCTGGACTCCCTGGGAAGGCTGCCTACCCTGCCCTTGCTCTTTAGCTCTGGTTGGATTCTCTTGGCCCAAACCACGTACCTCTTGCTGTGCATGTCAGCGTGGCACGCACACACCCACCCTGGCTCCAACACAACCACGCGAGGGGTTTGCCATTTGATGTGGCTGCCCCTGGGGCATTAAGGCAAAGCTGTGAGTTGGGGTTTCCAGCATCGCCCCCCCAGGCTCGGGGCTTTGCTGACTGTGGCACAAGGGAGCCCTGCAGGGCTCTGCAGAGCACCCCAATGCAGCTGCAGCCCCAAACCAAACCAGGCTGCCTGACAGGGTGTTGGGAACACATTGCCATTAATATCTCCACCTCTGCTGCACTTTCAAAACTTTTTGTTGCATAACTCTGGGGAGAAAAACAGAAAAGGTGCCTGTGATGCAATGCCAACATATTTAACATATTTAACAAAGAGTCCCCTGACATATTCCTCTGCTAGCTGGTGACAAACCCCTCGTGGGCAGAGAAGTACTGTGAACAGAGCTGCTTCATCCACACCATCCACTAAGAGTAAAAGCAATCTATTGGTGGTTTAATTTTCAAGTCATGGTCTGATTCTCCGGAGCAGTGTGAGGTATGGCCATGTACAAGACAGAGCTGGTTATAGCCCTTCACTCAGCCTTCCCCATGCCCTGTGTCAGTGGCATTGGGCCTTGGCACTGGAATAGTTCACAGTCTCATGTTCCCTTCGAAGAAAGGACTCCAAGGCATGGTCTGGAGAGATTTTTCGGTAGTTTGCTGTCTGGACAGCACAACCTCACAAGATATTGTGTATCAATACACTATTAATTCTCTTCTCACTAATATCCTTTCATGTAAATCTTTTTTTTCAGAGATCCTGTTGGCAGAATTCTCCCCTTCTCATGTTTGGAATCAGCAAAGGGGGCACCAGAACTCAAGACAGGGCTTTTCACATTCCCTGGGTGGCCTCAGAAGTGTCTCTGTGTATTGAGCCAGACAGCACTAGGTAAACAATTCTTAACTGCAAAAGAGTTTCAGCAGCTAATTTGGAAGGCAAAGCAGAATAAATAAGTAAGTATAAATCCAGCAGCTGTGCCTTTTGCTTTCTGTCCTCCTGCCATTTCTAACTTTGGCCAAGAGTGTTTCCGCTGGGAATCCAGAGAAAACAGGCAATTCCCAGCAGCTCCAGCTGCAGTGATGAACTTCCTCTTGGTTAGAGGTACACAGGACTAAATGTCTGTTTTCTTAAACCTGGTGAAAATCCAGATACACTTCTTTAGATTTCATTAGTCTGTCTTTAGAGGAATTATAGTGAAAATAAAAATCCACTCCACAGCTTTGTTTATTTGTCATAACAACAAGGTTCAGACTTGTGAGGGCTATTCTTTGCCACTTGGGAGCCAAAACTTCACAGCAAGAACAGCTCTTAGGCTGAGTTATAAATGACAACAACTTACTAAGGCCACAGCAAGTTTAAACCCATTTCATTTTCAGAATTCTCACACAGGATAAAGCATTTACTGTTTGAATCTGTAACATAACCTTTACTTCTACTCCTCCTCTTCCCAAATCAGGGTTTTTGTAGATCAGCAGACAAATTCTACTAATTTTTGTCATAATAAATGCTAGTTTATTCCATAAATAATTTTACCAATGTATCATCAATCTTCAATGAATATCCACAATATCAAGGTAATATTTCTTGAGCAAGAGCAGTATCCAATTTTTGCTCCATCCTACCAGTCCCTCCACTTTTAAAAGCTAAACAAGGAAATAATCTATTATGCATGAATTACTTCAAAATGTTTTGTCATTGATTCGGCAAAGAAGAATGAAACAGCTGTGAGGTGAAAGCTTGTTTCATGTAAGAAGATATTGTGGCCCAGGTTTCAAGAGAATCACCTTTGAAGCACTTTCTACAACAAAGAGGTAAAAGTTGTTTTCCCTGAACCATTATAGACTCAAGACAGGAGTAAAACTCTGGAAAACCAAGGAGTAATAGTCTACACTAGGTGGCACTGCTACACACGGCTTAAGTTTCTTTACTGTGGGTTCAAATTTAGATTAATTTTTGAACAAATCCCACTATTAAGTTTGAGGGAGATGTTTTGGAGGAGCTCTAGATAAGAGCAAGGAAGAATTCTTTGTTTGCCTGCAATCACAGACAATTTTTGCCATGAAATTATTATGTAGAAACCAGCCAGTAGGAGTCTTAATGATAATGTTGTTCCCTCCTTCAGGAACTCCACACCTGCTGTTTAAGCCAGTCCTTCAACACTCACACACACAGTCAAAGCCAAACATTGCCTTTGCACCAGGAGCCCAGTCCCTGACTTTGGAGAGATGGAGAACTTGCCTGAAAGAGCTGGACACCACCAAGGACTACAACTGGCAGAAGGATTTACATGCCAACTGGGTCAAAGAGATTGATGTTACAAAATTTGTGTTTGTGTGATACTAGGTAAATAATGGCTTCATTTAGACATCTTCTTTTAACATTATTCAAAGGGTATTGTTGCATTAATGGTGCTCTACAGTTTGTATTTAGACATGGATTATTCTTTTGCTTACTGTTTTTACCATTTCTTTACTGTTACCACTTAACAGGACGCTGAATAGTTACCAAAAAATAGAACAAAACAGCTGGTACAATGGATATTACCCACACCCAAGTGTTGTTCTTATTAATTTGTTGCCTCAGCACTGCACAGCAGGAGACTTACAGCTTAGTGGCTGTAACTCCCTTGTATCTGAAATTTTATTCCTTCATAGCAGCAATGGGAATCAACTGAGAGGCTCTTAGCATTGCAGCCCCAGCCCCATGGCCAGTGGGCCACCCCTGGAACTGAATAAACTCAACCTTCACTTCTCTTCTTTACAGCAGTTAAATAGAAGAAGGGATTTCAGCAACCTTTTGTTCTTAGAAGGGTGGAAGAGTCTGGCTGTACCTCCTGCCTGTCAGAAAACTTACAGGTCCAGAACTCAAACACTGGCCTTCACTATTTCATCTTTCCCAATTCTTCTTAGGTAAAAAGGAAGACAGTGGCATTAATATTTCTACAGCTGAAACTGGCAAGGCTTTATTTTCAAATACATCAAGTCCTGACACCAGAGATTGGTTAAATTAATGTCATGTTATAACTTTCCATCAGAGTGAGTTTTCAACACTGAAAATCAGTTTCAGCCAAAGATAAAAATACAAGCAATGCAAGCAGTTTTCTTGAGAGAAGAGAAGAGAAGAGAAGAGAAGAGAAGAGAAGAGAAGAGAAGAGAAGAGAAGAGAAGAGAAGAGAAGAGAAGAGAAAAGTTGTTACCATCATGTCTTTTAGTCAACAGTTTAATGTCTCATACCAGACTGAAGAAACCAAAGTCACATTCTCTCCAGCTTTACAGTGCTGGAAAGAATCAGTGACAAGTCTTCCATCACATATTTAAGCAAAAGCTGAGGTTCTGGAAACTCAGTTCTTGCGAAATAACTACCAAGACACATATGCCAGCACAGAGAACTCAGACAAATGGTGAGAACCCCAAAAACATACTGGTAAAAATAAAAAGCAGGAATCCTGCTCTACATAATTACATTTTTATGCTGCATCTGACAAGAGCAGTACCTGCTCCTCTCCTTCCATACCTGAATGATCAAGGATGATCACTCTTCAAAATCCTATTAAATCTCATGGATATCAGGGTGAAAAAGCTGATGCTCTGTAGAAAATATGTACCATGAGCTATGCTCAAGTCTTACTAACTCATATACTCAGAAATCATTGTATGAAAAGGAAAGCAAAGCTTCACTTTGTCACACCCACTCATATTTTGACTCAAATATGAGGATGTACCATCTAAAAAAGCTACTTGGAATTTAAGCAGAAAGGACTTCTGGCAATGCTGCAAGCTGCCTGTTAGCCTCACATTTGTGGCTGTGCTTCAGAAGATGAAAGTCAGCAGGTTTTGGCCTGGGCAATGTTTCAACATCGATTCTCTTAGGCAGGCTTTGTGTTGTCACACAATAAAAAGAAGGCTGAGTTCTGTTCTCCTCTTCCACTTAAAAAACCCCAACCAAAATAAAAAAACAAAACAAAAACAAACCCCACAAAGTTATGTTTCACTACATGCATAAAGTCTTGACAAAGTTGGTTGGGGTTATCACTTTATCACTATAAAATGTTTGGTTTGCAGCCAGTAGGTGTTAAAATGCAACAATTCAAGCCTGTGAATTAAATGCCTCCTAATCAGTGACTGGAGAGGGGCAGAGCTGTGAGGATTTGTCCCAAAGCAAGCAGGGACAAGTGATTTTTAGACAGGAATGTGAGCATACCCTCCAGAAGTACAAAGTTTCTGAAAGCAGAAGCTGTTATGGCCCAATTAATATTTTAGTCTAAGCTTCAGAATTTTAAAATCCACTGTCAAAGAAAGTACTGAGACAGAAGAATCAATGTCTTCTCCTAGAGAAGGGTAAAAGTTGGGTTTACTCCCATTCACGTGCCTTTAGGAAGTTACACTCCTGTCTTGCTGGGCATCACAAAATACAAAGTCACTTCTTCCTTTTTTAAAAGACCCTACAAGAAAGATTTCTATGATTTAGGGGGGGAAACCCCCAACCCAACCATTTTGTAGGATTTTCACTCTCCTCTGATAAATACCAACATTTCTTTAGAATCTCCTCCCAAGTCTTCTCTGATTACAAAGCTGTGCAGTAGGAGAATCTTACTAAGCAAATCAGTGGAGTGTTTACTTTCAGATAACCACAGAACAGGTCTTTTTACTTAAAGCTGTTTTTTTCAGTATAATCAAACAGTCTCAGAGCAGAATACAGTTTTTTTCTTTCAGTCTAGTACCTCCTCCATCTTCTTCCTAGAAAAAGAAAACCCTTAGTCTGTGTATTTTAGTGAGAACTACACAGAACATTCTCATTCTTTGCTTGATTCAAAACAGGAAAAGAGAAAAAGTAGAACAAGGACTATGATTTTGGCAACCAAAATGCCTTGTCTGTTCTAAAACCCACTAAAAGACAGAGTTTATAGTTGTTCCTTCTTCAAAAGAAGTGTTAGCAGATATAGCTGCACCATACAGTGACCTGTGGGGTTGCTGTTATCTTTAAACCATGTTTTAATCAAATTTCATGATCAGAACAGGAAGCAACAAACTGAAAGCAAACATTCCTGCTCCAGTCAGCTTTTAATATTCCTTTGCTTTGGTTTCATTTCAAGCATGTGACTTACATTTATTCAAAAAAGGAGGAAAAAAAAAATCAGCATCTTCTGGAAAAAACTGCAAAATGGAAAAGTTGAAATGTATAAACCAGCTCACTGGCAGGTCCTCCTGACAGCAAGTCCAACCCTTCCAACAGATTGCATTTTTCTGGAAAGGCCAGAGAGCATCAGGCAGCCCTAAATTATTGACCATATCCTACCACATGACTTCAATTAAAACAGCATTAGCTATTACCTTTCTCAACTTGAAAATGAGCACTGTAAAGAAGATGTTTGCATATCCAGGCCTCTGATGGTGGGATGGAGTCCAAAAGCCCAGGATTAATCTCTGGTAGCACCCCACTGTGTTCCCTAGGGCTGGGGTGCTGCTGTGGTGACCATGCTCACTTCACACATGCAGATGGTCTCACATGCCATGGCACCACCTGATCCCAGTGCTCTGCTCTCCCTGCAGAGGGAACAGGTGCCACTAAGCTTTTTTCCCCCCTTTTTAAATGGAGGACAGGAAAGAAAACAGAACATCCATATGCTGATCCAGCCTGGGAGGATAAACATCCTCAGAGACAGGCTGCCCAGGGGAAGGATTCACTGTTGCTTGGATGGATCAGTTGAGAACAGGAGTCTTGTCCTCTGTTATCTCTATCCATTGGCAAACACTTCCCAGCACAGATACCTGGGAACAGAAGTGCAGGAAGCTGAACCAGAGGCGTTGCCTAAGCAGACAACAAACAGTCTCAGTTCTGTCCTGAAGGATTTTTAATGCAGATAAGAAATGAAACAACTTTATGAGGTGAGAATAGAAACCTGACACACATCACCAGGCAAGGCTGCCAGCAGAACTGTGAGCAGAGACCCAAGGACAGCCAGCTTCGATGGAGAGGGACACTCACAGGGGGAGAGCTCTCATTCCACTGAGAAGGTGCTTACCTGTCAAAAAAACCCAAGAAAATTATTTGTTCCCACAAAGTGATTTGAATTTTGACAAGTCAGTATTTTCCCTTATGTATTCTATGTAAAACAGTCATTTTAGGGAAAGCCATTAGGAAAATTCCCCAGAAGAGCTCAAATTAGTATTCCACTGCAAGATCAAGATCTGAAAGGCAGCAGTGCATTCTGCAAGATTTCCAAAGAAACAGGCCCCTGCAGTTCCTCACACTATATAAAGTTATTTATAAGAGTGTTTCATATGTCTTTGGATGAACCTATAAGGCTGCTTTCCTCATGCTTCTGAAAAGTGAGACTGTTTTGATTTCCCTTTTCTTAAATGAAAACTTTGACTCTAATGTAATTCTAACTTTGCATGAGAGAAGAAAGGAGAGACTGAGGGGACACAACACAGAGGTGACAAAAAAAACCCAAACAACAACCAAACAAACAAAACAGATTAAAAAGTTTCCTGTCATAGAATGGTTTGAGTTGGAAGAGACCTTAAAAGATCATCTCATTCCAATCCCCTGCCATGGGCAGGGACACCTTTTAGTAGACCAGACTGGAAGGGGCTTTAAGGTCTCCTCAGAGTCTTCTCTGCTCCAGGTCTTTCTCCTTGGGGCTGTTATCAATGTCCTCGAGCTCATTAACATAACAAAACATGGAAACCTGTTTCCATCAAAACTGAATTTGTTTATGAAATAAAACGTTTGCATCCCAATATCTTCTGACATGCAAATATCCCATTTAACAGTAAAGCTACCACAGTGCTTTAGTACAGAGTTTACTAAGGTGGAATTGCTTTTCAGCTGGCTCTACTGCTGGTCATGGGCCTGGGAAATGAGGCCTCCAAGGCAGATTATCACTGTGGGATTTTATAAATACATATACATATATAAAAGCCACAACCCCCCTTGTCACTACTTACTCTGCAAATGCAGAAAATAGTAAGCATTTATGAAGTTCATAAAGTAACAATTCTGCTTTTGGAAGGGTGGAGAGCATTATTGCCTCAGATACTAATGGAGCCTGTAATCTTTACACTTAGCCACTAGGAGAGAACAAAAAAAAAAAAGTGATAGTCCAAAGGGATAAATGCTTATTTTTTCCTTATGGCTTGAGTTATTCAGCATTAACTGATACACCTCCTCTGCAGCAGATGGGTCTGCCTTCACCACAGGTGGTCTTCTTTGAGCACAATGTCTGAGCTCCAAGTTCCCTGCCACAGGTTGGTGAAGGCAGTTTTCCCAGCAAAGATAAACAACTCAGCACAAGGCAGTTCAGCTCCCATGCAGCCACACCTTGCACCTGGCAGGGCTGCAGGCACTATCAAAGCAGGCAGAAAAACCACACCAGAAAGCCTGTTTCTCACCTGTCAGGCTGGTTTAGGTGCTTGAGACAGAGGCTGAGGGAATGACTCTCCAGCCCTGCTCTTCAATGTTTTCAGCACAAGTGATTCAACATTTTAAAACATTCTTTCATTATGCTGTGCCTTAATTTATGGCATATATTTGTGAATGCCCTGTTTGGACAAAGCTACAAGAAGTTTGGAGTGCTTAAGTTGTCATAAGGCAAAGGAGGGAGATTGCAACAGCCCAGTCACACAGAGTTTGAAACCCAGGCTAAATCTGAGGGTTGATGCTGCTATTGCTTCCAGCAGAAACAGAAAAACCAGACACCAAACTCCCCATCCAAAAACCCACCCAAACCAACCAACTGACCAACAAAAAAATGTCCAACCAACCAAAACACAAATACACAAAAAAAACCCCAAACAACAAAACCAAAAAAACAACAAAAAAAATTTCCTAAAAACTGCCACGTCCGAAGGTTTGACTGAAAAATGAGAGCCTGCTGTACTTCTGGGTTGGATATCAGGAGAAAGGGGAAGAAGCACATCCACGTGGCCCTCTCGTTCCTCACGACACACCCACTAGCTCTGGTTCCAATTCCACCCTCTGGAGGAATTTGGTGAGCGCTGCCAATCAGCCCCAGCTATCTATAAACTATCACAAATCTTTTGGAACAGCTGCCAGTGGGTTTATTGACAGTCGATTGCTTTAAACTTTTGTTTGGATGCAAATAAAAGCTTTAATCCCATTTGCCAAACACTGAAAGGTTAAGGCAGATGAGAAGACCTTACACCACAGGAAGAAGCTTTTATCTTCTACAAATGTGACTGTCAAAACTTGCAGGGGATTAAAAAGCCCAAGGATAATCTTGTTACATCTAAAAAAAAAAAGACCAAACCAGAACACACAATCCCAAAAGTGAGCAATTTTAGGATCACAGGCTAAGCACTCTGAAAGTCAAACTGCTCGAGTTAACACAGCATCGAGTAATCTTCTGTGTTGTTGGAGTAGCTATTACAATAAAGTTTAATATATTACGAGATCTCATACTGAGACTGCAAACTAAAGCATCGGCAAGCCTTGCCCCCTCTCTCCTGAGAGGAGCACTGCAGAAGTAAGGACATGAGAGGAACGACTCAGCATGGTTTATACACACGAGGGGATGAAACAGAGCCCAGCACTGGCTGACAATATACAACAGATTCCATATGTGCAACACTGCAGTGGCTGGAAAAAGTGAATCATCCTGCACAGAATGCGGTGAGCAGTTTATGGCATTTCACATGCACATGAAACTGGGTTCAGAACTTCACAACAGCCTTCACTCACAGCTGGACTCTTATTTAGGGGGGAAAAAAGTTTTATTTCAAGCATTATTTTCTTTGTGGTTTTTTTGTTTTGTTTTGTTTTGTTGTTGTTGTTGTTGTTGTAGTGGGGTAACTGAGGTAATTTCTGTTCTCAGGTGTCAGCAGAGGGTTGCAGGGGCACTTTGTTAGCACACAGCAGCATGCTTTGGGGTGAAGATGTTGAACTGACACTGTACAGTATCTTGTGGTGTGCAGAAAAAGGAATAGGAGTTCTTGCTGTGCATGTTTTGATTGAGTTCATGCCTGAAGCACACAGTAAGTGTGGCTAACCCCAAAGATGAAGCTGATTTTTAAAATCTTGATAGCAGTCCTAGCTCGTAGAAGCTCCTTGTTTAGAGTAAAGCCTCACTGGAGAAAGTGAGTAGTGTTGTGTACTCCAGTGGACTCACTGTCTCCTGTTCTTTCACATCTCCCTCAGGGCTGCAGGTTCCTTTTCACCCCTTGTTTACCCCGAGGCTCCTGCCAGCACCAGTGCAGCACCTGGTTGAGCAAGCAAGGCAGAGAGACACTTGGGCATCCCCAGGGCCACCTCAGGGCAGTGTCTGAGCTGCCTCAGCAGCCCTGACCAGCACTTGGCTCCTGCCTGTAAGGAGTGGGACAAGTAGTCAGCAACTCGTGCATGCAAACCTGAGAGGAAGGGGAGCTGGATAAAGACTCAGGTTAAACACAAGAGGAAATGAATATATACTCTTGCAATTAAATGAGGATGGCTATATGGCATTGTTGGGAAGGGATTGATAAAATGGGCAGTAAGTCACTATGGTGGCAACAAGGTTGTGCATAATAAAGGAATATGAGAAAAGATACAGAAACAATTTTTTCACTTATAATTGGAGAGACTGTGAAAGAGGCTTTCAATGAAAGTAAAATAAACTCCTTGATACGGTTCATTCAGAAGAATTCAGCAACAAAGAAGGCTCAAAGTTGTCAAATACTCCAGATCTTTTTGAACTTCAGTACTGTGTTTGTAACGCATGACTAGAACCAGTTCTGCTCTTTTCACCTTAGGGAAATGGCCTGTCTTAGAGAAGAAAAAACTTAATGCTGCTCTAGGATCTTCCATGCAGGTGCCCTTTTAGTGTTTCAATGGAAAGCTTCTCTTCCTGGCTTGAGTCAAACCTGTTCATAGTGATAGCAGAATACCATCTGCCTTTAATTCTAAATAGATAATTAAAAATAAATCAGCAGAGCTTCCTTATTGAATGGACAGCATTGGCTTCCTCCTAATCCACACCACCAGAGCTTGAGCAGAAGCTGGCCATGTGGGCAAGGAATGGGACATGTGGGTGAAGAGGGAGAGGAACTGATGCCCTTGGGATGATGGCTGGGGGTGCCCCTCTGTGACCTCTCAGGCTCTGCAGCACTGGCCACTAACCAGGTGCCCACTGGGAGGAACTGACACATTAAAAATCCAGTCTCCATTCAATTCATACTGTGTTTAAACCAGACAAAGCTTGTTAAAACAGAAAAATACACCTAGAAACAAGTTTGCAAACTCAAGAGTCAATGCAATGTTTTCTAAGATGTGGTAACAAGCTCCACAGGAGCTTCTGAACTGAATGAAAAAACTTAAGGCAAGTAACATCAGTGGATGAGACTAATGAGGAAATTCAGATGAGAGCACACTGGATAAATGACTCATCCCAACAGAATTCACATGTTCTTTCAGGAACAATTCAGAAATCCTGTACAGCTTTTGAACTCAAGCAATTTCAAGTCTGATGACAGAACGTTGCTAAATCCCACCAAACCCACAACCATTTGCACCTACAAAGTGTTGTCAGGGCCATATTTTCACAACAGCTAAAGGGGGTTTTGATCTGCTGACTACAAGAGCTTCCACATACATAAAAGGCTGCTAAGGACAAGACCTTTACCTTCCATCACCTCCTGCAAAACAGCACTGCACAGAGACTAGAGCAGTCCTAGCAGGCTGTGGAAGAGTAAGGAAACAAGCTGATTTGTCCTGTTTGCAGGACAGTTTCCCAAAAGAGCACATTTCCAGAGGAGAATTCAGCTCCCATCAGCACGAGATTATGCCCCACATATTGATAATATGATAACAATTATTTTATAACCTACAATTTTTCTGAGGAATAAAGAAACTTTCAAGATTATCCCTTATAACTCTTGGTTTCCCCAACTTTTGTAGGACAGTACTTCAGTTAGCTAAAACTTATTTGGTCAGATACCATATTCTGCCTCATGTCACCTCCTGAACACCCTAATGATACCCTCTCTTATACATAAAAAATAAAAGATACAGCTTTAGTAAGTTTTAGTTAAAATTGGTAGTGCTGCTCCTGCCTTCAACAAAGTGCTGCTCCTTGGTCTAAACCCTGACACTGTCCAGATCACTCCCAATGATGCCATTCCAACTGCCCAACTAATTCCCTGCTCTAATGAAGGGCAGATGTCAGTTCTGGACAACTGGCCAGCCTGGAGGAGAAACTTAGGTTTCCTTTTGCCTGACTTGTACGTGTTTCCTTGCTGTGGGAGCAGGAAGGGGGTCAGAGGGAGAAGGAAGGAGGGCTGCACACACCCAGACCTGCAGCCCAGGACAGGCTCACCCAACTCTCATCACTGCTTTGCTGCTCAGCTTCAAATCTACCAGTCACAAACAGTCTTTTTGTACAAACTAATCAGTGTCTCTTGTTCATTCCCTTTATATCAATCTGATTTTGCAATCTGCTGCAATGCTCTACTGTTTGCTTCCTTCCCAAAGTCTCCTTGAAACCAGAATACATACACAGGCCCCAGCTGCTACAATACACCTTCACCTGCTTTGTGGAATTATTTTTAGTATTGCCAAGTACCTACATTCAAAAACATTGTGTCAGACCACAACACATTTTATGATAAGATTAACAAATGATAACTTTCAATAAACAGATTTGGGGCTTCCTTCAGTTGACAAATGTATTTTCTTACTTTTTTTTTCTTTTTTTAAATATGAGGGTAAAAGGCTTTCTCATATTTCTCTGACTGCCTCTAAGAAAAGACTAAATGCCTTGAGATTCCTAACAATTTTGCAAAAGTTACAACACACTGCTGTTTCCTGATACCCTTATGCACTGTAGTAGGAGTTAAAATGTACAATTTGTAAGAATTATTAATACTTCAAATTTATGTTTTTTCTTAAAACTGTAATGCACTAACAACATAGCTCTTATTAATGATATGGCTCCTGCTGTACCCATTTAGTACTAATATTTACAACCACTAGGAAAACAATTTAAAAGAAAACAGTTTAAGAGCACACAGGTCCAAATCTTGCCTGTGGCAACATCCACTTAAGTCAATGAGGTTAAAAATGCATCTCTGCAGGCAGAATCTGGTTCACTGCCATGTCCATGCTCATACAGCACCCCAATGCTCTCCTGAAGAGTTATGCATATTCCACTGACTTCAGCAAGTGTTTTCTCCCTTTTCTGTACTGCTTTCCTGAGAGATTTACTTAAGTGACCATTGAAATGCTTCAACTTGTGTAAGAATTCACTAGGAGTAGCAATAATATGTTTTTCTAATAGCCTTAGCAGGAGCTAACACTTACATGTATGGAGACATAATAAACAAAGATGGATTTCCAAATGATGTACAGAATAAGAACCTTTATAGTGTGAGCCAGTCCTCAGTAAACATGCTAATCCAAAAATTCTTTTCAGATGAACCAGTTCCTGGATTTGAATTTCTAAGGGTGCATATTTGGTAGAGTGCATGTGCACAATTTTATACGAAGAGAAATGTATCTGCATAGCAGGCTTGCTGTTGAAGTGAGAAAGCTGCAGGAATGCTGTGGTTTGCTCCACGGGGAGGGCAGCAGAATGATCCTAGAGGTGGGTTGGAGTCCTGAGCTGTTTATTTACATGTGTGCCTTGCAGGACACATTGACACAGGGACACAGAGCCCTCACTGGTGGAGCTGCTTGTCACTCACCTTTGGCTGCAATGGGTAAGTCTTCCTGTGTGTTTGGACACTAATAAGAAATAAAAATGCTAAGTAGCTTGTTTTACTTTACAGATCACATGAAAATGTATTAATTCCTTATGTTCTAAACATTTGATGTTATTTGGAGTGTATTGAGAGTGAGAAGTTCTCTTGGAGAAGCAAACATCATATTTTCTAAGTAATTCTAAACGACTTGTGAATGATTAAAGAGTGCTTTTTTGGATGGCAAGGTCAGCAACCAAGGTGGCAAAATATACTCTTCCCCTAGAGCAGTTCAAGTGGCTACTTTTCAAAATAGCGTCTTCCTGTAGGGCACTTTGACCTTCTTCTGGATTTTGTTTGTGCAATGAAATCCCAGTCCTGCCACTCAAGCACACACTCCCGCAGATTCCAAACAATGGCAAGTTTTCTGTGGCCAAGTCCCAATTCCCCCTCTTTAATAATACAGTTTAGTCTCCTGCTTTCGTATCTCTAGCAGAATGACAGGTTAGGAGCTCTTTTCCACTGTATTTGATTAGTAGAGCTGTATGTTTGGAGGGCTGGGCTGTTATTGTGATTGTTTTGGCATGATGGTAAGCAACGCACAGGTTTATTTGGAATGTATTAAGCCCTTGACATACTGTACTGTACTTCAGAGGCTCCACAATTTATTTTTTTTTTGTTGCAGCTTGCCTTTAGTTCTTGCCAATTTATTTCTCTTTCTTTTCCAAACAAAGCTAGGATTGTTAAATCCTAAAGAATTTTAATAGCTAGATCCAGTAACAGAGCTAATTTTTAATTTACCATTGTCTGGCCAAGTTTTGACTAAATAGAAAAAACTCTGTAAATGGGCTGGAGATGTGACCCACTAACCAACAGCATCAAAATACCCTTTTATTTAAAGACCTCTGGAATCAATGCTTTTGCTCCTCTTATCCATGACCATTTTCTGAAATACTGCTTTTAAGGAGTTCTCATAATGCAACCACTGCACTGACAAACAGTTTTGTCTGATCCAGTAATAACATTTCCAGGGGCAGCATTGCAGTTTGCCTTGGGTA
The DNA here is from genome assembly GCA_035583185.1 of Anabacerthia variegaticeps. NCBI lineage: Eukaryota > Metazoa > Chordata > Aves > Passeriformes > Furnariidae > Anabacerthia > Anabacerthia variegaticeps. The sequence continues at coordinate 5,902,250 of JAWWEW010000033.1, read as the reverse complement.
GTTATTGCCAGAAATTCTTATGGACTTTCTTAAAGCAATTACAACATTCATATAAACAGAGCATTTTTCAAGAGAACACTCAAAAGTGCAGAAGAAAGGAAGGATGTGCTCTTCCTTTTCATTTAGTGTCACCTGCAGAGATTTGCAGGTCCTGCAGATCAGCATGGCAAACAAAAATTTGAATGAATATATCCTATATATGTTTGCTGTATAAACCATGGAACAGCTGCCCAATGGCTTGTGCTGTTTATGCCCAAGTCTTTCACTTGTTTCAGCACAGCCAGCTGAAGACATCCATTTTCAGGATATTTTTGTGCAAGAGGCAGTGAAAAAAAGCACTGACTGAGGTGGGAGCAGGGAAGGAGACAAAGGAAATGTCTTCTGATCCCTCAGAATTTCCTAAGTTTGTCAGAACCCCTCCCAAGCTCCTGGTTCTGGGCTGAGCAAACAAGGCCTTCAGCTCTCAAGGAGTTAAGGATTGGTGGGAAGCTGCTGCTCTTGCTTAACCTCCTAATGTTTCTTTGAGGGGGAGGAGGAAACTCCCAGGGCTGGGGTGGGATGGGGTTTGTGAGTGAGGTTGTTTACCAAGGACACACTAAGGTTTGTAGAAAGCTGAGGCACTTTCTCTAAGCACAGCAGGGCTCTCAGGGATGAAAGCAAAGAACCCTCTGATCCCTGCCGAGGGGAAGGAGAAGGGGAACAAAGCTGCCTCAGTGGTGACTAATGAAATTATGACAAGGCGGCTCCATTGGATGGACTGTTAAAAATCATGATAGAGGAAAAGTCCATTTTACTCTTTACTTTCCCATTGTTTTCTCCATTCCTCCCCTCAGAGAGCTGTCCAAAGGTGGAGTCAGGGGGACCTTGACAGAATGCAAATGTGGATTTACAGCAAGAAAAAAAACACAAACCCCAAACCAAACCACTAATGGGTGAAAATGAAAAAAAGATTCATAATACTGTTCTACATATCATGGAAGTATATTATTTGTCCCTTCACACAGCCCTTAAATTATTAAGGAAACTTTTTCACTAACTTATGAAAAAGACAAGCAATTTTGAAAGGAAAATGACATTGGTGTTGTATTACAATGGAAAACTGCAGGATTTTGATGTAACTTTTAGTCCTATTTATTTTACTAATGATACCTTATATATGAAAAGCCTTATACAACTTAAGAGTCTTCAAGTTCCTGTCTGAATGCTAAATTAAGGCTTTTATACCCTTGTTCAGATCCCCAGACTGAAAACATTTGTGCCTGCAAATAGTCCTGGTGTGTATTTTGGTTTTTCCCCCTAAATACAGTTTTGGGGCTTTCACCTTGTCCAGCTCATTTCCTGATCAGCAGCAGTGAGCAAAATCAAGGGTTCAACTTGCAGTCTTGCTCACAGAATACATCCATCCATACATCCATCCATATCTCTCTTCCCAGCAGATTAAGAACAGTTTATTCAGTAATAAAAACGGCAGCACAGCAATAAAAGCTGCCATTTAAACTCAGTTTCATTGATGAAACCACTTACCCTTCAGCACTAACTCGTCAGTATTACTTATGTCTACATGGTTGAGTATCAGCAATAAATGTAACTTCTTCTTGAAAACTAAGCCTGGAGAGGGTCTGGTAGTGTTGCATACTCTGAATCAATAATCTGGAGGATTCTTACACAGATTCTTCAAGAAAAATATAGTGTCAGTTTTGTTGGTGTGCTACAAGTCTCTCATTGGTATATTGGTTTCATTGCAACAAACCAACAGATTGCTGTCACAAGGATACCTATGGAGCATGGTGCCATATATTCCTCTTATTAGGAGTTTGGGCACAGTATTTCCACTTGGACAGAGGTCAGATTACAGCCTATCTAGGCAGAGATATTTTTATCAGAAGCCATTTAACATTTAGACAAGCAATTATTCAATTATTCAATTACCCTACTGATCAGCAGCTTGTCTTCCTTGGACTCACTGGCAATCAGGAGGTTCCTTTCTTTCAGGCTTACTCATATTCTCGTTCAGATAAATCCAAGGATCTTGTTAGTCTATTTTCACTTACAACCTCTTATTGCAGAGTGCATGCTCTGATCGCTTCTAGCTACAGAAGTACTGAACTTGTTTATCATTTTGACAGATACATGATAAAGCATAAACTGGAGCTATGTAATCACTGCATGTAAAAAAAAAAAAGAAAAAAGCTTAATTACAAATTAAGGAGATCAGCACTTCTATCACTGTCCCATCTGTAAATTGTCTACAAGCTATTTCACACTGAACTTGCACCATTCAGTGCATACATATGTCAGTAGGATCAACATCTGAGGCCATATTTCCATTGTACAGCCTCTCTTGGTCATGATGGCAACTCAGCCTGCACTTTCAGACCTTGCTCTGAAAGCTCCTCATGTATAAAAGGGAATTATAACTCCTGAAAAAAGGGCTTATCACAAATATACAGGGAAATTGTGGCCATCAAATGACAGCTGGTAGTGGGAAGTGGGAGAGATACAACTGTTCACTTATGAATTCTGTCTGCTTTCAAAGATGCCGTCTGGGACACAGCAAGACAAGCAGGAAGAACTGGCATGGAACACTTGTCTTGTGTTTGCCCACCAGGAATTCTGTTGTCAGCAACTTTGCTTCCAAACAGCTTCTCTCTCAAGGTACGCCTAGCAAAGTGGAAGGGGGTGCTTGGACATGCCACCTTTTCCTTCCCACCATCATCCCTCATGGAAAAGAGGGAAGGGAAACGCAGGAGAAATGCCAGCACCTCTTTCAGACACTTAGCATTGCATTAAAAAAAAATAAAAATTCACTCAAAGTACACCAGTCCAACACAAGCCTGGAAAGCAGAACTTGGATAATTTGTTTCCAGGAAAAGTTTGTAGTCGTCTGGCAGTGTGTTGATATTGCTATAAAAATATTTATTCTTAGCTTTTAGCTAAGGTAAAATATGGATGACAACTATCCAACAATTAAAAATACAAGTAAGAGACATTGAAGGAGAAGAAGGGAGACTATTTTCAATGGTAAATGTTTTCTTATAGGGACCATCTTATACACTTATTAGCAAGCAGTACATGATGAAGGAGAATGGCCAATTAACCTCTTTCTAGTACCTTACATTGTAAGCAACAATGTCTTTGGTTTAAAAATCAAGTGTTCTGTTTTCATATTCCACTGGCAAACTGAACTCTGAGTGAGGGGAACATTTTAAGTGAATTCAGCTCTAACACTTCAGCTCAGAGGAAGCCAGGCTGCTCGTGCCTGGTTGGCTCAGCCTGAGGGACCACTTTCTTTCCTGAAATCCCTGGGAATTGACAAGCAGGGCTGTCTCCTCCACCGATACTCCCAAGCTTTACTCCCAAGCTTTTAGCTTCTTCTTCTTCTTCACCCCAGAGCAATGAACATCTCCCTGAGGGCCACTTTGAATTCCCATTCCGGTCTAACCACAGGGCAATTACCAGAAGATAGGTGTTGTACAAAGGGAGAAGCTGCCACTAGTTTAAGTGCCAGTCCCTCATACTCAGAAACTTGGAAAACATGAGCACGTAGAAACCTAAGTTTTACTGATCAGTGGGGACTGTTTATGGCACTGGATATTCTTGTGTATGATTCTAAAGTGATTTGGGAACACAAGATGTGTTTGATGTTTGGTAGTTGTAAGAAAGCTAATATCAGAATGAAAAAAGACACCTTAAGGGGATTTTTATCCCACCAAATACCAACCCTCGATGGACTGCTTGCAGTGTTTGGTGGAGTTGGTGGTGCTGATATTGACAAAGCAACTCTTTCAGTGTTCATATAGTTTTGCTTTTTAGCAAGACACGAAATTTCCAACAGCTGTACATGGGCACTAATGCTGCTGTTCAGAAGGGGTGAAGGTGCAGTGAAGTAAGGTCATGCTACTCGTTTTTGAGTAATAACCAACACAGTGTTTTTGCTCAGTATAACAGTTACTATTTGTGTGAAGACTTTTGGAATAGGGCTGGTGTTACTGGAATTCACCACAGCTCTTACAGAAGAGGTAATCCCTGAGATTGGGAAACACTGCTCATAAACTTGCCCAGACAGTCTGAACCCAAAGAGTCATGGTCTGCTTGATTTTTAGGTAACATCCCAAGGCAAATGTTGTCAGCACCTTGTGCAGAACTGGAACAGAGATAAGACACAAAAGAAAACAAGCATAAGACGGACAGCTTGACAGTCACCCTGGAACAGCCAGATTTCCTCGCCGACCTTACACTGTGCTAAAGGGCAGGTGAGACCTTTTAGCCCACTGAGCGAGCAAAGAGCCTGCCCCAACACCGAAACCTGCAAGGCAGCCAAAACTCCGCATTACGGTCCTCATCCTGCTCGCGAGTCGGAGTAAATACCCCCACCCCGCTGAAGAGGGTCCTTATTTTCTCTGCTTTATCAGTCATTTTGTGAAAACGAAGCTGGGAACGCGGTTTGCCCGCGGCGATGATGCTTAGCGAGCCCCTGGAGGGCAGCGACCCCGCTGTGCCTGCTGCCCGGGGGCGGCTTTCTGAGCGCAGCCTTCCTCAGCTCTCCCCACACAGACACAGACACACACCCACACATCCCCACTCTCGTTTCCCTCCGTGACCAGCGAGCCCAGAGCAGCGATGGGAGCCTGTTCCGCCGGGCTCCCGGCCAGGGCGGCTCTGCCCTAACGCGGCGCTCGGGGAGCCGCTCGCAGCGCCCCTCCGAGCCAAGGGGGTCCCGCCGGCCCCGAGGGCTGGGAGAGGGCGGTCGGGGCTCCAGTGGGGCCGGCTGGCAATGGCACCTTCCCCGGGACGGGCTCCCCGCGGGGATAAATGTCCCCCGGCCGCTTCGGGGACCGCGGGCTCCTGTCGTCCCACAGACCGGTCCCATGAGGGGGCTCCGCATTGCGCCTCGCCCCGTCCTTCGTGGGGACAGCCCTCGCCCCGTCCTGCCCGGGGACAGCCCTCGCCCCGCTGCCCCTGCCCGCCGTGGGAGGCACCGCACGGAGCGGCCGCTGCTGCCGGAGCTTCATCCCGTCCGGGGACACCCCGTGCGCCGGGCTGAGCCCGGGGGGACGGCGGGGGCAGCGCTGCTGGGACCGGCCCCGGGGCCCACCGAGAGCCCCCGGGCAGGGCCGGGCCGGGCCGGGCGGCGGAGCCCTGGATGCCCGCCCGCCGAGTGGGAGCGGGCGGGGAAAAGTTCCTCCCGTGCGCGCCCCGTCCGTCCGTCCCTCCCTCCTTCCCTCCCTCCCTCTGTCTGTCCGTCCGTGCCGCGCTCTCTCGCAGACACACACACGCTCACACCCCTTCTGCCGCCGCCCGCGGCCGGGGGGCACTTCTGAAAGGCGCTGTGGTTCCACACCCAGCCGGCGCTGACATCATTCCCGCAGGAGGGAGCCAGGAGGGAGGCAGGCAGGGCGGGCGGAGGCACCGCCGCCAGACGGTCGCAGCCCGCGGAGAGCGGCCCGTGAGTACCGCGGGCGTGGGGGGAGCGGGGAGGGACAAACACCGAGAAAAGGCCAAAATAAAAGGGGGGGAAATAATAAAAATCGCGGGCTTGTTTACTACGAAACGCATTTTCTGTGGGTGCCGCGCCGTCTGTGGGCCGGGCGGGGATCCGGCCCCGCCGGGTCGCCCCGGGCGCTGCTCCTCGGGGACGGGACGGGAAAGGCTCCTCGCCGGGGGCTCCGCGCTGGGACGAGCCGGAGGAAGGTCCGCTCTCCCCGAGGGATAGTCGCTTTCTGTTCTTTGCTGTGGCGAAGTCTCGGCGGAGTTCGCGTGTGCTGCAGTGAAGTGTGGCTGCTCTTGGCAGCTGCACCCCCCGCCCTCCCCGCCTTCCAGTGGAAGGAAAATACACTCCGATGTAATTCAGCGCAGATTTCGGTTTGTGAAGTTTTTGCCAGCTTTAAACGTTTTTCCACTGGAGTCAAAGTACAGTTTCGCTCGCTGGTGGTTTTTATCTCTGTGCAATGTCCCGCTTACATTGTGTGCCAGGCGCTAGACAGGCAGCCCTCGGTTAACATGGGTTGCCCGCAATATTGAGTATTGAATTTGAGAGGTCAGCTCCTTCTTTGGACATTTCTAGGAAGAATCGTGCACTGCTGGCCTTTCCCCGGCAGACATACCCAGGGCTCGCTCCTGCTCACAGAACGGTGCCACCAAGAAACATGCGGCTCAGTCTCTCGTTAATTTCTTGGCAGAAATACTTTGTTCACATGACTGAGGAAGGTCTTTTATTTTTATGTTTTTCCCATCACCTGGGAATAGTATGTAAATGATCAGCAATTATTGCAGTTGAGCATCTTAGAAGTATCTTCTGAGTTGATACAAGGCTGTGAAGAAACCTACTGAGTAGCTCTAAAATATACACTGGATTTTCTTGGAGTTTTCTTCAGGAACTTTGAAAATAAACAGCTATGGTTGGCTAATCTCCATCAGAAGGTGAAAACGTAGAACTTTCTCTTCACTTACTTTCAGACTCTGAGCATACAGTGCTGGTGTGTTAACTATGTAAAATAAGCCTTCTTGCTTCCCTGAGCAGATGTTTTTTTCTGTCAAATAAAAATAGTCTGTAGTGACTCTCATTCAGAGCTGCTCTCTGGATGTTCATGTTGATTTTGAAGGCTTTGCTGTCCAGGCAGAGTAAGGCAGCTCAGGAAAGAGCTGCGTGGCTGGACTGCTGGGGCTGAGGTGCCAGATGGGCAGGCAGACGGCAGGGGACTATTGGGCATGAGTTTCATTGAGAGCAGAAACGTGAATTGCAAGTTTGCTGGAGAGTCCTGCTACTTTTTTGTGACTGTGTGACAGATTAAATACTGTCCTATGGAATGCATCTGGGCTTTAGGTACTTACCTTAGCTGGTGAAGTCAAAGTGGGAATGGAAACAAAGATAGATGGATAACATGGGTCTTGACCTTTGCTTCAGAGACACTGAAAGAAAGAACTCTTGCCGTCCTCTGAATCCCCTCGTGAACTTGTAGAGTTGAGTTAGGAAATACTGTTGGGATACCTGAGGGAAGACTCATCCTCCATGCTGAATAAAGATGTCTACAGATTGTATCACGCCAGCTGCTTGGCTGACAGGGATGCTACCAGGTCAGCTGTCTGCCCAGCCAGGGATCCAGGAATTACTCTGCCAATAGCCATCAACATTAACTGAGGTGAAATGGAGCAATACCGTGAAAACTCTTAGGAGGTGATCAGTTTCTTGTTAGTATGCTCATTGGGGAAGGAAAATGGTCTCTTAATGTAATGTAAAATAAAAACAACATAGACAAGACACCACTGGTGTTGTATTCTTTACTTGTGGTCTGGAAAGACTTCTATCATAAGCACACAAACAGTGTTGATTATGCTGTGGATCTGCCAGTGAGAGAAAACAGTGACTTCTATTTGCTTACACAGATTTAAAACCTTGTTAATAAAGGAAGCTGTTCAACAGACTGAGCAGGTCAAGACTGAAGGCTGCTGCAACATCATTCTCTTAGACAAGGATTCTGTCTCAGTTCTTAGATGCTGTAGTTATTGTTGCTGGCCAACATTGCTTAGAAGAAATCAAGATCTCCATCTTACACCTACGTTTGGCTAATGCCATGGACCCCTTGATTTGTTAGCATCTCTTGCTCCACAGTTGCCTTATATCTTTCTCTTACTTCCATTGTCACTGCTTCTATTTTGTTGTCTTGTTTGCCTCAACATTGTTTTCCATCTTGGGTTTGACATTCCTACAGTGATTAGAAGAATGTTGCACTCATGAGTCCCATATGGATATTTAGAGAAGCAACACTTTCCTCCACTTTTGCTAGGTATATTAGTCGTAGTCTGTGTCCTTTCATGATGCATGTCCATTTAAAAATTAGATGGATGGCAGCACAAGGAGACTTTTCCCTTTTCACCTCAGCAGCTTGAGTGTATTTTTATTTTCCACTGGCACTTCATGTTCTATTTGTGCCTAGAGCATCATGTAAGACATGACACCACCACATAAATCAGTACAAGAATGTGTTTAATTAAAGAGATAAATAGGTCTCTGGGGACAAGATCTTTTATATTGCTAGCTGGCAGATGTACTTTCCAGGTCCTCCTCCATGTTCCTGTTGGAAGAAGACCCAGTAGAATGAGGCACTGTGTTACACAGGAACTAATGAGAAAGAGATTTACTCTGAAGTGAAGCAAACACTTTATGTAAAATCCATGCAATACTTCAGCATAGCCAGATTTGAAAGTAGAAAGGAATGCACAGCTTTTATTGAAATCATGTTGGTCTCAGAGGGAAAGCAGGGGAAACATAAGCACAACACTAAGGAATTCCATTCATGGAGCTGTTTGTTAAGGTTTGTTTGGCTTTTGGATGCTCAAAGCAAACCAGTGATCTTTGCAGTGGAGTTTCAGTCTTCGCTATTTTTGTTGAAAGCTTTGCTATTTTAGAGAGATGATAATTTTGTAAAATATCAAAATGTCATGTGATGCTCATGACTTCATTAGGAAGATAAGCATCTTAATTCTTAGAAAATAGATCTTGCTGGGTGGGATTCAAGAGAAAACCTGATGTCCTGAATTCATCCATCAAAGGAATTATTATTTCTTCACTGAATGGGGAAAATGTAATTACACCTTTTTATTTTGCCGATGAAGTTTCATGGGCAGGTTTAATGATGGTATGTGCATGCCAGGTGAAGCCTCATAATTTGGGTGTGACCTTAAAATATAACCCTCTGGCTGTGTAGAGATCTTCACAGGAGTCTGTAGGTGTGGCAGAAAGTGGACTGACTCAAATACCCCTCAGAGATGGCTATAGGATATGTATTTATGGTTTTACTTCACTGGTTCTTAAAGGCTGTGCTGTGTTTGGAGTTGCACAGGCTGCAAACAGGCAAGGTGGGCAGTATGAATGCTCCCTCAGGTGTTTAACGCAGGCGTTAAGTGTCCTGAAATACACCAAAATTCTGGCTTGCTTCCACACAGAAAGTGGCCTTCCAAAGTCTCTGGGTATCTCTGCTGAGGTGCATGTGCTGATGGTGGTTCTGCAGCCTCACCTGCTTGGTTCAAGTGCAGAAACCAAATGAAGTCTGGGAGAAGAGTCTGATGTGGAGCTGTGGGGAGCTGGCTGAGCCTGCCCTTCTGTCACATGCCTGATGTGCCTTCACCTGGCACTGTGGCTGGTATGAAATGTGGCTCTGCAGGGACCCAGCCACTCCTTGGGCCCCCAGCCTGGCCGAGGTGGAGCCACAGAGTGGAGCAGAGCTGACGTGGGGTAGGTGAGGTGACTGGGCTGTTTCCCGAGAGCACCAGAGTGCACAAGAGCGGTGCAGTGATTGTGCTCAAACAAGGGGTTTGAAATCCTTCCACCTGGACTTGTAAAGTTCACATTGCAACCTTTGAGTTCTGCTTTAATCTAACCAATTGCAAATTAGGAGGTAAACATGGCATTCTGGAGGTAGGCTGGGTATTAAAGCCAGTCATATGCTACGGTGTTGCTGTGAAACAGGGTAGTAATAGTTGTTGTGGAAGAGTTTCTCTACTTTGTAGCCAACTGTTGTATCAATAGAAATGTATTTTCACACTCTTGATAGATGATGTGTAAACTCTGAAATAACTAAAACCAAAATTTCTCAATACAGAGCTAGTCTAAGCCAAATCAAAACAAGGGGTTTGAAAATTTAACAACAGTGAATGCAACACATTTAATTGCTAGCAATTTCCACAGAGCATCTGCCAAAGTTAAAACAATATCAGCTTTCATTTCTACTGAATTAAAGGCATTGCTTTCAGTCTGGGAAGACAGACCTTTTCTGCCTTTGTTTGTTGGTTAATTAGGTGGAACAGCATAAATCACTCGAGCTGTTCTGTTGTATCTGGAATAATCTCTGGATAAGCAGCAGTCTGTAGTCAGTAGACCCCGGGGTCTGAGATTTGCTCTCAGGACTGTGCTAATGTGTAGTCAATGCCACAGGTGTGCTTTTTTCTTTCTTTCTTTTCGTTGACTAAGACTGAGGATGTGTTTAATCTGTCAGCCTGATATAAGGTCTGGTATTATACTTGGTCTGTCACTCCCTGCCCTGCCAAGGTATTGAACAGGGACAGCGTTGACACTGAAACGTGGCCACACAGTGAGTGAGCAGGGGTGAGGCCAGGCCACACCTCACTTCAGCTATTTGCTTCAGAAGCAGGTTCCCAGGAGGCTTCTCATAGCTTGAATAGCTTATCAGAACACCCCCGGGTCTTTATCCAGCTCCATGGAACGGCTGCTTCCCCGAGCCAGGGCTGTGCCAGCAGGCTCTGGAGAGCCCTGTGGGTCCTGACCACTGCCCTTGAGTGCTGGGAGGCAGCAGCAGCCCGTGGGACACCCTCTGACAAGGGGGACAGGCCTGGCTCTCTCTTGGAAGCTTTGCCACCCACCTGAGAAATGAATCCTCCCTCCAGGCTGCCTGTGTGTCATCAGGATCGCCCTGTGTTACTGCACTGCCCCACATCAGCCTCCAGTCCTTGCAGGAGAGCAGGGAATTCAGCACAGTGCCAGGGGCATGGGTACCATGCAAAAGCCTGTTTGAAAACAGACAGAGACCTCAGAGAAACTGTTGGGATTGGCTTCACAGGAGCGCAGAACTGGAGGGTCCCCTCAGGACACCAGGTCTGCAACTCTACTAGCACAGTACTGCATCACATAAATCCTCTTTTTGTGGAGGCTGCTCTCTTTTTCCTGTGCTGTGGTGTTTGTAAGGCTGTTCCAGAACGTGATAGCTCAAAGAGTTATAATTTACATCCTAAATGTGCTCACACCTGATTTATAGCCATTTATTTTCATCTCTAAGTTAAACAGTTCTTTTTCCTTCTATGTGTTTGCCTTGACCTGCAAGCAAGTATATCCCCAGTCTGTCTTCATCTTTGAAAATGAACAAGTCAGAACGAGAAGTTCTTGTCTTGTTAAGCTTAGGAAAACAACCTTTTAGTACTTTTAGACCAGTTTGGTTGTTAAGAAGGTTTAAATGTAGACCACAACTTTGTTTATACTGAAGTGGTATCTGGTGCACAACAAGCAAACTGGCTGAACAGAGAGGACGCACTGAACACCTGAAATGATGTGTGCTTTTCTTTATTTTCTGAGAATACAGTTAAGCTCTATCCATACATACTTCAGGTTACAAACATTTTGTAACATGTTTTGCAGATGCCTTTGTGAAAGCTCAGAGAATACATTTATGTTTTGTAAGAAACCAGAAACTGCAGTACAAAAGCAGTTCCTCCTTGCAAATTACTGCTGGGTTTTCTTAAACAATATGTGCTCTTTGAGAACTGATCTCTTGATCCATGGGGTATCTTTGATTAAACACCATTTTTTGTTAGCATTTTCCAAAGGCATGTGAGGCTCAGCATAAACTGAGGGTGGAAGAGCAGATGGTGAATGGCACAGGCAACAATTATGATAGGAATTAGAGATTAATTGTAACCCTTTCAGGTGTTATTTAGTAATATAGCTGTCTACCTTAGATGTAGACATAGAACAGTTGAAATCTGAGAAATTATTATCTAGCATAAAAGTACAGTTATAAGAAAAAGTATTTTAGGGAAAGAGAATAATATGTAAAAGATTTACTTTTGAGGAAGATGCTGATTTGTGCTGCTAGAGGAAGAAAAACATAGGCTTTCTGCTGAGCACACATAACCCTCTAAAGAGCAGTTTTGAAAAGATGGAGGCTTAAAGATTATAATTCAACTCTGCCTGTAGTCAAGGGTCTGTCAGCGTAGGCATCTGACTTTGTACCTGCTACATTGTCTTCTCAGCATTTAGTTGCTGTTACACTTCTCTTCCAGGTTTTGATGGAGTGTTTGAATACAACTATCTTGAATTTTTTAAGCTTCAGGCTATTTTTTTTTAATTTTTAGGATTTTCAGGTAAGGCATCAAAAGGCACATTTTCCCTGTAAGTGACACTTCCCCACCCCACGACAGGGCATTGTGTTAGTTTTCCCATAGGTCCTGCTGGTTTTCTTCTGCTCAGTTTGCCCACAAAGGCTTCATGGCAGAGTGACTTTCCTCTCCAGTTCACAAAGCAGGGCCACAGTACAAGGAGTGGTAGGGCAAGTCTAAACCCAGTCCAGACTTGTTTGCAAATAAACGACTGACAGAGTTACAGAAGTGGCAGCAGTGCTGGCATCCCTAGGTCAAAACTTTATTAAAGGCATTCCTAAGAAATTAGAAACATCAGCTTCTTTGGGTCTCTGTACTCAAAGCTGGCAGTCTGCATTTTTACTGCAATTTGTCTCTTGGTTTTGTTTGGAAATGTATGGAACAGCAGGGTTATAATTTCTCAAACTTTGGAGTTTGGGCTTAATAGCATAGATCTAATGAGAAGGACAGAGTGAGAAGGGAGGAATCCCAAGGAAGATCTGCCAGACCTGGCTGTAAGCACCATCTGTCCCACTTTTGGTAACTAGGCAGGGTTTCTGAGGAGGAACCTCCATGTAGTGTTTATGGAGTCGATTCAGAAAGAGCTGGGAGGGTGTTCCAGCATCCCCTCACACATGGGTGACAGGCAGGCCAAGAACATGAGCTTGTTCACTCTGAGTTTGCTATTGCACAGGGAATCCCACCAGTACGAGCAGGACAGACACACATCCAGCTGCTGTGATAACAAGGTTTTACTAAGCTACAGGTGCATGTTTGTATTAGTCGTGGTGCACACAAAAAGCAGACCTCAGGGCTTTGGTTGCAAGGCAAGATTTTCTGGATGATGGATAAAAACTAGTATCACATCTTGCCAGTTTGTCTCCACGTCTGTGTATTTCACTATCAAAATACAACAAGTTGACTGCTGTAATTGTGCTGGAGGTTGCTGGGTCGTAACACAGCCTGTTGCAAGGGCACCAACAAATCTAGACCTGGCAGGATGACTCTACTTTCATTTTCTGCCATTGAGTTAAAAAAAGCATAAGTGTTGCAATTCAAATAGAGCTCTAGAAAATGGTGTGGACTAATTTTTGCTATGTTGATTTTTTCCCCCTTACTGTGGTTGAGTGCAGGGAACATTGATTCATTTCCGTCTCATTTCCTTGCTTTGTGAGGAAGGACTTTGAAAAGCAGCTGGAAGTGTAAGTGACAAGCTCTCTTCCTTCCACATGAAACAGGTAGCACAAAGAGCTGTGGGCTTGAGTGTGTTCTCAGTGAAGCAATTGCTTGTAAGCAGAAAGAGCTGATGGTGTCTGTGCCATCCAGGGGCTGACAGGACATTTAGCCCCCTTGATTCCAAGTCCAGCATTAAGTAGGGGCCTGAAATTTTATTTCCTGAAGAACACAGATTGTTCTTCATGCTTAGCTTCATACCAGGAAGAAATTGGGTGGGAGCCCATTTACTGCATAGACTGTTACTCTTCCTTTGCACTTCCCTCCTGGGTCCCCATTCAATATTGTAGAGGTCTAGTGAGAGCCAGCCAGTGCTTCTTGGAGGTCTCCTGCCCAGCCAAAGAGCTCACTGGCTGAAGGACATGCTGTTTCTGTATGGACTGTTAGCTGTGTAACACCTGGGCATGAAAACAGGTCAGGATTTGAATGTACACTTGAACAGGAAGAATAGGCTGGATAGGGTCCAGTTCTACAGTCTATTCAATTCACTGAACACAGAGTATGTGAGCACAAATACAGAGACTTCCACATCTGTTGGTAGACCTGTATTTTTAATTACTGAACTACATTTATAAATAAGACTTTAATAAAAGCAAACCCTCATTTTCTATGTAGTTTTGCACCTGTGAGCAATAACAGTAGCAGCTCACGTCATGCACCAGAGAACTATCAATTTATATTTCAGGGATTCCTGGCAGCAAAGCTTTTGCATGCTCTTTATAAACCTACCTGCAGTGTTAGCTTTAAGATTAGCACTCCTGTCCTATAAAGTGTTTAAAGGTTGGTTCGTTAAAGTAAGGGTCCCGTGTCATCATCTAAAATAGAACTGGATTGCTTCAGTTGTGTTTTCTTTTTCAATATCCATTAATGACACAGGAAAAAAAAAAAAAAGAAAAGTGCAAGGATGTTTTTATCCTTTCCAGATTTCTTGAGTGATAGAAATAGAAGGGCTCTTCTGTAGCTGACATGGAAACAATCCAGATGTGTGCCAGCAGGGCAGGGGCACAGCAATTGCCAGGGGTGTGAGGGCGGGTGGCTGCACTGGGCACCTGTATCAGGGCAGCCTTGCAGCCTGGGCACATGGCCAGGGGAAATCTGCTGCAACAGAAAATGCCAGGCAGGTGGTCCTGTGGAAATTGCTCAAAGCACGGATGAATGTCCAGGTACCACAGACTGTGAGTAGGGTAAGAGCAATAGTCAGCTTGGAGAACACTGAAAGGGCAAAGTGTAGAAATACAGTATGAGTTTGGATATTATCTGCCTCATTTTAGGGAATATACTCTAAATTATATCTTGTGATTTTGGTTCTCCCAATTGATAAATTAATGCAGGCAGAAGGAATAAAGAGACTGGAGTAAGTTGTTTGAACTGGTGTAATTATTTCCTTGGTATTACATTTCCTGATTTTCTCGTCCTTTATGTTGTTTCATATTTAGGCATTAGAGGGTTGTTGAAATCCTCAAAGCTTTTGCTGGTTTGGGAGAAACTCTGCCATCTGAACTTACTTCACTTTTGATTCCAGTGCTGAGACTCACACAAGAAAAGCAGAAGCCTTCATGGTTAGTAAAAGAAAAAAAAAGTTGACAGTATCACTCTGTTCCTTATAAACCAGGGGATTTTATGCAAGTTTAGAGACAATTGTAAGGGCAAAATGTGAGCCAACTTCTGAGTTCTCTGTCATGAGACACCAGATGTGGCACAAGAACTCTGAGCAAAACGAAAGGACCGTCATGTAAATCAAACATTTTATGATGCATCACAAGATGACAGACTTCTCATGCTACAAGTATATAAACTTTTTCTTCTGAATTCACATATTCAGGCTTAATCACAGCACTGAGGGCAGAAGAATTGACAATTAAGAAGGTTTGCTTTGATTCAGTGTTACACCAGTGACCTCAAGAAAGTTCAGCTGAGCCGAATGCTTGTTGATGGCCCAAAGACCTGCTGTTCGAGTTGCAGTGAAACATCTCAGCACAGAGAGCTGCAGGTCTGGTAACTGGTTCAGCAGGATCCTCTGCCCCTGCTTTTGGGTGTGTCTTTTCAGCACCCAGAACATGGGTGAGGAGCAGTCTGCACACCCCCAGCCTCGGCCTGCAGTTCTGCAGCCATTTCACTGCCTTTCTGAGTGTAAACCAGGACTGTCTGTGTTGAGATTTTCTCATACATGGACTCGGATGAAGAGGATAGAAAAGCCTGACTTGATCTTAGGAAGTGAGGGCAGCAGCCAGTGTGGTAGGGTAAGCTTTAACCTTGCCAATGCAAATGAGCACAGGATAAACATACGGTACTATGTACGTGTTTCTGTGGTTGCAAAAATCAAGTATGCACAAACATGAGAAATAGCCTGGCAGCAGAGTTGAACTGCATGGGAAGGAATGAAAGCATGTGTTATGGAGATGACATTTGGGCTGGAAAGTAATGATAAAACTTCTACTAAGAGCTGTCAAAGACAGTGTTTTCATTTTTGCTTGCTTGCTGTACTAAACAGCAGGAAAGATTCAAATAGTCATGTTTCTTTGTACTGATGGACTTTAAAGATACACTTTATCCTAAAGATAAACTGAGGGGTTTTTTTGGCAGGGGGGTGTGTGTGTAATTTGACATAGGGTGGCAATCCAGTTTTGTAATGTGTTTGCTTGCTACAGTACAGAAATGTCGGCACCCCTGGCCTGGATACCTTATTTTACCGTGCAGTTCTGTGACTGTTGTACTGTTTTATCTTGTATAAAGGTTCTTGTCTCTGCATGTCCAGAAGATTATAGCAGAGGCCCTCTTAGCCACTTCTGGTAAAGCACATCAAGTTCTCACATGGGAAGTGCAAACTACTGCTTCCAATAGTCAGTGTTACTGCAGGGATTTGAGAGAAGTGTGATGGCTGTGTTTATCCTCCCTGTGCAAAATAAGGCAGCACTGGAGTATTACCCACAAATGGTTCTTCTGCACCAAGTGAAAAAAGAAAATTTGTTGTTAATGCAACTGGCCATCAGTTTTCAATGTGTTTTAGCAGCATTTGTGGCAAACCTTATTACCACAGCAAATCTGGATGTGTTCAGTGGAATTCTCAGAACTCACTCTTTCTGGATTCAGTGGCACTCTGCACTTGTTGCCCAGCAGTACCTGTACATTTCTGCCTTACACCATACCTTGTGAAGTGGCATTAAGTGCTGAGCCTTGCAATTGAAAGAACTCATGTTGACGTCCAATGTCATTCTTACTATAACACCCCACTCTGGTTTTAATGTCACATGTGATGAGCTGAGTCAAAGGTCATGTTCTCTTTTGTCAGAGCTTTGCTGGAGGTTGGTGCAGGGAGGTTCCTGACACAGCTGCAGGTTGACAGGAGAGCAGAGCTGGAAGGGGGCTCTGAAGGTCTCGAGTGCAGACTCCTGTTCCCAGCCAGGGGTTAGTTCAGGACGTTCTGGACCTTGCTTCACTCAAGTCAGGAAGATATCCAAGAATGGAGATCCCACAGTCTCTTGGGCCCTGTTCCAGTATGTAACCATGCTCATTGAATATAATTAAACTTTTTTTCACAATTGGAATATTCCTTGTTGCAACTTGTGACTCTTGCCTCTGGTCTTCATCATGTACCTCTGAGAAGAGTGGTACCATAATCTCAGTTAAAAGATAGCGTAGTGTGTCCAAAAAGCCTTTCTCATATGTGTGTGTGCATGTGTGTGTAAAAACTATTAAAAGAATTCAAACCACTTTGGGGAATGATGAACAATATCTGTTGCATCCATGCCTACAGGCAGTGTACTTCAAAATCAGGAACACCTTGACTTGAGAGCGTAGTGTGTATTACTGCAAATGAGAGAAAGTAAAAAATCACTCTGTCCAGGAAGCTTTTTTTCATCTTACCTGTAATTAAGAGACTAAAACAGAAGAGTCAAGCAATGGTTCATTTAAGGGAAGACTCTTGCAAGAGCAAGAAGCCATTGAAGCAGCATGTATTAGTACTGATAATAGGGCAATGCTTCCAAAGCTGCTCAACAGCAATGGAAAAAATGACTGCAGAGCCCTCTATCACTTCACACATTAATACCAGAGTTTTACTTGAAAGAGTCTGATCACTTCTGTGCATCTTCTTAATATAGCTGTGTGCAGACTGTCGTTCAGTGAATAGTGCAAAGTTTTGCATAAATTAAAGAAAATGTAAGACATAAAAGGATTTTAATCTAACCCAAACTGCTGGTGGTTCCACTGAGCAGAATGGCTTCAGCCAGGTCAAACAGCAGTGCCAGCTTGTTTGCTCTTGCAGGTGCCCTTCATTTTAAAAGAGTGAGGCAAAGGCCCCTGGCAGGTGGCAGCTTCCGCAGGGGTTTCAGATGCTGTGAACAGAACTGTATGAACAGTTGTGAACCCAGAGAGAGCCCCTGAGAAACAGTTCGTGGGGAATAAGAAACAAAGAGGGAGCCAGCTAGTCTGCAGAACAGGATGTTGCCAAAGTGTTTGGTTAGTAATGTATTATTAGAGTAAGAATTCTGAATCCTAGTGCAAAGAGTATTCTCAGAAATTCTCCCTGTGCAGATGTAACTGTGCACTTCCCCTGCTCGTAGGGAGAGGAAAGGAGCTGCCTGCTGCTGGGAGAGGTACCCAGACTGTCCACGTTTGGCAAAGGAAAAGGTTCTTGCTGAGGGAGTGGGAGGACCTTGAGTCTCCAAAGTGAGCTTTTACATTCCAGCATTGTCTGGAGTGGAGGAGGACTAATAGTTCCCTCTGAGAGATGAAGGCCAGAATTTCTGCCTTGAGAGGGATGCAGACACTGTAGTAGCCTCTGTGTCACTGCTGGCTGCATCTCAGGAGAGGGAGCTGCTCTTTGCTTCCCACCCACAGATCACAGAGTTTCCCTGGAAGAGCCTCCTCCTTCCTCATTGCTGTTGTGCGGGCTGGGATGAACCACAGAAACTTGTTCTTGCTCTCCGTGGGAAGGGAAAGTTTCTAGGAGTGACTGAAGCCCACGGATCTTTCTGTGCACTTCTGGGATCCCTGCTCAGGTGTGACAGATTGGAGAACCGGTTCTTGTTGTCATTTCCTGGTATTAATTACTTGGAAACGGCCTTTCCTTCCTCTCCCCCAGTGTATTTAACCTCTGTATTAATGTCTCTGTGTGCACAAAAGTTGAAGCAGCTCATGAAAGCAGCTGTTGCCAACAAGTCAGGAGGAAGTATCTAAAGATGTCTGTTATGAAGGGTCTTCATAACAGAAACATCAAGCCTTTCTTACTGTCCTTTTTTTGTTTGTTTGTTTGTTTTAAAGACAAAACAAAAGCCTCTTTCATTCCACCTTGGCTTTATTTGGGTAAAATATAAAATATCTTCTCTTCAGCCATACATGTTTATCCATCCTGTTGGAAACACTTCTGTTTATGGCTGAAAACAGTAAAGCAAAAATATTCACTTATTCACTTGATTGAAGATCAAGTGGATTTTTCTGTGCTAACAAGTCTTGTTTTTACAAGATTGGTTTTAATTAGGTTGCATCTTTTGGTCTCTTGCTTTATGATACTTCATGTAATAAGATGAAATTGTATTGTTATTTTTAAAATAATACTGAGTACAATTTCATTCTCTCTCCTTATATGGCAGATGACTGTTGCATTATTGTCTGCTTAGATACCATCAGTGCAAGAAATGAAACTCAGAAAAAAACCAGCCACAAGACAAGAGGGTGCTGTGCAAAGACTGGTACATTTCACAATGAAAATATTTTGATGTGGCATTATACAAACCCACAAAATATCTTCTTTTCCTTCTTCCTTCCCTTCATTCAAGCAAGGCTTGATAGAGAGCCATGAATGACATTCTAGAAGCAGAGCTGGATTCAGAGGACCTTGAGTCACACAGCAGAATGGGCTCGTTGGAGGAAATTGCCACTTTCTGCTCTTTGTTGTGGCCAAGAAGACAGTTTGACAGAGAGGGAATGGGAAGGAATACAAACTTGAGTAGCTGCTTTTCCTATTTTAGGATTTGACTTGGCTGTCCCATTCAGTCATTCCAAGTAGATATGGATATAAAGTTATCCGATCATTTTTCCCTTAAAACACTTTAATACTGTTTGCCTTTGAGCTTGTTATGACACTCTACTGCAGGGGAGATGTAAAGGATTCGTTTGGAACTTCCAGTCTCAGTTCAGTGTGTTATGACGCTGTTGATTATCTTTGTGTTAAAGTTTTGCAGAGTAGTTATATTTTGACCCAATGAGAATTCCATGGGAGCTGCTTCAAAATGCTGTCAAAGTAGTCCTTTTATTGAGTTAAATTATCCATGTGGTTCGTGACTCTACTAAATGGCAGTAGGAGAGAGGGGATTAGATATTAAAAAATCATGGAAGTCCTGGAAAAAAGAATATAATCATAACTGTCCAATCTTCCAGATATTTGCTGTGATATTATGTGGATGGGGTCATTTGGCATAAAAGAATGTGTCCAAAGCAAAGGAAGGGGAGAAGCATGGGTTCATGAATGATAACATGCAGATTATGTACAGAATGGTGCATCTTAAATGCAAACAGAAGATCTGCCAGACTGAAGATTCCTTATAGCATATAGTGTGTATAAATTGGCAAGCATTTCTATACAAGAAGAGAAATAGATATACCAAGCAATTGCACTTTTCTGTCTATTAGTAACAGTAGTTTTCCCTAACCTGTTTGTTATGTGCCCACAGATTTCCTGGAGATTCCAGTTAAATACATTTTCTGGTTCCTTTATACATAAGAATATATTTTTTTCATGTGAAATTGTAAATGGGTTAGATAAGGTATGAAGAGAATTGGTAGCCTACAGAGAGTATTAAGTGACTGAACATAAAATAACTAATTGGATTATTACATGAATAATGGGTTTATTCAACCCTACTAGTCAAGGCAATATATGGAAGAAAATGGTAGTCCTTAGTCATTATTTAGTGGATAAAAGTTGAACAAAGGACATGAGACCTAAGGTACAACATAGCTGTTAATAAATCTAGAAGGTAGTTCTTGATGTACTTAATCTTATTCTACAAGCATGTTTTCAGATCTGTTTCCTCCTACTTTGAAAGGATGGTTGAAACAAGACTTTGCTATACCCAGTGGAAATTCCATCACCACGTGCACATGAGGCTGTAATTTGAAAAGCACTGCTCTAAAAGCCAACATGAAGAACTTGTCCATCCCTGCTGGAGAGGCACACAGAAAGAAACTTCTCTGTGTGTTTATTCACTGCAGCCATCCCGCTGGAAGGTTGCAAAATATACCTTTTGGCTTCCTTTCAAGTTGTGATTCATTTTAACACCAGTGATGCCGGTTAAGTATCTCTGCAGACAGAACATGTGCTGTGCACTCAAACTGCACCCGATGGTCCTGACTCTGTGAAATACTCATGCTGACCTTGACTGCTCCCAGCCACAGAGAAGCAGAGGAATTGCAGGCTGATCCACTGACAGCTTTTAAAGGTTGTTCATGTCTGTCCTTATGTTTGACAGATTGATCTCAGACTAAAGCCTCCACAGAGCAAGGATGTTGATTCTTCTGGCTTTCATTATCGTGTTTCACATAACCTCAGCAGCACTGCTGTTCATCTCAACTATTGACAATGTAAGTGCCATTTTCTTTTTCTCTCAAACATGCAGGCATTTCTTTGCTTCATAAAAATTGAGTTTTTCTTCTGCAGTTGGCTTCAACTCACTTACTGGGAGCACATAAGGTGGAGCTGTGGGAAATGGTTCAGCTGGGTATGAGAGAAAGGGAGGGAAAAAAATCTACTGTCCTTTTATATCAAGTACATGTGAAATGAAACAGCCCCTGATTAATGTGTTGGGCTGATTTCACTCAAGGTGTGCTTTGCCTCAGAAATGGCTGTCCAAGATGCTCAGTTAAGTCATGAGAGGCCCCGTGTCCATTCAGTTGAAGCAGTTTCAGCACAAAGTTTTAGGATAATTTATATTGTATTCTTTTCAAATTTCATTTTTGTGGCCAGAAAGAATTTACCTTCCAATGTTTACATCTAGCTTTCAATTTAGTTTTCCTCTTTCTAAAACAGCCCACTATCCTGATCAATAGTCTGTGCACTGGACTCTCTCTAAGGGGTCTGGTGTGTGTACAGACTTCTGGGATTAAAACATTTGCTGCTGAAAGTACTTTACTGTTCAGTGAAGCTGGTTTGAATCCCAGTTTCCAGGACAATGCTCCAACTGAAATGATGTGTTACCCACAACTTTTTATTACAAAATTGTACAAACTCAGATGTTATCTTTCAGTCAGCTGGTTGATTTGTTCCATGGAGAGAGGTCATTAGTTGAGCACTAGAGCAGGTTGTCTTACCCTGCTCCTTTGAATATTTGGAAAGCAAGGACAGTGGGCAAAGCAACTTATTCTCAGTTCAAATCCCCTACGTACAAACCAAGTTATTACAGAAACAAAACCCTATGCACTCTGTGTCATTAGCTATACTTTTAAGCAATTGCAAACTTAAACTGTGCAACCACCTTCTATTGGATTTTAGGATCTTCAGAGGCTTTTTATAGTAATGAAAATAACTCTGAAAAGATTATATAGTGCTCAGAGCTGAAAAATAATATATTGAACTTGGCCTGCAAAATCCAAATGAATGGCATCCTGAGAAAGTAGTGCTTTTTCTTAAAACACAGTGTTCCTGTTACACATATTGCTACTACCATAATACATTATAGTTTTTACTGCAGTATTGTTTGCAAAGCTGCACAGTAAGCTGTGAGGTTTCTGGAGTGCCTGTTTAAGCAGCAGATCCTACCAGGAGTCATATTTAAAAGTCATATTTTGTACAACTCTAGTCAAAACAAAGGCCTGGGTAGCTATTGGAATGGGAATGGGTTTCCTGAGGAAATGCCACTGTGTGGAGTGCTTGTCGTTTTCCAGGCTGCCATAAAAATCTGTTCAGACACTGCAGTTCCACTTTGCTTTGAATGTTGAAACCTCAAAACAGAAATACCACAGGAGGATCTTAATTTGTCAGTAGCCACTACCAGTCAGATGCCACAGTGTCCATAATGCATCTGTCCACTGACAGCACACATGACTGCATTACACTGAGATTCATCAATTCAGTGTCAGGAGCCACAACACTTATAAAGGACTTCTGTTTCATAGATGTAAACCCTGCTGGTTCCTGCAAATTAGCAAATGCTGTACCTTCAAAGAGATGTGCATCCTGAAAAGGGTCTGGATGCACAAAGCAGATTTTGCTTAGGTGTCTTCCAGAGAGAGCAATCACTGACTACCCAGAATTTCTGCCCAGACAGTGGAAATCCCTTGTGCTTTGGGGTGTTTAAGACTCCCTTTCCTACTTTACAGAGGTCTAAAAGGAGAATGACATGTGGATGATAACACCCTTTATTCCAAAATACCATTACATCTCAAATTTAGTTTGAGTGGTTAAGTACCAAAAATGAACAGAAAACTGTTCCAGCTGTACAGCTGATGGACACCTAAGGAGTTTTGTGGGCTTTTTTGATTTTTTTTTCTCTGTAAGAGCCCTTTACTTTTATTTTGCAGGCCTGGTGGGTAGGAGATAACTTTTCTACAGATGTCTGGAGAGTGTGTACCACGAATACTAGCACCTGTATGGCTATTACTGATCAGTTCAGAGGTGAGTGTCCCTCTATGCCTGATCTGGTGAAATTGCTGTGAAATTTGCAGGGGCAATAATGTAATTGTTCAAAACTCTGCATGCTCTAAGTGCGCAGGTCTTCTAAAAACTTTAGTACTCATTTTTCCTTTTGGAAAAGCAACTGTTCCGTCAGTTTCTGTGAGACGAAAGCAGAAGGAACTGTCACATGCACTTAAAAGCCCAGTGCAAGAGAGTAAACACAACTAACAAGGAGTGATAGAGTTCTTAAAAAATTAGATCAGGGAAAACAGCAAAGTCATCTGAAAGTGATAGAATTTGCCTCAGAATTGGACTTGCAAAGAAGAACCTAAAAATACTGGCTGTGTACAACAATGGGGGAAAAGTAGAATAAAAGCCAGAGTTTTAGCAAAGAGGCCTTAATGTACAACCCAGCATAATACCCTGCTTTGCAAAAAAGGAAAGTATTCCCAAATGTGACATTTGCTTTATTTCTCCACTTTCAATCTGGGTGTATATTGAAGAGGTAGATAATTTGAAGAGCTCTGTACTCATGAAGTAGTTTTGCTTTCCAGCTGTGAGGTTGGTCCAGGGCATCTAATGTGCAGTGAGATGATCCATCACAGACATATCTCAGCTAAGAGGGATTTAAGGGTTTGCATGGGATGAATTGCTGTGCATCCACTGCATCTGGTCCCCAAACTGGTGGGTGATGGGTAGTTCAGGAATGTCTGCAGCTCCCAGAGCTCTGGCTGCAGTGGCTGTGGGGCCACAGGAGCTCAGCAGGGCTGAGCAGTTACACAGAGCAGCTACACGCAGTTAAAAATTTATTGGTTACTTTAGCTCCTAGTTAAGGAATTGACAGGATAGAAAACCCAAATCTTTTGTGCTGAGCGTGGATATCCTGTCTGGATCTACATCTACATCTGCCTGGGTAGGGCTGTCTGCAGGTCTGGTGGGAGGCTGGGCTCTGCATTTGTGAGCCAGCTGGGACAGCTGGCACTCTCACTGTGCCTTTAGTATGTATGCTGATGGTAGCAAAGGATGTGGTGTGGGAGAAAGAGTCTCTTCAGTATTTTTATTTGGTTTTATGAGAAGCTTTTAAGAGTCCTCAAACCTGTGGCTGCATTAATACCAAGGAAGCAGGGAAGAACCACCCTAAGGCAATGCACGCACAACTGGTTTGCTGTGTCTGCTCAACTCCTGCTTACAGGACATAGTTCTGTCCCTCTACACGTGGCAGGAGGAGCCAAAAGAGAGAAACTATTTTTAATCAAGGCTGCTTTTGTTTCTGCAGAGTATCAATCAATTCAGGCTGTTCAGGCTGCCATGATCCTATCTACTATTTTCTGTTGTGTGGCATTTCTGGTTTTCATTCTTCAACTCTTCCGCCTAAAGCAAGGAGAAAGATTTGTGTTAACCTCAATCATCCAGCTCCTGTCATGTGAGTGATTTTTCAACACTTGTAACTTTAATGATGTTTTTGTGAAAGTAGGAAAGGGAAGGGGAAAAAGGTTTCAAAAAGATTGAGCTGCATGAGAAATTTGTAGGGCTCTTGAGGCCATAGGTTATCCTTAATATTTGTTTAAACAGTGAACTGCTCCTTTCTGTAATGTTGAGGCAGTTAAAGCAGGGGTGTCATCACTGCTCAGAATAAAGTAATTTAAACTTTGAGGGGAAACAACTTGAGATTCTGAACTTTTCAAACAAGTTAAACAGCTCTGTAACTGCCAGAAGGCAGGTACTCCATTTTTTGTCAGTCTTTAAAACTCTCCAGATGTCCAGAATCAATTTCTGTTCACCGCAAGTGACACAGGTACACAACAGCCCTTCAAAATCAATCCATGCCAAAGAAACCACAAATATGTGCTGAAATGCTTCCAGCTTAGCCTGAGGATGGAAAACAAAGGTCTGCAAAGGATGGACACTGGTGGAAGCAGCTGGCAGAAGAGGGACAGTGAACAGTTGCTATGTAGGTTGCTAATATTTCAAGATGCTAAACTTTACTATTTTCTTCCTCCTCCAGGTCTGTGTGTTATGATTGCAGCTTCCATTTACACAGACAGGCATGAAGAACTGCACCAGAGCTATGAATATAGGATGGAAGTTTCTAAAGGCCAATATGGCTATTCCTTCGTCTTAGCCTGGATTGCATTTGCCTTTACCCTGATCAGTGGCGTTATGTACTTAGTATTAAGGAAGCGTAAATAAATGTCAGCAGCTACTTATTTCTGTCACTGCAGTACAAAACCAAATTCCAGTAACCATTTTGTATATAATCATTTACATGGTTTTGTAGTAAAAGTATTGTTTCTCTAAAAATGTACTGTGTTCTTGATATGAAACAAATCACAAAAAAAAAGACGGCAGGTGAAATGGAATGCCTGGCACCTACAGGTCAGGGGTTGGAGCAGGACAGAGCCAAGCTGCTTCTTTTACGTATTTCATCATCATAAATGGTTTTCCCTTTATCAGCCATGAACAGTTTCTTCCTGACCTCCAGTAGGTTACAAATAAAGCCCATGCAAATTAGTTTGTAAGCAATATCCTAACTATATCCTGGACAGGATGTATCCCTTTGGAATATGGTAAATATAAAGCGTTGTAAAAAACGTGGCCCAGATCGCAATGAAAAAGCAAAGAATTCTAAAGCTCAAAGCTGCACTCAGAGTGTCTGTCCTGGCAGAGGACCAGTGTTCTGCTCTTTATACTGTACAGTAAGTGTCATCAAGTTTTTATTAAAACCACTTGCTTTGCAAAAGTAAACAACTCCTTTTTGTACTCCAGCAAATGTTTCTCTTGCCTCTCCTTCACGTTTAATTTAAGCACAGAGAGCCTTTGGCGGGAGAACTCACCAGCAAGTTCACTGTTCAGCTGGACTGGCAGAGCCCGAGCAGGGAGGGAATATCCCACTCCAGTCCTGAATCCCTTCATTCTTGCATTGTGTGTACCCTTGCTGGAAGGGAGAGAAGGGAACCAAGCATTACTGTGCCTTCATCTGCAGATTTCTAAGCAAATCAGTGATCGAGCAATGCCAAATTTAGGTTTTTACAGCCAGACTCAGCATGTTTATTACACTGGGCTTTTATCATGTGGAGATTTCGTGGTTAACGTGGCCTTTACAAAAGCATTCCCCGAGTCTGCCCATTAGGAAATTGGCCTTTAAAAATTCATTTTAAATTCCTTTGTGGATTTTACTGGAACTAAACACTACTACTAAACAAATCAGAGTGCAATTACTATGCTTATGAGTTCCAGGCTAGGTTTTCAAGATAAAATGACTTGGTGGTTTTTATTTTTCAGTAATTTTGTGAGCTAAATCTGTGCTGTAATCCCAGGCTTAACTGCTCAGCAGTGGAATATTAGCTTTGGTTGATGGTGATTTTGGAGCTGGGAGATCAGTGTGGAGAATGAATTAAGTGGCCTTTACTGGTTAGTCACAGCTTTGATGCTCAAGTTCAGATTTGATGTTTTAAAACCTCTAACGATTTATTTATTTCAGTATATTCACTACAGCTGGCCCAATACCCAGGCAATAAAGAAGTAAATAGATTTTGAATGAGGTATTAAAGTAGAATAAATTCAATATCACAAAGCAGTGTAGCTCTACTGGATTAATACTTAATACATCAGTTGAAGTATAATGATGTATAATATACTAGGATGGTGAATTACCTGATTTCTTCAGATTTATCCTTGATTTATCACAAAGTTCAGGTGCGTAACTGTATTGGAACAGTCTCCAACATGAGTAATAGGTCATATAGTTCTGTCTTCATTCCTTCAACATCCTAAACTGCTTTAGCTTTGCTACTTGTCTTTTGGGAGCAAAGAAGGCCCAACAAGAATGTTAAAAAATTAGGATGAACAAACAGGACAACTCACTAAAATAATAGTAAAAAAACCCCATCAGTTTGAAGGAAACATTCTCCCCAGTCTAGCACGATCCTAGTATCATGTCAGGGTTTTTGCCTCACAGTGGGAATGCTGTTTTTCAAGAATTATTACCCTACTTTTTAAAAAACTGTTTCTCCAGTTTGCTGAATACGTTTCAGGTTCAAAACCTGAATTTTTTGCTTGCAAGCAGAATTTGTCTTCAATAAATAGATGCAGGTTTAAGGATGAAAGAAGATACACTATTAGCTATGCATTTTGCTAGATTTAATAAAACATGAAAAAGGGACATTCTTAAGCAAATATGGATTACAACTTGTATCTAGAAGACAGTCCTGTAAAATTCTAAGTTAAGCTGTTATGCCACTGACTTGCAGAGATGTTTCAGTTTCTTGCCTTGATAATGCTCAGGTCATTTATAGAGCAAATATTTAAAAAAAAAATGTAGATATACATGAACACACAAATTAATTCCACAGTAAAAGCTCTGTCCCTTTAATTAGAAGCGAAAAGCACAGACACAACAAACATTTGATGCACAACACCACCACTTGTGTACAAACAGCAGCATACACATGATGCCTCATAGAACAGATGTCAGGAATGTTCTGCATAGCAAAACCACAAATACCAAACCAGTTTGAACTAGAATTTTAGCTGGACAAACATATTTTAGGATATTCTTTTTACCTGATATGCCTTTAAAATATACCATTTTCTATGCTCTATATATTCTGAAACTGTACATGAAAATAAAATTAAAACATTCTTGTACTGTAATAGCAAACATTTAGCAATCTGACCTTGTCTTTAAGCTTGGGATATATTTATACAATGTTGGATGAGAAATAGAGTATTTGTGTGAACAGGTAAAATTAAATTCTTCCTGCCTCTACTAGAACCACAAGCTATTTTTGTCCTTTGTTGAAGACTTTTCAGGGTAAGCAGGGAAAACACTAGTGTATTGAACCTTTAAATGTATGGTGTCAATATCTACTGAGTAGGGCAAAATCCACAGATGCTCTGGAAAGTACTTGTGAGGGGTTTGTTATTTTTTATCATTTGTAGAAACAGCTGTGTATTTAAGATGAGGTTGAGTGCCTTGACCATGTGAGCAAATAATGTCAGAAACAGGCCAGTTCCTTCTGTATCTGCTTGGGTCCAGGCTCCAGGTTTGCACTGAGGAGCCAGCAGCACACAGGGCTTTGTACAGATCCATTCAAAACACCCCCCTCCCAGCTCCCCTCAAATAATTCCCAAACCCCAGAGAACTTCTCCCTTCTAATCATAGTGAACCAAAGGAAAAAGTCCAAACTATTAAAATATTCCCTAGCAGCTGTGAATCTACCCTGACATTTTTGCCCAGCCAGTAAGCATCTGAAGTACAGGGAACAACCTTAGAAAAACAATCTAGAGTACTTATGTCAAGATACTTTTTAAAAAGTACATTTTTCTTTATATATTCCATCCAGGACAAGAGAAAACGAAGTTGTACCTTACTGTGCTATATCTTTAATAAACAAAACCACTATAGGGATAGATCTGTGCTGCTTAGGCATTAACTATTTTTTTTACCCCAACTACATCAACTATTTGTTTATGTGGTTCTTAATGTGTTCAAAATAATGGAGGGACTGCAGAGCTGTTCTTATCCTGAGCATTGTGGAAGCTTGTGCCATTTAGCTAAACAGACAAAACTGAAGAATCCTTCCTATAATTTCTAAAACCAGGAATAAGATAAGCCACTACCTTTCCAAACACTACAGAGAGCTAAGATCCCTAAAATCGTAGTTCGTCAATGCTATTGAAATAAAGAAAACAATGAAGCTCAAATTTTATTTTTGATTTCTACCATATGTACAATAATCCCCTCTGAAGTAGTAAGATGAAAGAAAATGAAATGTGGAAGTAAATTAGTTTTAAAAACAAGACTTCATTTTCAAGGCTGTAGAATCAAGCTTACAGAACTGATGAATAACATTCATAACAAGACTGTAATAAGTAAGAAACATGAGGAAATTAATCCTGTCTACAATACAAATAAAGCTCTAACTGGAAACTCACTGCAAGTAACAATATAGTACTGAGGAACAGAACAGCAGCAGATCACGTGGTAAGGTACTCTGGGTCTCTTAAAGAGTCTAAGCAGTTACAGATTGTGTATCACAAAAAGGTCTGTCGCAGCCACAGAGATCTTTTCACTGAATGACAAAGTAGTACTTTTTGGGATGAGAACCTGTGATAAACAGTAAGGCACTGAAAGTGGCACAGCCCTTATCTGGCCTATTTTCTTCCAATGTGATGCAGAATTATTAGAGGTTTTCATGGAACAGATCCAGGTGGTAACTGCACAGGAAAGTGCACGTTGGGTCAGTGTCTGGAAGGGTCCATGGCAGTGCAATCCCCTTCGCATTTGACATGACAGCCTCTCTTAGCTGTAGGATTCTGAGGAGGGTCTGTGAATTCTTCAGCAAGCTCTGGACAAAAGGGATCCTTGGCAAGATGTGGATTCTTGGAGGGAGATGTGGAAATTGCTTCAAAGTCTGGGCACCAAGACAAAACGAGTTGTTAGTGCAACAACAAATAAGCTGCTCACACTGCTTTGTATTCCTACTAACAGCTTCATGTAAATACAGAAACTGAATTGCTGCTCTCTGTATTTCCAGACTAAGAGCAGTGGCCCTGATTACCTCATGTTCATGTATTCATATTCACACTGCACAGATGAGTAAAACTGCAGGTGCCTTCATGGGATTCAACTGCTGTAATAAATGTCAACAGGTAGGAAAACAATCCCAGTGATACACAGGCTATACAATGTGGTGCAGATTTTGGTCTATTTTACTTCTGCTGCTTGGAGAAAGCTTTTGCTCCACTTCTCTTCAAAACAACCCCAAAAGTGGAACTGTATTTTTAAAAAAAAGCTGGTTGTGTTGCTGTCATAAATGCTAAAGTTCATCATGCAAACCAAGTAGGCCCATATTGTTACACAGGAAAGGGTAGGAATGTAACATGGGCACTGCTTCACAGATTCAAAATCTTCTTAGTATATTATAAGTGAGATATAAAGAAAGTACCATATTCTCTCAAGAGGTTTTTTTTAATATTATTTTCAATATTTTTATTTGCTTTTTAGCATAAAAATTTTACACTTCAAGGATCAGTATTGAAGAATTAACACTCTTTTGGAAGTTAAAAGCCTAAAAGCTCTTCAGGTAAAAGTTTAAACACTGTTGCCAAATAATGTTTTTATACATTTTTAGGCATGACAGATTTGGCAGGGAGGGAAAAGAAGAAAAAAAACGAAGCAGAGAAAAAAGATAAAGGGGAGCAGGTTTTGGGGTTGGGGGTTTTCCTGTGTTTATTTCTGACGAGGGTATGTCCTGGCATCCCTTGGGTGCTTCTGTAGAAAAATGTTTTACTGTTCCAATCTTGTTACAATGGAGCCTCCTCGTGGCCAAAGAGAAGCCTTCTCCTTCAAAGCCCAGCTATTCAAACACTGTTCTTTTCCCCCTTGGAAAGGTCTTTAAAAAGCTTAACTTTCCATCAAGTTCTAACCATCCTGCAGTATGCAAACCCACAATTTAACCTCGGCTTTGGCCAGTGGAAGGTCCGTTTTGGAGTGGGCCAAAACTGGCTCTGTCCGCTGATCCCACTGAGCCAACTCCTGCTCTCTTCTAGAAGCCACCCCTGCCGTCCCCATGACCAGAACCTTCCCAGGTAAACCCAGTGGACATGGTGCTATGATGCCACAGAGTTATATTCTCCTTAAAGTGGCCTAAATTTTTACACAGTTACACCTCAGGCATTAAATTTAGGGAGATGCTGAAAAGTGAATTTAAAAATTTTTGTTTTACCTTCACTATTATCCTGGTTTTCTTCTTTTATATGGATCGCTTTGAGTTTTCTTTCCTTCATTTCATTCTACAAAACAGAATGCAGAATTTCAATGAAAGGCTTTTCTTTTATCAAGTGTCTCCAAGACTACTTAACAATTGGCAGAATTTACAACAGCAAATTATTTAAAAAATGCAAGTTATATATCGCAAAGTTAAAGCAAATAAAAGCAACACTTGATGGTTCACAACAAACTGTTTAGAACATCACCTAATTGTTTGAGGACGTTTCTTAAAAGCTTTCACCCTTAAAGCTTGTTTTAAACCTCCAAATTAAAATTTGAATTTTGAGGCTCGTTATCTTACTGGACCTTGCTCTGTTTTATGATTTGGTTGAAGTGTTCGAGAAAAGGCCAAAAAGATGGGAAACAAATGTTGTAAAATGTTGTAAAATGTGTGAAAGCCTTTTGTCACATGCAATTCTTTTAGACGTGAAAGAACAAAACTACTTGACTCCAAAGACGTCTTTTGAATGTCTGTTTTTGTAAAAGAGAACTCTTTTTCATGAAATATACAGTCAACATAAAATAAGAGGCTGACAATTCACAGAACTACCTCTCCCATAAGATTAGCTAGAAGAATTTCAGCACAACAAAATACAATCATTCTAAGGAGTTCAGAGATTCCCGTTCTTCCTATCAAATGATCCCACAAAAAAAGATGTAATCTTTTCATTTTAGTACTATCAATACTGCCTAAGGAAGTGGTTTTTAACTTGCAGGTCATGGCTCCAATGCAAGTGGTGGACCAAATAGCTGGTGGAAGGGGCAAGTGTGCTGTCAGAAGCTTTTACTTTGTAATAAAGAGGTCTCTCCAACAGGACAGCATCAAAACAAAATTTGTCAACACACATATTGTCTATGCCCTCCTGTGAGTCTGTTTATTAAGAAAAAAACTATGTTGTAGCCTAAAATTTTCTGTTCCTAATGCAAGCAATAGCAACTGTCAAACATAGCTGTGAAAGCCATGAGGTTTCGGTACAAACAGGCATTAATGCCCAGCATCTACATCTATATCTACATCTGCATCTGCTTCACACCTGAGGAACAGCTGCTTTGGAGCACACTCCCTTCTGAGATGCTATCACAGGATTTATACGTCTCTCTAGTTTTGATACTTTCTTCTGCAACAGAAAACAGACACAGCAGCTGTTAACAAACAGAGTTAACCTGAAATAAGGAATTTATGTGTTACTGTCACATGAAGAGTAGACAATGAATGAACTGCAATGTACAAAGGCTAAAAATAGAAACAATATCAACTTATCCTTGTCACAAAAATGAAAAATTTGCATACTTATGGGGTCTTTAAGGTACCATTATAGTCATATGTTATTCACATGCAAAATATTCCCCCAGTTATGCAAAGAAACTTACCAGTAATACGTTAGCTATTTCTTCGTGGCTTTTTGTACATTCTAGTAGTTCGACTCTTCTCTTTAAACTTTCTAACTTTTCATTAAACAAGGCAGTATTTAAATCCATCTGCTCACCAATCCTAAGTCTGATCTAGAATAAAGAAATGCAGTGTTTCAAATCTAAAACCACTGAAATGACTGTACAAAACAAGTGATAAATTTTAAATTTTCCAGAGTTTTGGGAGGGTAGTAATTTTTTTCTGTTAGTTTATATGGCATTTCTTACAGATACAAAACACAGAATTTTTGGCCTTGTCACCCTCCATTGGACTTAACCCATTTTGCATAAAGGAGGTGTCAAAATATACGTACCTTCTCAAATTTAAAGACATAAAATCAGTATGTTTGTATTAATCACTAGCAGTGCAAAATATTAATTTAGAAATAATTTATTATTTCTCCACGTACAAAATTTAGGATTTTGCTTTCTACAGGACTGATGATCAAAAGCTGCTGAGGCAGCTACAAGCAGAGCACTCAAGAGCAAGTGAAGCTTGTTACCCCGAGAAATTGAAAAATTCTAATGACTAGGTAAACATGAATAATAAAATTTTAAATACATTATAAATACTTTTTACTACTCCTATTAAAATTATTTGTTGATTTTACACATCAAGACAGATATCCTTGATACCAGCTAGAAGGAAAAAACTGTCAATGTAAGCAGGACTGGAGTGTATCTTAATGTCAAGAAAATGAAGGTTTTATGACAAGTAGTGTACTTCCCATGAAAAAAAGTTTCCATTAAAAAACATACAAAGTCCTCATCATTATTCTCCACATGAAATGCTTATTTCCTGCCTCTGTGATAAAAAGAAAATGTCAAACTCATTCCTTTCATCCAAGGATCTTACTGAATTGCTGCTCCTTCCCTGCGATGATACAATAGCTTCATCTTCTTTATAAAAAGCAAAAGAGCAAAAAAAGTGTTTAGCTTCTTTAACTATCTTAATTAAAGTGTTTTATATTGTACTTAATAATTGCTAAAATGGTGAGGCTTTACAAATTCTCTCCATCTTAAAGCCTTGAACAAAGTATTGTCTTGGGTCTCAATCTGAAAGGGGAATTTGTCTCCCAGACAGATATTGATGAAGAGCCCCCGATGCGCTACAAGACTGCTGAAAATGAAAGGTCCTTGTGCTGATGACACTCAGAGGACCAGATTTTTCACTCTTGACTGTCATTCACTGCAGTCCTAAGTTGAGAACTAACTCTTAATTTTCCAATACAGCTGTTCTTTCTCCATCTTTTTCCTCCTTCAGACATTGTCCTGCACCTGTCACTCTTTCCTCTCCAGTTCCCATACAGACAGGAAGAAGCTTTGTACTGGTAGAAATTACTGTCCAACGAAGGATTAAGTATCTCTGACATTTCCCTTCTCCCCAAGGCTTCTGGCATCTAATCAATTTCAGTAGCCCCTGCCTTTTCATGTGTGTGTATGTGTGTACATAAATACTTGATTCCAATCCTGCTGATTTTTCACCCAAGTCTGGCTCCTCAACCTTCCTGCCAGCACCAAATATTCCCTAAGCTCAGTGTCCACATCTCCTCAGTACCCTCCTCCCATCTTTCTACCCAGAAGTACCTCAATACCATCAGGGACTGACTATTGGAGTCACAGGGGTAACACACGTTGGGAATCACCAGGCTGAAATCATTTTCATGGAAAAAAGTGCTGGAATTAAGATGCTTCAGTGACATACAACAGCCATAATAATGCTCTAAGCAGTGTAACATGGTTCGACTCTTGGAGTTCAAGTCACATCACCAGAAAATAATGAAATCATGCTTTCTACTAAACACAGCAGGTGGATTACAGCAATTTCAAGATACATGACCGCTGTTTAATTGTTAGTTTTTTGTCTTAGAAATTTATTCAGGATCAACTGAATGTAAATGGCAGTTTTTCTCTTAACTGAAGCTGCATAAAGAGTTCAGAGTTATGTCATCCATCTTAAACACTATGCTCCTTATTCTAGGTCTCCAACAGTAGAAGCTGATAAAGAACTATTCCCTTAAAGTGGAAAGGAACTAAAGAAGAATTTTCATTTATTCTCCATAAATGGAAATCGTTATCCCTTCAAGTAATTCCTCCTGATTCTATCTTCTGGAAAGTGCATAAACCTATATTGTCTAAAGCAAATTATCAAATGCATGAGCACACTTGCAGTCTAACAAACTTTTAGAAAGTTAATAGTCAGATCCACTCACAAAGCACATATTACTTCACCTAAAACATGCAAGAACAGGATGCATGTAAATTTTGTTTTATATACCAATCAAAATAGTTTAAAATTTGGGTAAGTAGAGAATGCACTCAAAATAACTTCAGTGTTTTCTTCCCTCCAAACACCTATTTGTATTCTCCCCAGAAACAGTTCCCTAACCTAAACCATCGGTCCTCCCCACAAACAGACCTTCAGTTATAAACAGGGTGGTCACATCTGTTTTAAAGCACATACAGAACAATTCAAACACTCAAATCACTGCATGTTACCTTTCCCATAAGTATTTCTTCATTTTTTGACATTATACAAATACTCTCTTTCTTGCTTTCATCTGAAATCTTAGCACATTTAGAGGGGGTATTTTCTTTGCTTACTGACATTGCCACTTCCTTTGAGTGCCCCCTGAGGGAAAAAAGAAAGAAAAATACACCATCAACCTTTCAAACTTATTTCTACATTACAACATCAATAATTACAACTGAGGGCAGTGGAGGGAGGAGTTCTGCAATTCAGTTCCTTAAATTGCTGCAGTACTCTGATTTTGAAATGGAACTGGGACATAGGATTTTGTGCACAAAGAAACAAAACTCAAACCCTCAGACAAAAAGTCTGCAGAGAGGGAAGAGGATGGAAACAAGATCAGGCTGCTGCTATTAATTTTCTCGCTACTGAACTGTATTAGACACTTGTTGAAAACTATTTTACCCCTTCTTTATTTTTCCCTTTTCCAATGACATAAACATGCTCTATCTTGAAACAAACAAGAATACAAAGCTTTTTCCTACTGAAATAACACTGAGATATGCCTGAGGGGTTTTTCTACCTTATCCTGGGCCAGAGCCTCTCATCTGTTTCACCTAAGAGCTTTTGGACCTATTGTAGAAAGCCCCTTCCCAGGAATAGGGATTCTTTAAGCCTGATGAGCTAAGTCCACCTCAGAGGCATATCAGAACCATCTACAATTGAGAAACACTTTTTCTTACTATCACCAAATGAAATGTCTTTCTTCCTACTCTCTTTTTATTAAAAAGAAACATTTCATGGAGGAAATTATTCTCTAGGGGGTTTAGTGAGATAATATATTCTAGTCAATGCCAACTTTCAGTCAATACTGGAGCAACAATTCCCACACCAGGCTACTTGGTGCATTGCTAAGCAGATCGTAATTTTTACACATTTTCCCTAATTAGGAGATTGAGATTTTCATAAACCAGAACATCTGCAGGAATCAGTTTTAGGAAAACTTTTTTTTGTCTTTTTTTTGGTGTGTTTTGTTTTGGTTGGGGAAGAGAAATTAATGGAGGGCAGGGCAAGGCAAGGCAAGGCAGGGCAGGGCAAGGCAAGGCAAGGCAAGGCAAGGCAAGGCAGGGCCGGGCCGGGCTGGGCAGGGCAGGGCACAGCAAGGCAAGGCAGGGCAGGGCAGGGCAAGGCAAGGCAGGGCCAGGCAGGGCCGGGCCGGGCTGGGCAGGGCAGGGCAGGGCAGGTCAAGGCCGGGCAGGTCAAGGCAAGGCAGGGCCAGGCAGGGCCGGGCCGCTCACCCGCGGCACTGCGGGGGCGACCCCTCAGCCCTCGAGAACGGCCCCTCAGCCCTCGAGAACGGCCCCTCAGCCCTCGAGAACGACCCCTCAGCCCTCCAGGGTGATCCCTCAGCCAGGGTGATCCCTCAGCTCTCCAGACCGACCCCTCAGCCCGCCGTGGCCGCTCCCCCGATCGCCCTCATTAATTCTCACCGGTGAGAGCCCCTTCCAGCGGTGCCCGGGCACAGGGCGGCCACCACAAACCGAACCACAAGAAGCAGTGTGTCCCACGGCCGATGGAGCAGTGTGTCCCACCGCCGATGGAGCAGTGTGTCCCACGGCCGATGGAGCAGTGTGTCCCAAAGGCGATGGAGCAGTGTGTCCCACGGCCGATGGAGCAGTGTGTCCCACGGCCGATGGAGCAGTGTGTCCCACCGCCGATGGAGCAGTGTGTCCCACCGCCGATGGAGCAGTGT